>JAOTOL010001659.1:2375000-2797500 GCA_034440575.1 Imbricaverruca yamaguchii
TGAAAACAACTACCTAATTTATCGCCCAAATAGCACACTCTAGACCTGCGAATGTTACCCACCTGTCAAATATCACGTGAGCAAACGTTTAAAAAAATGCGTTTATTTTATCCTCATGTCCGCCCGTTCAAGAAGATAAGGAAGGGTTTTTTATTTAAAAAAAAGGGGGGATTTGCATTGCACTAGAAACCCGCCCTCCCCCTCCCCCCACCCATTCACCAGCCAACGAAAAACGCATCGGATTTCATCCACTTTATTTTCAGATCTCAGAAATACTTTATTTTGTTTATTTCACGGTATTTTCGTTAATGACTATTCGGCATCGTCACCAACATGCAAAATCGCCAAATAAAAGGTGACGTCACAAAAGTAAAAGCGCTATGCATAGAGCATGTCAGCATAAAAGCTCTTTGTCATAGCATGTGACGAAATACCTGCCTTCCCACATTCCAACAAACGCACACCGGCTTACATTGAATGTTTCAGCGCCCATATATCGGCTGAAACGCGTCGGCTTTGATGGAGCATTGGAGCACAGCAGAACTGAACCGCGACGACGATGGGTGAAAGTATTTCCTTGGTGCCTAACATTGGGGAGGAGTAAAACCATGGTTGTGGTGAGGACTAATTCGATGTCGAGGAAGGGGCACAGTCTCCACAAAGGCATAGCAATCGACACCAATGTCCTGCGATACACCATGTGCATTGATGCAGGCACCGTGATCGGCGAGTCTAATCAGTCGCCACACACGATATCAAGCAAATTAAAACGCATAATGGATCACAAACAATTGACCATCAGTGCAATCGTTTCACTATTTGCTTTTTACAACAGTCTGAGTACCTCTGTCCGTACATAAATGCGCAATCAAAAGCGAGAATAAGAAATACTGGATACGTGCCTCTACGCCTCTACGGTCACAGCTTTAGGCAAGTCTCAGTCTGCCTGGAAGTGATGGTCTATATTTTCCTAGCTTGTGCGATAATTGGTTCTCAAAATAAATAGCTTCTTTCAATCGCCAATTCTCAAATCCGAGAGCCATTCTTCAAAGTCACTTCCGGTTAATGTTCTTGTATTGACCGGGCTGCTTAGTTAACCAAACGATGACAATGTATGCAACAACAGTCCAACAGCGACGCCGAAATCAACCAAAGTGTGTGCCTCCAGATCGACAGGCCAACATGACTGACAACGACAGCCAACTGAGCAGTTCGCTCACATCAGCCTCTCGCATACGTCTGGCCTCGTCGGCTGTCGACGACCGCGGGGTCAGCCGCGCCCGAGAGCGGGGACAGGCCACATGATACATGGCAAACCACGACATGATACATGGCAAGCCACGACATGATACATGGCAAACCACGACATGATACATGGCAAGCCACGACATGATACATGGCAAGCCACGACATGATACATGGCAAGCCACGACATGATACATGGCAAACCACGACATGATACATGGCAAACCACGACATGATACATGGCAAGCCACGACATGATACATGGCAAACCACGACATGATACATGGCAAGCCACGACATGATACATGGCAAACCACGACATGATACATGGCAAACCACGACATGATACATGGCAAACCACGACATGATACATGGCAAGCCACGACATGATACATGGCAAACCACGACATGATACATGGCAAACCACGACATGATACATGGCAAACCACGACATGATACATGGCAAGCCACGACATGATACATGGCAAACCACGACATGATACATGGCAAGCCACGACATGATACATGGCAAACCACGACATGATACATGGCAAACCACGACATGATACATGGCAAGCCACGACATGATACATGGCAAACCACGACATGATACATGGCAAACCACGACATGATACATGGCAAGCCACGACTGGTCGAGAACGACTCTTATATCGGACGGTGACGCGCTCCTGCCTGGCGGACCGTCATTGGTCGAGAGCACAGTGACGCGCTCCTACCTGGCGGACCGTCATTGGTCGAGAGCACAGTGACGCGGTCCTACCTGGCGGACCGTCATTGGTCGAGAGCACAGTGACGCGGTCCTATCTGGCGGACCGTCATTGGTCGAGAGCACAGTGACGCGCTCCTATCTGGCGGACCGTCATTGGTCGAGAGCACAGTGACGCGGTCCTATCTGGCGGACCGTCATTGGTCGAGAGCACAGTGACGCGGTCCTATCTGGCGGACCGTCATTGGTCGAGAGCACAGTGACGCGGTCCTATCTGGCGGACCGTCATTGGTCGAGAGCACAGTGACGCGGCCCTAACAATTTCATGAAATCATCCAGGATGATGCTAAATTAAATTCAAGAACAGCGTAGTAAAGACGTCTGCTATCTTCGCAGTAGCATGTAATGTGTCTGCCATGAGCGCACAAGGTGGCACTCCTCATGTATTTTGCAATACCTTCATGCTTAGTTTCGCCTGCTGTTCTACCGCAATGAATACCTTGACTCAGAAGATTAAGGTTGCACTTTGTGCATGAGCCTATTTATAATTGAAATTGGTAACCCATGACAATGTGTCCAGTTATTGCCTGCAGGGCCGCATCCCGTTATATTTGGCCATTTTTTCATTGTTTTTTTAGTGGTTTTGACAGACACACTGGGATAACTAACTTAACGCGTGTTTCAGGGCACATCAACTCAGCATCCACTTTTAACTGGATGTCACAACTATCTGTGACATGATGGTGCATACGGGATGGAAATGCTGCATACTTCATAAGCAGCAAGAGACGATCCAGTTTTGTTTGTGATTTGGCTGTTGTGGGTGCGGCACGTGCAGGTTGTCTGCGAGAGACGGAATCTAACGGTAGAACAATGACAGTGTATGCCATTGTCTGACTGTCGAATTCCTACGTCAGAGTACAGTGGGTACGCCGACGTTCTAGCAGATGCGATTAACGTGTTTTAGTACATGATCCACTCTTCGGTAATACGCTCCAACCGAAACATCAAGTTTGTTGTCTATATTTAGGTTTATAAAAGTGAATGGAATATGATAAAGAGTGAATATTTGCCGCCTTTTACAACGTTTATTTCAGGACTTCACCTGGTCTGAAACATTTCTCAGCATTTATCTTGATTGCGATATATTTTGCAAGTTGTATGGCTTCTAGCTGATCAAGTAATGTCGTTATAAATATATTTCATCAATTATTCTTGAAATAATTGATGTATTAAATAAAAATGGCAAACCACGACTGGTCGAGAACGACTCTGTCATCGGACAGTGACGCGCTCCTACCTGGCGGACCGTCATTGGTCGAGAGCACAGTGACGCGGTCCTATCTGGCGGACCGTCATTGGTCGAGAGCACAGTGACGCGCTCCTACCTGGCGGACCGTCATTGGTCGAGAGCACAGTGACGCGCTCCTATCTGGCGGACCGTCATTGGTCGAGAGCACAGTGACGCGCTCCTATCTGGCGGACCGTCATTGGTCGAGAACACAGTGACGCGCTCCTATCTGGCGGACCGTCATTGGGCGAGAGTACAGTGACGTGGTCCTATCTGGCGGACCGTCATTGGTCGAGAGCACAGTGACGCGCTCCTATCTCGCGGACCGTCATTGGTCGAGAGGACAGTGATGCGGTCCTATCTTGCGGACCTTCACTGGTCGAGAGCACTTCCGATCAGCCCTCCTGCTCCACATGCGCCGCTCGGCATAGCGGTGACACGGGTGGCAATGACATGACATCCAACTGTTACATGTTGCAGTGACAGTCTCGGTCGGCCGAGCCTGCCGCTCATGGTGTGGGAGAGGGTGCTGAACTAAGCGTGGCCAGCGCCACGGTGGCCCGCCGGTTCGAGACTCAGCGCGCCGTCAGATGGCTACCAATTACCTACTAGCTGCGCTCAAACCTCGGAACCCAGGTTACATGGGAGTGAAATGCATCGAAAAGGGGGGGGTCCAAAACTAACCTCGTTACGCGGCCAAGGATTCCGAAAGTGTCAACCCAGGATATTCCCAAAAGGATCATCCGATAGTTTTGAAATGATGTTGTCGGCTCGACGGGTTCCTTTGCTGGGGTCGGAAATATAAAAGTACAAAACTTTCGAGGATAGGAATGATGGCAGAACTCGAAGCATTTATTTAAATCGTTGGAATTGGCATGGTTCCGGCCATCAGTGTGTTGCACCAGAATCTTTTTTTGCTGCAACACTTTGTATCTGCAATTCTCTCCCTCTCTGAGGAAGGGTTAAGGGCAGAGTTTCCTATATCTTTGATGGTGGCTCAACCCCGTCATCTTCGTTTTCTTGACCTCATTCATCAATATTATTTTGCTTTCCCTTGTAATCTGACTTGGGACGCGCCAAAGAGGGTAATATTCCGAAATATTCAAGCCGGAGCCCTTCGTAATACAGTTGTAGCAGAGCAATATCCAGGTAAGACACGTTGATTTGTCATCAAGTCAAGCAATTCCGCTATCTCGAAATATTAATTTACGTCAAGATTACTAAACCTAGGTCGAGTCAAATTCAGTCTTCTTATCGTAGTGAGGGAAAACTTTGCATGCAGAAAATAATACAGTGTGATAAAAGCATGCTCTTTTGAAGTATCTGAGAAGATTAATGGCGTACGGTCAGGTAAAAGTATTATGTACATTCTACATTGTCGTCTTGTGTGTGGATGGGATTTTTTTCTGCGCGTCACCTGTTTCGGGCAGCTGTTCGTCAGCTGTTTCGCCGCACTGTCCCCCTCTGCTGAGTGTTGCTGTTCCTTGTGAATTCAAATTTGAATTCGGTTTTGGAGCTCTGGCAGGATTTGGATGCACCTGCCGGCAATCGCTGAACAGAACCATCGGCTATTGACATTTGACGACCGGCTGTCATATCTGGCCCATATCAAAAGTTCCTAAATCTGGCGACTTTTGATAGCAGTGTGCCATGATCTGTTTGCATACCTCGCGGTGCAGGCACATTATAATAAGCAGACGAAATGCTTTATACGTGTGAAAAACTGTTAAAATAATGCTTAAGGTTTACCGTACTGGTAAATAGCCACAAACCATTTCATGAAATCATCCAGGATGATGCTAAATTAAATTCAAGAACAGCGTAGTAAAGACGTCTGCTATCTTCGCAGTAGCATGTAGTGTGTCTGTCATGCGCGCACAACAAGGTGGCACTCCTCATGCATTTTGCAATACCTTCATGCTTAGTTTCGCCTGCTGTTCTACCGCAATGAATACCTTGACTCAGAAGATTAAGGTTGCACTTTGTGCATTAGCCTATTTATAATTGAAATTGGTAACCCACGACAATGTGTCCAGTTATTGCCTGCAGGGCTGCATCCCGTTATAATTGGCCATTTTTTTCATTGTTTTTTTTTTAGTGGCTTTGACAGACACACTGGGATAACTAACTTAACGCGTGTTTCAGGGCACATCAACTCAGCATCCACTTTTAACTGGATGTCACGACTATGTGTGACATGATGGTGTAGACAGGATGGAAATGCTGCATACTTCATAAACAGCAAGAGACGATCCAGTTTTGTTTGTGATTTGGCTGTTGTGGGTGCGGCACGTGCAGGTTGTCTGCGAGAGACGGAATCTAACGGTAGAACAATGACAGTGTATGCCATTGTCTGACTGTCGAATTCCTACGTCAGAGTACAGTGGGTACGCCGACGTTCTAGCAGATGCGATTAACATGTTTTAGTACATGAGCCACTCTTCGGTAATACGCTCCAACCGAAACATCAAGTTTGTTGTCTATATTTAGGTTTATAAAAGTGAATGGAATATGATAAAGAGTGAATATTTGCCGCCTTTTACAACGTTTATTTCAGGACTTCACCTGGTCTGAAACATTTCTCAGCAATTATCTTGATTGCGATATATTTTGCAAGTTGTATGGCTTCTAGCTGATCAAGTAATGTCGATATAAATATATTTCACCAATTATTCTTGAAAGTTTCAGGTCGTTAAATCAGTCACATTGTTGCTGGTTTTGTCCACTTTCCACATATGTCGACTCCACAACTGAGATTATCACGTGTAGTTTCAATCCTGCATTCGTTCTTTCTCAGAAAGAAGCCATGCGACAAAAACAAACTTGGTACAGAATGTGGCCGCTAATTTATATCACTTCTGCTCAGTTCCTTCATTTGCATGCATAGTGTGTCCTGGTATCTGACACACGAATGAGATAGGCATATATTTGGCTCAGGTGTCGTCCAATATTACGTTTATAGCTAAACATTTGCACATTCATTGCATCCAGCTAGTAGCGCATTTAAACGTTTCTACTCACTTTCACCGACCGTGATTTCCTTAGTTGACCACACGATTTCTTTTCTCATGTCTGTTGCATTCTATTTACTAACCCTTGCCGTCTCGGGGATCTTCAACAGCTCCCCAAGGTTTTCCGCGGAAATGGAAAAAACGGCGCGCGGCGGCGCTCCGAAATTTGCCGTACCTTTTCCCACGTCAATATGTATGTTGTGCCAATATTTTGAAGTCAGGTCATTTAGGGTCAACGAATTATTATAGGTCAAGTAAGGTCACTTAAAAAAAAGTTAAATTTTTATGATTACAATATTTTAATATAACTTTCAGCGTTTGCTAATCTTTAGGGATGCAACAAAACACACCAGAGGAACTTTTCTTTTCCCCATTTTTGATTACCTATTAGTTTTGCATTAGAGTTCAAGCCCATTAGAGCCCTTTAGAGTTCAAATCGAAACCTCTGGCTAAAGTAAGCATTTTTTATTGGAGCAAGTTGACTTCGAACAATGTTTTAGGTCCTCTCTACCCATTAGAAAACGAAAATTAAAGAAAGCTTGAAAGCTTAAACTTTTAAAATTTCAAAAAGGTAAAATTAGGGTTTTTGGGTGGACAAGAATTGCATGGTCCTCATCGATTTCGCTCTCCTTTTCTGATTCCACATAATTGTTCTCAAATCTCTCCCAAAATGAACTCCCCAGAGCCAAAAACATGATGACACACGTGAAACCCTACGCCCCCTAGTGACGTCTCTTTTGGGGAAAAACAAATTTCCGGGATGGGGTCAGGTCCTGCTCGTCGAACGCTTTCCGACGGCACCTTTTTTCGTTTTCGTGTGACGCTTAGTTTGGGGATTAGATGGGGGTTCTTATTAATCCCCCTCCCGAGATGGAGTGTGAGGATCTGACCGGAGATACCGGGTTAAGGGCAACTAATCCACATACGTTTGGCTGCTACTAATTATTTTCTACACGCTGTGAAATAGACATCAGTAAAGCATTGGCACAGCATGTCACATATACGCCCAGTGAAGCCAATTTGACAATCGCACGGCCTGTTGGCCGACATATGGACAACCATGCGGTGAGTAATAGCCGTGGGAATCACTGCGTGGCATCGGCACCTTATACATCGAGCAGCCTTCGCTGAGCTCTGTTGTGAAGCTGTTCCGTCCGGTGTCGTGAAAGCCACGTGGTGGAGCATTAGGCGCATCTGCCGCACAGATATATCATCGTCGAGCAGCTCCATTTATTCTGGCTGGTGCGGGCTAAAGTACTGGTGAGGGCTGCTGTGATGTGGGTGAGCTGTTGTTGTGAACGGCCATGCCACGGCAAGTTGGCGGGCAGAAATTTGGCGTTGGCATTAGTATGCAAAGTTGATGGTGCGGGACAAACTGATCAGCATAAAATCCATGAAGTTGCTTCAATTCCACAGAAAATGTGTTCATATCTCTCTTCACAGCTTGGGCGTGCGATGTATCTGTACCATGGATGTTGTTTTGTGAAAATTATTGCGGAGGGGAGGGGTGGGGAAATGTGCTACTGGATTAATGTAGGTATAAGATGCGGCTGTTTATCTCGCGCACACAATGGAGGGGGGGTATTCCACCCATCCCTTCTGAGTTTTTACGTTGTCTCATACATGGGCAGCAATATAATAATGCAATCATGTGACTTTTTTAAAAATCGGTAAGCTCATCCTGCGCAATACAAAACCGAAATTCATCAGTAAATATGAGAGTTAGGGGGTGCTAAATCGCCCGACCGGGCGGCGCCCTTCAAACGTTCAAGGCCACGAAGGCTTCGTCAGTGTTGTGGAGCGGCGGTGCGATGAGGTAGCCGATCGCGACCTCATTTGACCCTGGAGGCCTAGGATCATGACATTTGCACCGAAACCAGTTAACTACATCCATAGTCTACTCTCCAAATTCTGCGCTATAGCTTCAGCACTTTCCGAAATCGTATGGGTATGGCCGATTACCCGAACTCGCGCGTTGCGTGAGAGGCCCTCCAGCACGCATGATTATCTACCCTGTCGTCAATTATGTTTGCATCCTAAATGTAGACTACTTAATATTTGCGGATAGGAGAAAGTTGCAATTGACGTGATGCGCAAGTTAAATATAAAAATACAACCACATGTTTAGAATACTACGTTATCACTTAGGGGTAGAAAATTGTCCGACTCAATTCAAAGCCCGACAAGAGAACAGCGAATGCAATTTTTGAAGCGTTCCATTATATCTGTATGCAAGAGTTCACCAGCCACGTTTTCTACATTGCTGACATATACAGGAGCAAAGCTACCGTACAATCTACGAGCCTATCTACAGACATGCGTGATGACGTACTATTAATGTATTATTGATATGTATCTTTGTGGGCAATATACGTAGAAACACGCCCAGGTCGGGAATCAGGTCTCCGGTCATACCAACATGCATTAAACAGACTGAGACGGCGGAGCAGACTGAGTTCAGACATTCAATATAAAATGTGGAGTTCTTATACGTAACTCTTTAATCGACGAGAGGTCATGTTTGTGTTCTTTCTTGATGGTGAAAAGAATGGCAATGTATAACCATTGCCAAATGCAATTGACAGCTAAATCTATCTAACGCGCCATCTTCACGTCAGTTCAGCTTATTAGATATACAAAGCTGAACTGTAAGCTGAACTAAAAAATCAACTGGAAACTCCAATATCACCTGGAAAGTGGCCGAGTTCAAAATATCCTTAAAATCCAAGCAAGCAAGATCAAGTGGGCTTAGCATTTGTACCCCTGTATTCGCTCTCAACGCTCACTCACCTGAAAACTTGAAAACTCAAAATTTTGACGACGTTACTTTTTGTGGGGAATTTTTTTGCGGGGTGTTTGGCCCTGCTCGTCGAACGCTTTCCGATGACACCTATTTCGTTTTCGTGCGACGCTTAGTTTGGAGATTAGAGAGGGGTCTCTATCGACCCCCCCCCCCCTCGCCATCGAGACGGGGTGTGAAGATCTGAAAGGGCAGACTAATAGCACGATTGAAAATTGCTAATGGATGTTGCATGCATTCGCTTGTTGCAATAGATGCACAGGTGGTGCCGTACCCGTGGGAATCTCTGTTACAAACGCGTGGACAAATATGCTGAATTGGGTCGACGGTGAGGAAATGGCTCCCAATTGTTGGCGAAAGCAAATATAAGCAAATATAGGTAGCTCCATTCCGATAAAGCTAGAGAAGCTTCTTAATGATTATTTTTTAAAGAATTGCTACAAACCCTTTTGTAGTCTCATGAAAAGGAAATGAAAATAAAATTGATCGATTCACCAGCGCCACAAAACAAATAAATGTAATATATGTCGCAAAACAAATAGCATTTCCAGGAAAGCTTTATGAAACGACTAGGTGTCAATCACAGATATCAGTCACCAAAAGAATGTATCGATATTAATGGTAATTAATATTTCTCTAACTTCGCCTGCCCATGAAGCCAATTTCTTGTGGGTCCAAGTGTGTGGTTACATTGGTGCATGTTATATTTTTTGCAAACTCTATGATTCGAAGGAAAACCGTGTTGCTTCGCTTTGTCACCTAACAACGCCTGGCATTTGTAATCGGATATATTCGATCAGAAAGGAGCACGACCAGAACATAGCTAATATGCACACATTCGATGACATCATTTAGTCTTTAAGCTCAATTTAAGAACCGAAGAAGTTGCTTTAGAAACATTCATGGATAAATAACCGTAATAATGTTTAGATTTCAATGGCAAAGTCACATTAACTTTAATCAATTTATTTCCACATTAATCACATTAATTTTCCTTGCAGGTGCATCCATCACATCTTCTGCCTACAATTCCATATCGATGTTCCGTTGTACATGTGTGAGGTTCACCCTAGATTGTGTATTTAAATAGTGACTCTTCAGCTGGAAGTGAAATGATATACAAGGGCAAGCCTCCACCAACGGTTAATACCATATTTCTTTTGTTGCGTAATGACATGGCCAACACAATCAGCTGTATAAACTGCTTATGTATGCCTGACACTCCAAATAATATACCTTTAACTGTTATAAAGACATAAAGACATAAAGACATAAAAGATAAGTGCAACTGTGAGCCACAAGGGCCCTTCTTGGTTGCACTGTGTACACTCAACCAGTTGCCCACCAAATCCGTCGATCAGCCCTCCCTGTAACACTGAAAAGCAAGCCCTCTATTCTTATAACGATTGTCTATGCTGCTTTTAAAGACGTTCAATGTGCTGCTACTTACAATAGTTTTTGGCAGCTGGTTCCAGTGTTCTACTACCCTGTTGGTGAAGAAAGACTGTCTCAACCTTGTTCTGCTGTGGTTAACTTTAATTTTGAATTGATTACCTCGAATTGCATCATTTCTGTTAGATTCAAGCATTTCCCCCAAGATATCCCCTCTCCAGACCATGGACAAATTTAAAGACCTCGATGAGATCTCCTCTCAGCCTTCTATATCTAAGTGAAAACAGATTTAATTTCCTCAATCTTTCCTCATATGCCAGGATGCTTATACCATTAACTATTTGTGTAGCCCTCTTTTGTACTCTCTCTAAAAGCCAACATATACCAGGTAGTTGTATTGCAGTGCTTTATCTCCTCTGATTGCTGCCGTTCAGCTGCTCAGCTGAGGCATTGGCTGCGCCTTAACATAATTATACATTTCCAAACAGCTTTGCGAGCAGATTGCGGCTCGATCTTCAACGGATTCCGGCTGTGCACTGATTACACTTCGCTGATCCAGATTGGATTCGATCGATGAATTATAATTCATCGGAAGTTGTACCGCTGGCTCAACCTTACACGGACCAGTCAGGAATGTAGGCGTATCGTCAAAACGGAAATACCCACATACACCCACCCATATATATATGAATGATATATATGTATATATGTACATATATATGTATGTACATATAAATACATATATATATAAATATGTATATATTTACATATATATAAATATATACATATTTACATGGATATACATATATACATATATATACATCCATATATATGCACATATATGCGAAACTATTATATATATTTCTCTAAGTAGTGAGATATCTATATGGACAAATTCGTAAACAAATTCTGGATAGTTATATTTAGCTGCAAAAATATCGCACACTGAGCATATGTCTAAGAACTTCCACCAATGGCCGAACACTCGTCATAGCAAGTATCCCGTTTGACTACCTGTGCGTTGGTTTTAGCATATGCAGTTGC
Organism: Imbricaverruca yamaguchii; assembly: GCA_034440575.1. Taxonomy (NCBI): domain Eukaryota; kingdom Metazoa; phylum Arthropoda; class Thecostraca; family Neoverrucidae; genus Imbricaverruca; species Imbricaverruca yamaguchii. The sequence continues at coordinate 2,386,511 of JAOTOL010001659.1, forward strand.
CCAGTTTCTTCTGGCAGGCGTCGCATATTGGGATTGATGGAATGCTTTTAGGAAAACATTCCAATGTGTTCAAGCAGCTCTTTCTGGTTTCTTTGAACGGCTCTATGCTGGCTTCGCATTGGCTTTAAGTTTCGCCATCCGCCAAAACTCGCTTTGGCGGCTATGCTGCTTCGCATTCTTTTAAGTTCGAACTTGCCTTGGTGTCCAAGAAGTGCTCTCTCCTCCAATAAGAATTTGCTTTGATATATGTACTGTATGCTACAGCCTCGAAATGGTGACAGCAATATATATACACAATGGTACACCAACAATGGATCGTTAGCCTTCTGATTTTGATGGTCTCTCGATAGAGCTACATCATGAATAGGACTGAATAATGGATCGTCGGGCCAAACTGTGTCGGCTGACCTGTGATGCACAACGGTTCGACGATAAGAAAAGTGAGCGCAATATTGTGTTTTGATGATACCATTGGTGATGGATGATAGGGCTCGGAGTTCGCATTCCGCCCCTCTCAAAATGGGAGCTTCATCAGCAAAAAAAATGAAGGGGAGAACGGCGAGAGATGGCATCGTACATAGTACTGGTACTGGCAACAGCGCATGGTACTATACAGTAGATGGTGTTGATAGTGTATCCTTTGCTGGTCTTCTGGAGTTCCCCTTCTCATTAGATCTGGTCATAAGTATTAGACACTCATCACCGTAAATGGCGGCGCAATTGTGGTTCAGTCGAGCGCTATGCTACCACTTTGCAGTACGTCAATGTCGCTTTGGGTTGGAAAATGTAGCCAGTAGGAGTTCAATACTGCAGGCTCTGGCTGTGGAAGAGCTGACGACGAACGTGGGAATGTTCACGCTGATCTGTGCTGTTTCAGAGTTCAAGGAGGCGTTTATGCTGTTTGATAAGGACGAGGATGGTGTGATCAGTATGAACGAGCTAGGAGTGATGATGAAGTCGCTGGGACAAAGGCCTACAGGTCAGTACCTCTCCTACACCTCTGAAACAAGAACCAATGGCATGCGGTTAGTTGTGAATTGTATTTCGTCATGGAGAAGCGTGTTGGGTACACTCTCTGCTTCAATTAAGCGAGGCGAAATGCTTTGGAGAAAAGTGTTCCCAGAGGTTTTCAAGAAAAGGATTAAGTTCGAGGTCTGTGAAGCTAGCGTCTGCATAGCTCAAAGAGGTGTATTTCGAGGTCAAGCTCTAATACCACGTGAAGGCTTCAAAACATTACATTTCAGACTGTACCATGACTGAGCGATGTATACGTCTACAAGATGTTACAAGTTACTAATCACTTGGCAAAGTGTATGGCACTGCACTTCCCATCTCGTGTTGTGCCAAATATTCCACATCGCTCAATATCATTCGGAACGGAGCGAGAGCCAACATAGCAGGCTACGAGAGAGCAATGCTATCGGCTATGCAGTTTTCAACAAATGGAATTGTAAATAGGTTCCTAGAAAGCACACTAAAGAGCAAACAGGTTAAATTATCCATCCTACTTGAGGCGGTGCAACCAACGAAGACCGACATGATCTCGATGGATTTGATGGATCCATGTAACCACTGGAGTCCCGATGATTGGCAGCCGAAGATCATGTGAGCGAATCAAGGAAACCGGCTTCACAAAATATTCGCTTAGTGTGGTGTTGTGCCGCACAGCGAAAACACGGCGCAACACCACGCGCCACGAGAAACCTAGGTGGTCCATTTGTCTACCGGGGTTCATTAGCACAGCCTTGATTCTCCGTCTGCAAACGGTAGACAGTCTGGCGGCCATCGCTCGGCAAACAGTGCACAGCCTGGCTGTCGTCGCTCCACATACGATGTACTACCTAACTGTCGTTGCGTGTCAAACCCAGCTCCGGAGAGCTGGATGGTTGGTGTTCCGATTGTCTCGGATTCGATTTTTCATCAGATTCGTCGGTTGCGAAGTCGTAGCACCTTAGAATCAAGAGGTCGAGTGACGTTAGGCGACTCGAGCTGATGACGAAGAGCTACGTTTTCGGCTTGAGTCCGAGCAGCTAACTTGCTCAGCTCAGAAACTGCTGTGCACTTCTCGAACAAGCCGTGTTTCAACACTGACATGCGTCTCTCCATCGATGCCCACTTGCTTTAAATGATCTTCAGATTAGATTTGTCGGCCTCAATGCGACTGAGGATCTGCCCCAGCGCCTGTACACCGTTGCCCATGTGTAGCGAACTAATTAGGTTGCTTTTTCTTTGATCCTCTCCGTCTAATCCGCGGAGCATTTCATGCATACAGGACATTGCTGCAAAAATGCGATGGAGCGGATGAGTCCATGATGAGACTAATGCCCCCGTGGTAGGACTAGGAACTAACTGGTAAGACAGATGATCCTCTGATGGGATAAATGCCCGACACCTCACACAAATTAAACTGCACCATCGCATGATCGTTAGCCCAGTCATGTGATCACCTGTCACATCCGAACGTTTCAGTGCCATCACATGGTGAGCAGTCCCATTACAACATCAATAGTCCCATCATGGTAGCACCAGTTCCATCAGAGAGTCTCAGTGTCATCGCAGAATGATGATTCCACTTGCAGCGTCAATAGTCCCAGCACAATATCACCAGACCAATTTCTCTTATTAAAACCCTTTCAGTATAATCACAAGATGATCAGTCTCATTACGGCGTCAATAGTGCCATACGACAATATCATCTGCCCCACCAGTGAGCCACCTGTGTCATCAGAGCCACCTGTCCAATCACATGAGTTGTTCTGTCACGCCTGGCATATGCGTCTTGCTCATATCTGAAGATTTTCGTGAAGCCCATGCTGTACCTTTCCATCCGGAGAATTCTAGGGAATATGACAGGCCGCCTTCCGCAAGCCAGCTACATGATTACCAGACGTACATGCGCGCAATTATACTTGGGAGCAAATTAATGTAATACGAGTGTACGAGTGAAGCAAAGGTTCGCGAGCATGCATATGCATAGAAAACGTGCGTGAGTGGACAGGTCCGTATCCATTACGATGAACGTGTGGCAAATGTGCGCAAGCAAACGCTTGCGCTGAAGAAGCGCAGAGTTCCAGATCAAAGGTGCGTAAGGAGGAGTGTGGACATGTGCACGCAGAAGTATGTCAGCAGAGGCGTACGAAAGAGCAAATAGACGCATAAAAAGCGTACGGCACGCCCCTGATATACAGAAGCGAGGATGCATATAGCAAACGGCACATTTACGCCTACAGAGATGTACGGATACGTACTTACATATTTCGCCAATATGCGCAAAGTAGTGTGGGCATCGTGCATCTGTGGCGGATCTGACAACATAAATGTGTGGGGGCATATTAAGGTTTCTAGGATGTAAGGTAGAGTGTAAGTATAAGCATGTTAAGATTTATTTATGTCCAAGAGCTGGAAGCAAGGTCTGCAGAACAAACAACAGAAAGGTGGGATCTGGAAGGGGGCGGACGGGGTGGAATCGCGACTGGGAAAACCGTTTAGGTCAGTGACAGGAGCTCAGTCCCAAGACTGAGCTCCTGTCATTAAGGGCATGTCCAGGGAACCAGGGATTTGGGTAAAGTTAGTGACCTTTAAACCTGTCAAGATTTGAGCTGGGATAGCCAGAACTGATCTGAGCCAGGGTTCTGCCACTGAGAATCCTAGGCATGGCTTGATCCTTTGCCCTAGCAGTGATTCCACCCCCGGCCTAGCACAACGCTTCCGGGCACTACGGTTCCAGGCACTTAGTCAGTACCCCTAAGTCCTGTTTCGTCCAGGCAGTTCCAACCCATCTGACCTTGGTTGTGCAGTCAGAATTCTATAGCTTGTCCCGGTGCACAGTGTTATAACAGGAGTCCACGAGCGGCCAAAACTTAATAACTTTTTTGCTATCACAGATAGAAACATAATTTTGCATACAGCTCTTCAGACCTACTTGTGACATATACCCTGAAGTTTTGAACCCGTATGCAGGTCAGGTCACTGAACTAGGTCAAGTGAAAGGCTACCATATTTAAAAAAAAAATTAATAGGATCGTGGCTTTATTTCCAAATGCGATATCAAATGCAACTATGGTTGACAAAAAATATATTTCAGCAGATTTAACAGGATGGCCACATCATCATAATGTTCTGAAACTGGTGAGTTATTGACCTCAGGTCAGATAGTTGTTCTCCTAATGTTTGTTGTTTGTGGAGTATTGAACCGATTATCGTCGCTGGAATTTTGTGTTCAAATCACGGCAGACAATACAAAGCGTTGTTCGGTACACTTTTATTGTTGTTTCTGGAGTAGTCATAAGTCAGATCACAGGATAAAAATGTAACCATTATCAGCTGTGACATATTGCACACTCTAGATTCTATTGTAATCAGATTGCACAATGAAGCGCATGTTTCAATAATATGCAGTTTCTGCCCAGTCGGTACCTACTCGAGCATAATATTATTGTGTTTTACAAACTTACCCCCAAGGTGACCTCGGTTGACCTCTGATCACTTTTGATGACATATATTCATATAAGCACATAATGTAATTACACATCGTCCTAACATCAGCTACCTACTACGACAAATCACCATTGCAAGGCACCCAAGACAGGTTACTTCAAAATAGTCTGGCAGGTCACATGGGTCATCATCCTCTACTGTTGCGCTTTGCCCCTTCATCACAGCCATATCCTGCATACCGTCATCGGAGCTTCCCTGGTCTGTGTCCGTGTCGTCACTCGCCTCGTCGCTGTCATCAGCGCTGTATGAGCTGCCAGATGCTTGAGGCTCAGCGCTGGGAATAACCAGAAGCTTTGAGATATCGGCTTGAGCTTGTGTTCTACGCTAACCATGCCAGCAGATGTTTCAACGTCAGTGGGGTGCAGGTTCTTAACTTGACTCTTAACTTGACTCGCTCGTTCTTGTCGAGCTACTTCTGCTGTCTCCCGGAGGTATTGGAGCCGGATGGGACGGCATCAGCGAGATGAAGATGGTGTTGGGTTGGTCTAGACAACACTGCCGTTTAATTTCAGTTGCAGTGGAACCATTGTGGTTGCGAATAGGTTCTCCTCTGATGTTTCGCCTTCTTCTGACATCCCCAGTTTATATACACTCCGTCCTGTGGCTCTGTCAAAGCCCCATTTCACAATGAGCTCACCGGTGCTGGCTGATGACTGTTGATGGTCAGCAGGCTTCAGGTCATGGGCTTGCATCAAACGCCGGACTGTATGGTCCAAAATGGACTGGAGGGGGATTTCAGCAGACATCTCGTGTATTATTTCACTGTCTGGATAGCACTCTTTCTTTGCATGTAGCACTTCTTGGTAGCTCGGTAGGACATGATACCTTGCACTGTCATTGGTCACGTGGCGTACTGTTCTATAGCCTTTGACACTGAGGTCAGCAGACACCACCATCGCTAGCGCTTTCTTCGGTGATGTACACTTTGTAGGCGGACGGCTACCAGCGTCTCTCAGCACACGACGCATTTTGTGTGGTCGGTTAGGAGATTCCATTGTTTCTTTTAGAACGTAGGCGAGATCAGCCGTTCTTTCCACATCTGCACTTTGCTTAGCCGCTTTGACAAGCTTCAGTGTGTCATGCTCCTTAGATAGCTCTTTTGATGCCATCCGCTTGCTTCTCTCGCTTAGTTGGGCATATGCTGTTACCGGGCATCCCCCTGAACTCCGAGAATGCCGTGCGTCATCTTTGTCATCGGGTGCGTCAACTCCCATTAACGAGACCACAATGTCGCCGCTGAAAAACGATGCATTTCTAGCCAACACTCAACTCTTATGGCGTCCATATCTGGCCCATTTCCGCTGTACGTTCTTATAAAAGTTTGACAACCTCTCCCACAACTCCTTTTCACACACAGCAGAAATATCTGCACTGCAGTCGACCTTCGCTAGGCCTACTCCGAATTAAATAGCGCGTTCACTGCAATTTTTGGCATTCATTGCCAGCCAGAAGCAAAACGGCGACCCCGTTCCCTGCTATCACCAGGGAAACATTCCACCTCTGACACCACGTTACAGCCGCGGCTACACGTAGATCTTCTCCTCTTTGCGCTTCTTGTTCATGACGGTGCCCGGCTTGTGCTGGGCGTCCGGGTGAGCAGCCAGATCGGAGGGGCACGAGCTGATGGGCGACGAGATGAGCGTCTGCTTCAGGTCGTAGAACACGCCAGAGTCCTCCTGTGTGATGAAGGTGACCGCCACGCCGGTCTTGCCAGCACGACCTGTCCGCCCGATCCTGTGCGTGTAGGACTCGATGGTCTTGGTCATGTCGTAGTTGATGACCATGGTGACGTCCTTGACCGTAACTTTTTTCGGCGAGGTGATGCAGACCTAATTCTTTCAGTATCTGATTAGAAATACTGATGGCAACATCTAGGACATAGTGACAAATGGGGGCGGCGTGTGCGTTTTTTTGTTGGACTTGGTAAACATTGTGTTCTTGAAAAAAATGCGTTCTTTTCATATGTTTACACAAAGCTTGTTATGTCCAATTGTTTTGGAATTGAAGCACAATTTAGGGTTATTAATCAATTGGAAATATGCTGGTGATCATTTTCATACCACCATATTCCGGTTTATTTCCATATATTACCATAAAACATGCCACAACCTATTCAGATATTTTGTGGGAAAACAGCGGTGTTTCTCGGCTCCAAAAAACATTCAACTTTATGCACGTGGGAAACAGTCAAGGAATGCCTGAGATGGGTTTGATGTGTAATTTCAGATGGCGGGATCAATTATCAAGGAAAATGCATCGAAACGAAATCCTTTCTGATGAGTTCAAAAATTAAGTTTCGGCCGCTCGTGGGCAGCTATTGTAACACAGTGCGGTGGTTCACCTCCCCAGGGGGTGTTGGGTCAGAGGAGTCACGATCAGGATGAGGGCCAGGATCAGTGTCAGGATCGGGCTGGTGCTAATCCAAGGCTAGCTGAGTCCCGGAACTCCACATTTACTCGCACATAAATTTGCAACACGTGCATTTGCGTTTAACACTCGCACGTCCGGCGGTCCACGCCAACTTCGCATGTCCGGGGGGGGGGCAGATGTCTGCCCCCTAAGATCACTGGAATTATGCTAGCTAGGGACGAACGGAAAACGGCGTTGGATAGCTGGTGACGGGCTCTGTCGAAAGTACTTTGGTAATTTTTCGCTCAGGTCAACATTCAGGTTACTGGGCCATCATAGGTCAAATTCGACCAGATCAGGTGGGACTCAGATATTGACACATATCTCAGGACCTGTAACAGATAGAAACAAATGGCGAACGCTATTCGACAGTCCTTGAAATGCGCTACCGACAATAGGCGGTTTAATTTAAGGTCAGGTCACCCGGAACTCAGGTCAAGATCATGAAGTCATGACCTCAGGTCAAGGCCTAGGGAGGTCATATATCAATCGACCTAGGGGTATCAATCGACACGTCTTGACGATACAAGCACAATGACGGTAATTTCAGCCTTCTAGCTCAGTGCAGTGCGATGTAATGCGCATACATGTGTAGTGATCTCAGGTGACCTCAGAGACCTTGGTGAGGTCACTGAACAAAAATGTCAGCGGTACCATTGAGCAAAGCTTCCATCTACATGCCACAACCGTTGTGAGATCATTCCGAGCGCAAATGTGCAACTAGGAAACATTTGTATATTTTACCATAGCCCTATAATGGGGAAGCCATGGCAGCGACCTGACCTAAGGTCAATGCTAAGAAAAAAACGATGTACATATTATGGTCTCTGATGAGATCATGGCATGCTATAAGTTTGAAATCAATCGCCCAATTATTGTGGAAGTTATGCCACCTAGAACTCCGAGTGTAGTTGGGTCACTTCGCCTGACCTGGTAACCTGACATGAGATGAGCCAGGATTAAAAATGTATGAGGATATGCGGAAAAGACCAATGAACATCTATGCGAGGTTTGGCCTTGCTAGCCCTATTCGTTTGGCGGCAAATAAGGAAAAACCGAATGGGGCAGATATCTCCCCCGGACGTGCGCGGGTAAGTACGTTTGAGTTTAAGTACGTAGGAAATGCTAGCATGTGTATATCTGAACTTCCCTGCACATGTTGCATCATAGGTCCAATTTAGAAAACTAAACCTTAAAATCAGCATGTGATGTTACCGCTTTTGATGCACTGCTTTTATCCATCAGGGGGAGTCGTGAGCGGGTATGGAAGCATGTTTTCCAGCCAGCTCATGATGTTTTCTGGCTCGCTCGTGATGTTCTCTGCCATGTTCACGGCCTTGGCGACCAGCGCTGTACAACGCTACGAATTTCTCCCTGAGCCACTTGACATAGCCAGTGATTGCGAATACGCAAGCTAACATTCGCAAACCGCGTCAGCTGCGCTGCGTATTCCGCGGACAGCCTGCGTCGGCACGCGCTTCACAGTGGTTCTTCGCACGAAATGGTTCGTCTTCCTTCCTGTGATGCCGGCGGTCTCACAGCCTGTCTTCAGCAGTGTGCCGAGCGGATTCGTGTCTCACCGTCGCCCCTCCGTCTGTGGCTGACGGCCGGGAAGAACGGACTCGGGTCGGTACAGGCGGCAGGTGGACGACGCTTTGCGTGCTCCTCATACCGATGAACTGGACACCGGGAGCGATCCTCGCTAGCGAAAGCTTCGGGTGCGGGTTCCCTGCGGCGACTGGTCACACTGCCATCCATCGTTTCCGTGCGCCGCTCGTCGATCTCCATAGACGTCTTCCGCTGTCTCTCGTTGTCTTAAGAGCAGTGGCGCTGCCAGGATTTTCCTATGGGTGGACCTCCGAAGAAGGAGACGAAACGGAGCAACCCTTCGGCGCGCTTCGTTCGTCGAAAATGTATGGTTTTGTATGATGAAAATCTCAAAATTGTAAGGCCAAAGCCAGGAACCCCCTGCCTCTATTGGCTGTGCCTCTGCATGAAAACATGTCTTCCCATGTCATCGGGCGAGATTCATAGGGTCAACGGAGGCCAAATGATAGAAGGAGGAGATGCCACACATTTCGAGTCAAGGTGAGTGGGAGTTGAGCGCCGGATTGGTCTCCCTCCACATCTCGGTCTCCTCGTCCAGGGTTATTGTCATCGCTCGATTGGGACGGTTTCTCTCCTGCCGTCTTGAAATTTTTCACTTCCGTCGCCTTTGTCTTACTAGTGATTTTTAAAGTGTCATCTTTCTCTATATCACGATGGTATCCGTTGTCCTTTAAGTGTCCTGAGATAATACAGAACATGTTGTGAACGGAGGAGATTTCAAAATCGCCTTCGTCTTCTCGTTTCATGTCGAGCACAAGGCTATTGAGCACGGCGTTTACAACAGTGGGCTCCATTTCTGCTAGCGTTTTTGTGTTCCACCTAGCCATACGTCTGACCACCCTCACATTATCGACAGCGCGCAGGGAAGGTTCGGTGAAACCTTCCATGTCATCGCCTAGTGCCGCCATAAAAGTCCACTGTGACTGTTGGACGCGCTGCACGCTACCCCGCTACAGACCATCAAAGCTGCAATTTGTTCGTATTTTTAGAAGGAGACATCTGTCGTCCGCTCCGAACAGGAGAAACAATTCCTTGATGCTTCCTTGAAGTCTTTTACCGTCCTCAAGTTGCTATTGTACTTTCCGCCTCTTATGCACACACATTTAGTCCGAATAATTGCTTGGGTGGCTTTATGGACCAGAGTCCCATGCTGAGCAGAACGTGTTGCATGAACTTTGACCTTCCGCTCGACCCGGCAATTCCAATCTAACGCAACGGTAGACTGTTGACCGAGAGCCTGGGGTGCCGGTAATGCAGCCGCACGGCCTCGGCCTCATTATCGGCATCATCAGGCCAGTTTCCAAGGCTTCGTTCATGTCATGTTAGGGTAAGGTTTTATCCAGTGCCATAACCCTGTCTTGCGATCACTTTGTCGAACTTGCCTGCATGTACGAAATATATACACATTGCACATACTAAGTGTGGTATGTGTGTGCATCTTGTTTCTAAATGGCGACAGTTCGCGTATCCTCGTATGCACGAATAGTGTGATACACCGAGGTCTGAGGTTCGACGGAAGTAACAGTTTTACAAGTACCATGGACGAGACATACTGTTGATTTAGACATCATTTGGACTAAAATACTATTTCAACAGCATGAAACCGGGGCAGTTTTCCGGATACTTAGCAATACCAGTCTCACAGACGACTTCCGTCGCCAGCAATACGAATTGGCCAAGTATTGCACATTCCTTCTCCTGGTGATGGGAGTTCGCTGTATCTGGGAGCAGGTTTTGTCTCTCGTCATGCATCCAAGCTGGACACCACCAGCCGCCCACGGCTGTCTGGTCGCTCGGTGTCCGGTGGCTGTCCAATGGTGTGTCTGTCCACCAGTAGTATCGGACCGGTCCTAGCTGTCCAATGGTGTGTCTGTCCACCAGCAGTATCGGGCGGCCCTGGCTGTCCAATGGTGTGTCTGTCCACCAGCAGTATCGGGCGGCCCTGACTGTCCAATGGTGTGTCTGTCCACCAGTAGTATCGGGATGGTCCTGGCTGTCCAGTGTCCGGTGGCTGTCCAATGGTGTGTCTGTCCACCAGTAGTATCGGGCCGGCCGGCTGTCCGGTGGTGTGTCTGTCCCCCAGCAGAATCGGACCGGTCCTAGCTGTCCAGTGGAGTGTCTGTCCACCAGCAGTATCGGGCCGGCCGGCTGTCCGGTGGTGTGTCTGTCCCCCAGCAGTATCGGACCGGTCCTAGCTGTCCAGTGGAGTGTCTGTCCCCCAGCAATATCGGACCGGTCCTAGCTGTCCAGTTGAGTGTCTGTCCGCCAGCGGTATCGGGCCGGCCGGCTGTCCGGCGGAGTGCCCGCTCCCCAGCAATGTCGGCCCGGCCGTCGAGGAGCTTGTCTGGTCGGCGACACTAACGGCGCCGGCCATCGATAGCCTGTGATTGACCACACCGGCTGGCGCCGCCGGCGGCGGCCTCCGTCGCCACCAGGCGCTGCCGTGACGTAGCGCTGACGTCAGCGGCCGCCGTCGCCACCGGCCGCGCTGGATGCTTGACATGTAAACAACGTCCAGCTGACTGACGGGCGAGGCACGCGGTCGGGACCGACTGGGACGGCGCTGTACTGGCGGAGCAGCCAGGACACGACACGTGGGACAGGTCAGATGGGACACGTCAGATGGGACACGTCAGACGGGACACGTCAGACGGGACACGTCAGATGGGACACGTCAGACTGGACACGTCAGCTGGGACACGTCAGTCGGGACACGTCAGACGGGACACGTCAGACGCGACACGTCAGATGGGACACGTCAGACGGGACACGTCAGACGGGACACGTCAGATGGGACACGTCAGACTGGACACGTCAGACGGGACACGTCAGATGGGACATCCCACGTGGGACACGACAAGTGGGACACGACACGTGGGAAACGACACATTAGACGGGACGCATCATACGCGACACGACACGAGGGATACCGGACAGGGCGCATCAGCTGGGACACGTCAGACGTGACACCTCAGATGGGACATCGGATGTGGAACACGACACGTGGGACATCAGACGGGACGCGTCGGTCGGGACACCAGACGGGACACCTCAGACGGGACGCGTCAGACGGAACATGTCAGACCGACAGCAGGACTCAGGTGGCTGACACCGCTGACCGTCGTCCCCCGCCCGCCGAGCGGGCAATGTGTGACGCCTGCCTTGGCAGGAGGCCCACGGGTTGCTACTCATGCCGCCCTCCGTGTTCGACAGAGACCGAGCTGGAGAAAATGGTGCAGACTGTCGACCAGGACGGCTCTGGACAGATCGAGTTCAACGAATTTCTACAACTGATGGCCAGGAAGATGGAGGGAGTGGAGAGCGAAGAGGAACTCAAAGAGGCCTTCAAGTACGCTGGATTAGAGTGAAGGCATGAAATATGTGCTTAGTGGTCCAGTGTGTTTCAATGGTCAGACATGGTTTGTGATTCCGGTAGTTCTATCGGGATCCCGATAACTTATCGACATTGATGACTTTAGAATGATCGAATGATTTTTAAATATCCCTCGGAAATGCAAAGCAGCTTCACGGCAAGGTATCAGGCGTTCTTCGCAAAATCTACACACAAAAAAAATGATTTGGCCACAAAAACCTTTCCAAGAACTTTCTGGGAAGCCAGAAGTGATCGCCCACAAGAACATTGTGGGCGATCACTTCTGGCGCCAAGAAGGCAGACTTCCGGCGTCAAGAACGCAAACTGTGCACTATTGTCTCTCCGCGGAACTATCTGGTGTAAACCAGCTCGTGATTTCACTAGCCGTTGTTGCCAACAAATATCGTATGACAACCGTTGACGGAAAAAAAACTAGATTGGTTGCTGCTGCCATGCATCGCTCATTATGTCATGACCTCATTAACGCCACCAGCAGTCTGGCTCCAATGAGGGTCTCAGCACCCCTGAACATCATAAGTGACTCAGACGACCCGGGTGCTCAATCGCAGGTGACTCCCTCTTCCCTGCCCCTCCCCTTCCCCAACGACCGCTTCTGGTATTGGAATCGACCCGGGATGCGGCTTTGAGTGTTTGTTAGTGGTTGAATTGCTACGAGCGGGGCGAAGTCCAATGGAGCCTTATTTCCACTGCATACGAACATCGCTAATCTGGGCGGCCGGACTCGATCCAACCAGACCTTGCCCGGCCCAGCCATCACGCTTTCGAAACCCTGACAACGTTTTTGCTGCAGTATTTCAAGATCGAAATGTTTTGCTCGAAAGTATATTAATATATATACGGCTCCTTCATTTGAGTTCTGCCGGATTTCATCCCAGTAATTTCACTGAAGTACTCACAGTCTACATTCAAAAATTGGTAGGTAGCTGCACCTTCGTGCCCACACAGATTGGGCTCACGTGGACTCAGTCAACCGGACTTAGCCGCTGATCACGTCGCCATGTCGTCATGGCACGTGACGTACGTGCCCCGAGGCCAGATGATTGCGTGCCCAAGGTCAGTGTAATGAGTGCCGCGCTGAACGGTGGCGAGCGACATACACTGAGCGAGAAGGCTGTGGCAAGGCGAGTTTGGCACATAGTGGATTGAAGTTTGTGATACGCATGTCATACCCGTGGGACGATCCATATTTCGGCAAAATTACAGCAAAGTTCATGTGAAGCCGATTATTTTCAAAGCGCGTGTACCAAAATGGGTGGCACTTCCGCAATGGGGTGGTTCCTTTTCCGATGCACCGCGTCGAATCGTCGAAGTTGGTTTTGCATATTTTTTAAGTTCCTGTACTTCTACGGAATTTCGACCCAATGTGGCGAATGTCTCACGTGTTGCTAAGAGGGTGTTGTCATGAGGTGAGTGCGTCAGTTTCCTGTCGCGGTGTGGTGTCCGCTCCAGTGTTTCCCTGGCTCGCTCAGCGCCGGTATTCGCGACCTATACACCACGACCCTGACTTGATCAGACGAATGTCCAGCGCCAGTATTGGCGACCTATACACTGCGATCATGACTTGATCAGACGACCGTTCAGCGCCCGCATTGGCGACCTATACACCACGATCATGACTTGATCAGACAACCCTTCAGCGCCCATATTAACGACCTATACACCATGGTCCTGACTTGATCAGACGACCGTTCAGCGACCGCATTGGCGACCTATGCACCATGGGCCTGACTTTATCAGGCTAACTCAGCTTTGCTAATGCGCTGGCAGAAGAGCTCTTCGAATTAATACTCTCTCAATAAATCGCTCATAATGCTTCTCTGCCAGAGAAAATCGACTTCTGTCGCGTACCCAGCTTCCAATTTCCCCACTTCCGTCGTGTTTGCCGCGGAGACTCGGCTCTCGGCACCTCGTTTCCGCCGCCCGGGACTGATTGAATGGCACTGATTACGCGTCTCGGATCTTACAGCTCTGATTAAGGCCAGGCCGGTCGCGTCATCTCGCCTGGGCGGGTCAACAAGTGTGCCGTGCCTCTCACTTGCCATCCGGCAGAGCTTTCATTTGCCACTGGGACTGGGACTCAGAGGAGCCAATCGTGGTAATGTTAGCGGGGGTGCCAGCCCAGTGACGATAGCAAAACACAGTAGTTATAGAATTAATCATTTACGCTATCTAGATGCATGCACACCGTACAGAAGACACGCAAGCAAGACAATAATGACTGTTCATCGCCTCTGGACATGCTTGCAATTTGTACTGTTGGTCCAATGGTTGCTATGTTCTTCTTCGAAACCACCAGGATGGCTTACGCACGGCGGTCGAACTGATCGGTGGCCGATCTTTTCTGCAGGTGTTTCGACAAGGACGACGACGGCTTCTTGTCGGTCGCCGAGCTGCGTCACATTATGACGTCAATGGGCGACAAGATGACCAACGAAGAGGTGGACGACATGGTCCGAGAGGCCGACACAGATAGAGATGGAAAAATCAACTATCAAGGTAGGACAATAATCGCCGTATGCGGATCGATAGGCGACGAAAATTCGCGCCTCTGGCGGAGTCTTCAGGCACTATTGTTCCCGCCAGTTCTTTAGAGACTGCATACACAATGCGTTAGTAATTTGGTAAGTGACTAAACCTATTGTTTCTGCAATTTTGCTTGCCAAAACCGTGTTCCCAAAACTTCACAATTGTTGTGAAAGCTGATGTTTTTCTACCAGTGTGTAGATGTATGTGTGTAATCCATCACCATGAGCAGAACATCCACAGACAATGTATAATATTATTGCTGGTATCATTGTGGAGATGATGGTAGCAAAAATAATGGTTCATTAAATAACTGAAGCGATCCATAGCATTGAGGTGTCGACTGATATGGCGAGCCTCTGCTGCCTTTTTACGTGACAGTCAGTCGGCAATGGTGAACGAGCTGCCAGGTGCCGATGCCCGACAATAATTCCAGCTCATTTCAGAGTCATTGCAATTTGTAATTGCGTTAGAATTCGCCTTCGAAACGTTGACATTGACATTATATCAGAGAATGTCATTTCAAAGATATCGCAGAAAAACACGAGACATTGGTGACTCATTGAAATGATGGCAGCCAATGTCATTTCAATGTAGATTCATACTGAAACTAATCTTTTTAAAAAGCGTAATGCGTGCCCATTCCTTGAGAAAAATGTGCCTAAGCCTCTGGTCTCGACTAGCTTCCGCAAGACTGCCATGACCGAAAGACCATATTCCGCTTTGTCTTTATTCTACCAATAAAGTTACCGTTGGAACAAGACCAAAGCGATGGGATTTTGAAGTCTGTGGTCTGATTTTGCAGCTTGGCCTCAACGCATTTTAATCAAGCCAGCAATGGTTCTACGACATCCGTGGAAGACCTCACAATCGTACTTTTTGAATGTGCGTCCCAGGTTCATTCCACTCACCTCCGGCAAACCTCGACGAGCACCGGTGCCGTGGCGGCCAGAGCAATGCCGAGAGATTAGTCGAGGATCGAGAGACTTTTTCGTGGCCGTCGGCGTGCTTTCCAAAAGTTGGAACATGATAGCGCCTCGGAAAACCTTATCTCTTTCCAATGAGCCAAGGCAGCCGCACGGCGTATAATCCGGAAACTAAGAGAGTCTCATAGCGACAGTAATGGCGTCATGGCGACAGCGACAGCAAGCTGAACCGAGTCAACCCTACGATACATGCATGGTCCCAGACAAAACGATATCGGGACACCTTATCTCGATACCATTGCCTGCTTTGAACGCACGTGGCGGCATCATCACAGAATCTCCGGGAGTGGCGAACATTATTGCTTGAGCTCTCTCGCTGAGCGAGGTAAGAATTGTGATTTAAATGCAGGTTTTATTGAAGCACTGCGAAGCATCACCTGTTGATATCATCAGCTTTGGGACACATTCGCATTCACAATTGAATCATTCACAATAGATGAACTGACAGAAATCCCACCATTTCGTCTCGTGTTTCAGGAACCCAACAATGTCCATACATAAATGCTTAGACATCTTCTCCCACCTCCACCTACAAATGCGCTTGGGGAACATGCTTAGCTCTTTTTGGAAGAACAGTTGGTTTCCGCCTTTTCGTTCTTTTTCCGCGCCCAGTCTGGTTTCAGGAAGAACAAGTCCACACTTCACCATGTTCTGATATTAGACACTCCAGTTGGTACCAGTTTTCTAGAATAGCGACATCTAGGGGCAGTGCTCTTTGATGTTTATGGCGCCTACGACACGATATGGAAGCAAGGTGCACTTTTCAAACTATGGAGGTGTGGCATACACGGCTTTATGGAGCGTTTCCCTCAGAACGTTCTCACTGATCTGACATTCCGTGTCCGTGTAGGGAGCGCAATGTTAGAGCGGTTGACGCAAATAAACGGTGTTCATCCGTGGAGTGTTCTTAATGTCGCGTTATTTGCGTTGCTGATTAATGGCACTGGAGATGGTCGGCCGAGTGGCGTCGGTAACTGTATTATTGTTCATGGTGTCACGTTGGGGCTCCGCATCACGGTCACGGAGAGACGGCTGCAGCTTCTTGCCACATATCGCTTGGGCAAAGGGAGTGGTTTAAAGCGTTTCCGTTTTCTACTCTTAATCATGTCGGGGTGTCTTCTTCCGTCCCCCTCTTAGGCTTTCCGCGGATCATTTAAAAGAATAGCGCGTGGCAGCGCGCCGCAATTTCGTTCACATCTTCGCACATCAATTTGGCATATCGTGTTAAAATTTTCAGGTCATGTCATTTACTGAATGTCAAGGAGTTACTGAAGGTCAAATGAGGTAGCCTCCAAAAAAGTTGAACCAGTCGTCACGCTCTAACCCACAAAGATATATGAATGAAACTTCAGCGATTGCTTATCTTTAGGGATGCAACGAAACACATGAAGGAAGTGTTTTGATTTTTCGCTTTTGATGACGTATTAGTTTTGTATATTTGCCCATTAGGTTCATAATGGAAGATTCTGGCTAAGGTAAGCATTTTTTTTTGTGAGAGCAAGTTGCCTTCGTACAATGTATTGCGATTCGCTCTAACCATTATTAAGAAAATCAGGAAAATTGAAAATGTAATTTTTTTCTTCAAAGATATGCATAAAATGTTCATTTGGGTGGGGAAAACAGTTAGGGCCGTGTTTTATTTCGTCTTTCTTTTCTGGTTGCAACTCATTTTGTCCCTAAAATATTCTCCAAAATAAACTCCCCAGAGCCAAAAACATAATGTCAGTCGTAATCACATTAACCGACCAGTGACGTAACTTTGCGGATATAATTTGTGGTAGTTTCGGACCATACTCGTCGAGAGCTTTCCGATGGCATCTTTCGCTCTCGTGCAAGGCTTAGTTTGAAGATTGCAGGGAGGCGTGTGTCGGCCCCCTGGGACAGGGTGTGAGGATCTGACCGGAAAACCCATTACTAGTTGTTTAGGGTTAAATTTAGATTAAGACCATTGAAACGCATTTCTGTCGTTGCCGTAACTGCCAGAATCCGACCAATTTAGCGCTGTGGCTAGCAGTCGCCCTCCCGACTGGCAGCTAGATCTCCCGGCGTTGTATTTGATCGTCGCCTTGCATGCAAGAACCGCCTGGAAGTGCTGTTGGAGATGTGCTTTAACACGCGCCCTGGAGGCCCTCTGAAGGTCAAATGCGGTCAAAATAGCACAATTTGCTTCCTTTGCGTGGTTGGCTTGTTTGAATTTGACCTCAGATCACCTATATAGCAGCACTTTATCAGGCCATAATTTGTTCCAGTTACAGGAGCCGGGCCGCCCGCCCGACTGCTCCGTTGGGCGCTGAGCCGCCCAATCGACTTCGCAAAGTAATGAGCGAAGAACATGAATAAAGTATGGAAATGCTTAGGTACGCAATGACAAACAGTAATTTCAGGATGTGTAGGGAGTAACATGTAAAGTGACATCAATCGCAGACAGTTATTTGCATTTATGACAACATTCCAGTTGACCAAATTTGGTTCCATTAACCTGTAATGAACCTAACCTGACTTGACCTCGGTGACCTAACATTACTTTGAAGCTATATATCATAAAAATATGCATCAAACAAGTCGCTAGTGTTGTCAAGAACACTTTCCGTTTGCCAGGTATATTGGAGGCGCATTAGCCCTGATTTTTGTGGTCCGCCGCTGCGAAGGATTTTTTTTTACTTTAACGGCCCCTATTTGAAGGATTTTCGGCAGATTTCTGTTCTCACTTTAACCCGTCCCGTCTCGGGGGTCTTCAACCGCCCCCCCCAGGTTTTTCGCGGGTAGTGAACGAACGGCGCGCGGCGCGCGCCCAAATTTGGCATACCTTTTCCCACATCAATTTGGCATGTTGTTTAAAAATGTTGAAGTCAGGTCATCTAGAATCAACGAGTTAGTCAAGGTCAAGTGAGGTCACCTCCAAAAACGTTCAACCAGTCGTCACGCTTTAGTGGATATAGATATTTTAATGGAACTTTCAGCGTTTGCTTAACTTTATGGATGCAACAAAACGTACGAGTGGAATTTGTTTTTGTTTTTTTTTTTTTGCTACATTAAATTTTGCGCATTTGCCAAATTGCAGTTCAAATAGGGGATTCTGGCTAAAGTAAGCATTTTTATTATGCCAAGTTGACCTCCAACAACTTTTCTCGGTCTGCTCTACCAATTGGAAAAGGAAAATAAAGGAAACTTGAAAACTCAAAATTTGTATTTAAAAAAAAACATTTGCTGGACAAGCCCTGGTCGATTTCGCTGTCCTTTTCTCATTCCAAATAATTTGTTTCTCATGTATCCCACAAAATGAAGTCCCTAGAGCCAAAAAGATAATGTAAGTCGTGAAAAGTCGTGAAAATATAGCCCCCTGGTGACGTCACTTTTGGGGGAAAATTGTTTTGTGGATGGACGCGGACCCTACTCGTCGAGCACTTTCCAATGACACCTTTTTCGTTTCCGTGTGATGCTTAGTTTTAGATGGGGTTACTAACCGCCCCCCCCCCCCCCTGACGGGGTGTGTGGATCTGACCGGAAAGACGGCGCGGGTTAAACAACACGCCGGCCATATCTAAGCAGGTACGAAAAAAATGGCATATATCGGCCGGTGATATCTGAAGGTATATACGAAAAACAGGAAGTGTGGACGGATTCCCCCCCCCCCCCACCTCCAGGGCGCGTGTTAAGTTCCTTAACATCATCAAGTGTTGCCCTGGCCACTTACGGTGCGAATAGGATTGCACGTTTATTCTTTTGCTGATTGGTGATCTGCTCGAGGCTCGATTATTACTGTTTTGCCTATAACCGTGCCAAAGCGGCCGACAAACGCCTGCTTAACGCTGCTTACCATGTTGCCTTCCGAATCCGCTTGCCCTGAGAAGAAATAAGTTTGAACTGCGCTATTCGTACAGTGCGACGTAGTTACTCTCACCCCGGCATACCGAGCCCAGCAGTTCCGTGCTGTGCGCTTGCGCCATTCCTTGGTGGTCGTGACATCGTTCTGCAATCTTGTGTGCAGTTATATAAGCACGCGGAGTTAAGCGGTGTTCAGATGCGCAGCATTGGTAGAGTGGTACACTACCCGTTCCCCTCAGGAAAGTTGTGCCATCTGTTGACATGACATTGTCTGGCACTCGTAGAGAAGAAATTATCTCGGAAATGCACCGGTTGAAATCCCTAGAAAACCTTGACTTCCATCGTGTATGCACTCCTACACACACTGATGGGTTGAAGACTGGTAATGATGTGGGCTGTGTTTTTGTAAGTGGATCTACAATCAGACCGTCTACGCTGCTTCCACACGCAATGGTTTATGTGGCCGAACTTGTGGCAGTTAGGAAGGCTTCGTGCTTCATCGAAGTATAGGCAGCGATGATAACCATGTGATACTTTTGGCCTCCCTGAGTAGGCTTCGTGCGATAAAGACATTTTATCGCACGACTTTATCGACCAGGATGCTTTATTGCGTCTAAGTTTGAGCGCGCGGGTAAAATGGTGACCTGTTGGATGCCAAGTTACGTTTGAATTGTGGGGAACGAGTTGACTGGCGAAGCAGCAAAGTAGGCTGTCCCGAGCCACTACACTTGTCTGCTGCCTCTTCCCACGGAGCATCTCGGGAGAAGTGTCAGCAAACTTCGAACTCATTGAGCCAGAACAAACTGAGAACCATACATTCAAGACTGAGACGCTGGGAATCATCATCCAGCATTTTACGAAATGCGGTGATGCTCGCCAGAATTTGGATAGGTCCACCTACGGGTACTTTCTGCGCAGTGATGAGTCCTTGTATTATCCCACTCACAGTGAACCTCATTCGTTTGGTGGGTCCCCGCTCCTCAGCACAACGAACAGGCTTAATTCCAGCACAACATATTGCGGTGGACTATCGATTGCACATGGCTGCATGTTCATCCGACCCTTGAGTACCGAGTTACGGGGAGGGGGTTAAGAGAGCTCTGTCGTCTCCCAGCAGCTGGACTGTATAACAATATACAGTGGCTGCTCTCTGGTCTACGTGAGAACATGCCAGGAGCTGTTGTCGGCGCAGGTAATTATCTAAATCTTACTAGTATGAATTGCATTAACGTACGGCCAGTGAAATATTGCGCACACTGAAGTGTATGACTATTGCCATGATCTTACTCTGTGTGCATTCCTTGAACAGTGCAACGAAAGCATTGCACGGTCAGCAGAATAGATGAAATGCTTCAGAGAGCAAGCATGTCGGTGATAAGAGAATTTAACCCGCATAGGAAGGATAAGGTTATGCAATAAATCCTGCAGTTGAATGCCCAGAATAAATTGGGAGTCATGAATGCTTCATCCCAGCACTGCTTCCTGAGCAGTACATCACCACCATTGTTAAATACACCTTAGAGTTAGCACTTATCAAATATTAAATACACCAGTTTTCACTCGCACATCACTCCAAGCTTTTTAACTGAATGATAATTTTGCATTGCAACGCTACAGTTGAGTTGAAACTCGCTTCACCTGTGAATCACGGCTTGCAAGTCCGGTATTATCCGTCTGGACGTTGAATTCAATAATTGATTTGGTTACCTTCGTGTGGGGGTTTCAATCGGTTTCAATTTCAATGTGGATCACAGGATGGTAATTATGGAGGAGGGCAATGGCGCCTACAAGGTGCAACACACCACACCCATTTCTATGTACCCAATGTATGGATGGTGTACATGGAATCGCCTTAGACTACAAATGTTAGCTATAAGCCGCACGTGAACCGTGGATCGGCACATTTTGTTTCGCAGATGCGCGCCTCGCCACCGTCTGACCCGACTTTGTCACGCCCGCCCAACTTGTTCAGCTGACTTGGCCGCTGACCCTGCTCGTTTTCCGGCAGAGTTCGTGCAGGTCCTGCTGACCCACGGGTCGCCGAGCCATTAGAGTCTGCCAGAGCCCTGTCGGCGCCCCGGCGCGACTCCCAGCGTGCCTCCAGGCGCACTGCCGCCACTCGCCGCTCGCCACTCGCCTGTGGCCGGCGGCCGGGCGCCGCGTGGCGAGGCCGAGCCGCCGGTGACGTCACGTCTGCGCTGTCACGTGACCGGCGAGCAGCAGCCGTGCCGCGTCGTGGCGCGTCACGTCACGCGGCGTCCAACTCGGCGCCCGGTCTCGCTCCGTCGCCGTGACGACGCCGCTGGGCGGCAGCGGGCCGACGGCGAACCGCCGGTCGACCTGACCCGACCCGACCTGACACGGTGACCTCGCCCGTGCAGCCACGAGCGGCGGCCGGGTGCGGCCGCGGGACTGGTGCGCCACGACTGAAGACGAGCGTGTCGTCTTTGCGCACGGTTTGTGACGAATGCCGGTACGCGGCCGAGCGCCGCCGCTGTACGGACGGCCGCTCGCCGGACTGGACATCCAGTGCCGACGGCACGGCCGTTTACCTCGGACAGCTTCCAGCAAGCTTCTGTTTCGACGTCCTGCGCTGCAGCGCCACGCGAAATTAAGCTGTCCGTTCCGAGACACGGTACTGGACTGGAGTGGAAATTGTTGCGTAGTCGGAAGGGATGGTACCACGAAACGCCTGGCAACTCGCTGAATATTTACTGCGACACAATGTTCTGAAGTAGTCAGGATATCGTGAACGGTAAATCGCCAAGGCACCGGAAGCCTCTACTGACGCTCATGTGAACTCCCGCCGCCATTTTTGGAGACCCCCACCCCCACCCTCCACCCCCGATCCTGTCCTGTTGGCTTCCCCCTCAATATTATTTTACCTTTAACATGCAACCTTGGAGCGAGAGAACAAGGCTTCGGGATGACTGCTACTCGCCAAGATGCATGATTCAGATCAAGCTCACCGCAGGTGCTGAAACAATGAGAAAAACATCATATTTTGTTCTTTTGTGATCGGCATGCGGAGAAGCCAGAGTAGTTGATATTGAATATCGAATACAGCGATGTTTTGTTGCAACTTACGTGTCAAGTGTTGCTCTCTTAGTATGATTAAAATATGTACATTTTTCGAAATGCCTACATCCTTTCAGAGTATCCCGAGTTACAACCCTAGGGTGACTCTTGTCACGCCAGTCATGATGGTGGCTTTGATTTTAAAAAGAGTTAAATACGCTATTTGAATCGAATACACATTTTGAATACCTACAAATCGTAATCTGATAACGGTATTCACACATCAGACAAGTAGTCACATTATGATTGTAGCCACGATCTGTATTGCCCGCATAGATCGAGCTTCAGAAAGATCAATAGTTGGTAGGCAAACCCACCGAGCAAGGTGCCTGAGCCAGTTGGCATGGAGACAGGCGAGGTTCCGGCAGTCCATCGGTTGACCCGCCACCTCCTGGATCCCGGCATTCACGAAGGGTCGGTGGCGATATGAGCGCACGGCCTAGATCTGCGCCGGAACCGACCAGCAGGTGGTGATGCGGCGACTATATTTAAACACCCGGGGCAGCCCGTTTCCGCCATCAAAAACCAAGTCAGCTCATTTCACGGCTGCCGATTCGCCCACAGCGCAGAGCCGTCCGACGAGCTGCGATGCTGTCCGACGAGCCGTGGTTCTGTGAGACGAGCTGTGGCTCTGCCAGACGATCTGTGGTGCTGTCAGACAGATTGTGGCCCTGCGAAATAGATTGTAATGCTGGCGGGATCGCTGCGGCACTGGTGGCTTAGTTGTAGCGCTACCAAGGCTCCCTCCGCTCAGTAATGGCCGCGGTGGTCCGATCGGTTCAGGCTAGATTTCCCGTGAACAATTCTAAAACGCCCAAACCACTAAGTTCGCTACGCCGAGAACTGATTTAGAAGAATTTACGCCATTGTTTGGCTGCAGTAAGGCCGTGACTGGAGCAGACTGGAGCGACACCAAACACAGGTAGCAGCACGTGGTTTGTAACAGATACGAGTTGCTCACGTATTTAAGCAACTAAGAGAACTTAGCTCTGAGATCAATCTATGGGCATATTGGACAGGAGCTAAGTTGTCTTGATTGCTTCGGCAACTATTTGTTGCAGACTCCGTGTTCATACCTGATGGCCTTGCTCACGTCAAACAATAACGGAAGTTCAGCATTCTTGGCGTAGCGAACTTGGCGACTTGGTGGGTTTATAATTGTTCATGGGACATAGGCGCAGCCAAGGCCTCCATCCCCAGCAACCAAAAATGCACTATTTTAAACAAGATATTATAAGATTTACACCATCCAAACCCAAAAATTATTGGCGGTTTCACGCGCCGGAGGCGGTCTCTGTTCCCTGTCATGGTTTGTTTCCGTCGTGTCACCCCCTCAAGAAAATCCAGACTGCTCCCCTGTTCATGGGAATAAATAATAAATGCCTTCACCGTCCAATCCACCACTGCGCCATCAGCGCCGCCGTGACGTCGCCGTGACGTCACTGCGGCTGGGGTGGCCCATCAGCGGTGATTGACGGCGACTTACTGGGAACGCGGTTGGTCGCGCAGCGAGCGCCCGCGTCAGTAATTGGCCCAACAGTGCGTCTGGCGTCGCGGTCCCGCCCCTGGCGACGCCGGCCGAAGCGGGCCGCCCGTCGGCTGGCCACTTTCCAGATAAGCCCTGCCGGCAGCCGATAAGCCCAGTCTCCCGGTGACCCCAGTTTCCCGATAAGCCCAATTCACGACAAGCCCAGTTCCCGACATGTATAGTTTAGAGATATGCCCAGTTTCCCATTAGCTTTGTCGGTGGACGATAAGCCCAACTCCCGATTAGCGCAATTCCAGATTAGCCCGGTTTTCCGCTAAGCCCAGTTACAGATAAGCCCATATTCCGACAACCCCAGTTTCCCGATAAGCCCGTCCGTGGACGTCGGACGCACCGCCCGGACACCACCTGAAGGTGGTCGGGCCCGGAAACCACCTGAGGCTGGTCGGGCCCGGGAAACCCCTGAGGGTAGTTGGGCCTGGGCAACACCTGAGGCTGGTCGGGCCCGGGAAGCACCTGAGGCTGGTCGGGCCCGGGAAACACCTGAGGGTAGTTGGGCCTGGATAACACCTGAGGCTGGTCGGGTATCTGTGAGCTCGACGATGATCAGCAGGCGACGTAACGCAGTGTTGTCTGTGTGCCTGTGTAACGGTGTAAAATGGCGCGCAGCTGGCAGGGAACGCCGCCGGCCGTGCCCCCAGCTCGGCTGGTTCGGCCGAGTGCTGGCCCCCAGCACGACTGGTCCGACGGTGTGCTGGCCCCCAACTCGGCTTGTCCGGCCATGGATTGACGCCGGTTTCGCTGGCTCGGCCGTGTGCTGGCCCCCAGCTCGTGCGGTGTGCTGGCCCCCAGCTCGGCTGGTCCGGCCGAGTGCTGGCCCCCAGCTCGGCTGGTCCGGCCGAGTGCTGGCCCCCAGGTCGGCTGGTCTGGCCATGTGCTGGCCCCCAGCTCGGCTGGTCCGGCGGTGTGCTGGCCCTCAGCTCGTGCAGTGTGCTGGCCCCCAGCTCGGCTGGCCCGGCGGTGTGCTGGCCCCCAGCACGGCGGCTGGTTCGGCCGTGTGCTGGCCCCCAGCTCGGCTGGTCCGGCGGTGTGCTGGCCCCCAGCTCAGCTGGCCCAGGCCATGTGCTGGCCCCCAGCTCGGCTGGCCCGGCCGCGTGCTGGCCCCAGCTCGGCTGGTCCGGCTGTGGATTGACGCCAGTTTCGCTGGTCCGGTCGTGTTCGCTGCGGCTTTTCGTGCGCACCCCTCGAAGCCAAGACCGGGACACGCGGTGTCCGAGCTCCGACGTTGAACTGTGCCGATGAGATTGTTGCTGTTTGCCCGAGTGTTTGTATTGTGATAGAATAACTGAACGCTAGCAGTAGTAACACATGGAGCAGTGTGCCTCCCTCCCTGCAGTAGACTGCGAGTGCGCACAATGTGCAGACTAAGCACTGGGACAAAGGAACCTGAAGTAGTCTGTACATGTTGTCGACGTCTAGTCAACGACGCAGCGAATGTTTGTACATACATAGAGCTGTTTGCTATAGTAATACCGTAGAACTGCAAATGTTTTGCAGTTGTTGAATCGGCAAGTTCATTGTATTGGTAAATTGTTTACAGAGCATTTGTGTTGTCGCATTGGTATGTCCGTGTCTACATCTCACCTTGCCTTGCCCGAAACACATCGATAGATTCAACATCTGACTGATCTGAGAAGTCAGAGCGGACACAATTCAGTGATTTCAGTCGCTGCATCAATATTTTGTGATGCAAAATGTCCCTAGGAACTTATACATCTAACATCTGTACATCAGTATTGAGCATGCTGATGGACCTGCTTGGTGTGCTTGCTCCACACATGTCGCGATGGCAGTCACGTATGATGCCAGGTTCGAATGGACTTGGCCCGTCCGAACTTCCTCCTCCACAGTGGGCGCTGAATGACCGACGCAGTCGATGCGCCCCTAAACTTCAACAACCAGCCAACCTCCTCCTCAGAATACGTACACTGAACGGGAATATTATTCGGTTTTCCGCTCCTGGTGACCGTCACAAGGCGCAGCTCGGTGTGCTGGTCGGTGGTCGGGCGAATATGACGCTTCCGTGCTGCGGAGCACAGGATTGGGCAGCACTGCGACAGACCGGGAGGGGGGGGGGCCGCGGTCGCGGCAGCTGACGTGCAGCAGCAGCGCACATCGCCGGCCGCAGTGATTCGGGGTGGAAATGCCGGTACGAAACTTTTTTGGAACGGAGAATGGGAGTGTTTCGAAAAGAAAAAGTATCCCAATACAAAGTGTTGAAGATGGAAATGCAAGGAATAGGTGTAGCTGTAAGCAAAGAAAGTGATGCATAAAACAACAACAATGGTAACCGAGGTAAAAAGCTGCAGAAAGGCACCAACTGAGCGGGGCCACGCCGCTGAAATGAACATTTGCGCCATATGTGCAAAGAGATAGACTAGCTCGGTGCTCATCCGTCCCTTCGGTGTAAACCAAACCGCACACAGAGCAAAGGATCTGCTATGCCACCTCCACCCCCACCTCCTCTACACCATCCATGCATTTCTTTTCAGTCCGAATATTCACCTTGGGCGTATTCTCGCTTACAAAATTGGGTAACGATCGAATTTTGATGAGAGGTTTCGCAAAAGTATGTTAACTGGAAGCGCTTAACATTTCCCGACTTCCCTTGATTTTTAATAGTCGAAACATATTAATGAAGTGGTGACAAATGTTCTCCGATGAATCGGCACGACCCACCTGGCACAGTGACATGGCATGTGATAGAGTAAAGCCACCCACTCGCAAAACAAATGATGTTCTGCTTTATTTTGAAACACCAGCGCAGCTTTGTGCAGCCTCGCTTTGTACTAGGATTGGTGAGTCCGTATACTGGAGCTGGTGAATCCGTGTACCAGGACTAATGAGTCCGTGTACTGGAACTGGCGAGTCCGTGTACTGGGACTGGTAAGTCCGTGTGCCGAGACTAGTGAGTCCGTGTACTGGGACTGGTAAGTCCGTGTACTGGGACTGGTAAGTCCGTGTACTGGGGCTAATGAGTACGTGTACTGGGACTGATAATTCCGCGTACTGGGACTGGTAAGTCTGTGTACTGGGACTGATGAGTCCGTGTACTGGGACTGGTAAGTCCGTGTACTCGAGTTCAGCTGTCGCCCGTTCGTCCCAGCGACTCCCAGTTATCTTGATTAATTAAGCTGATAAGCTGTTTTTTTTCCTGGATGTTAGTTCCCACTTCCCATGCCTTTAGAAGCGCATAAGTTCGTCAGATTGCAAAACTTGACGGATATTGACAGGCTTTTGTTGTGAACCTGTGAATGATAACCGTGGTATATGCATAAATATATATATATATATATATATATATATATACATATGCATTGTTCATTAAACACAATTGCGGAACGGGCATTGCAGTCTTTCTTCTGCAGACTCTTTATCCGTCCTACGATACGTCTTCGTTCGTATGTTCATGCACGATATTCATATTCGTTGTCTACTTCTACAAGTGCATAAAAGGAGAGTGCGCGCTCCTGCAGAACAGTGGCTACGTTGGGCACAGTACCACATCCTTAAGCCGCCGCATAGCAATGCACTTACAACAGGACGGGCCCCAGACACACACAGAACGAGACCAGTCCAGCCACCGTACACGCTCCAACATGACCCTGGACACCAGAGTCCTAGCCACAACCCTTGATAAGCGCCAACTCCAAATCTTGGAAGCAATTTATATAAGGGAGATTGATCCAATCGTGAACCGTCAGAGCAATGCACGAGTCATGTTGCTGTTATATGGTTTATATGGTGGCCCATAGCTCACCATCAGGCGGTAGGGCGAGTGACGGTGATGCACTGATGACATTTGTTTTCTTCGCATTCGCACTGTACGCATTCAAAAATGGGATTGCATGATGCCATGTATCGCCTGTGAATGTATTTTTATTATTTTCCAAACTTGATCGAGACCAATTTGAACTAGCCTTAAAAATGTCCGTAAGAGGATGAAACGTGGAAAATGTAATGAATGTTCGACTTACATATAGTAACTCTGCTTATGAATATCGTGCATGAATATTCGAACGGTGGGAAGCGTATCTAAGACATATAGAGAGTCTGCAGAAGAAAGAGTGTAAAGCCCGTTCCGCGACTGTGTTTATTAAACCATGCATAGATAACGGTCTGCTTCCAAGCTATACTATCATATATATATATGTATGTATGTATATATATATATATATATATATATATATATATACATATGCATCCCAGTGCTGGGTCATCATTAATTATTACACACGAAACACAAGTGCTGGTTAACACGCGCACGTCCGGGGGACTGATATCTGCCGCCCCTGCGGTTTTTCCTAATTTTGCCGCCATACTAATCGGGTTAGCAAGGCCAAACTTCGCATAGCTGCTCATTTGTCTTTTCCGCATATTCTCATGCATTTTTGACCCTGGGTCATCTCAGGTCAGGTTACCAGGTCAGGCGAAGTGACCAAACGTCCCTCGGAGTTCTAGGTGACATAACATCCACAATAATTGGGCGATTGATTTCAAACTTATAACACGTCATGATCTCATCAGTGGACATAATATACACCTCTGGTTTTTTAGTTGCATTGACCTGAGGTCAGGTCGCGGCCATGGCTTAGGCACAACCATCATAGGGCTATGGTAAAATGCACGAATGTTTCCTGGTTGCATATTTGCTCTCGAAATGACCTCACAACGGTTGTGGCGTGTAGTTTGAAGCCATGCCCAATGCTACCGCTGACATTTTTGTTCAGTGGCCTCACCAAGGTCAGCTGAGGTTACCTGAGATCACTGACACATTTCTGCGCATTATATCGCACTGCATTGAGTTAGAAGGCTGAAAGTATCGTCATTGTGCTT
This sequence comes from Imbricaverruca yamaguchii, assembly GCA_034440575.1. Lineage (NCBI taxonomy): Eukaryota > Metazoa > Arthropoda > Thecostraca > Neoverrucidae > Imbricaverruca > Imbricaverruca yamaguchii. The sequence goes on from JAOTOL010001659.1 coordinate 2,415,213, forward strand.
GTATCGCCAAGACGTGTCGATTTATGCATTACATGCCCTCCCTAGGCTACTTCATGACCTTGACCTGAAGCCATAGTTTCGGTTCACCTGACCTTAAATCAGACCACCTACTGTCGATGGCACATTTCATAGAGTCGAATAGCGTTCGCCGTTTGTTTCTATCTGTTACAGGTCTTCAGATATGTGTCAATATCTGAGGGTCCCACCCGATCTGGTCGGATTTGACCTATGATGACCCAGTGACCTGAATATTGACCTGAGCGAAAAAAAAATGACCGAAGCACTTTCGATAGAACCTGTCACCAGCTATCGAACGCCGTTTTCCGTTTGTCGTTAGCTGACATAGTTCTAGAGATCTTAGGGGGTAGACATCTGCCCCCCGAACATGCGAAGTTGGCGCGGACCGCCGGACGTGCGAGTGTTAATGATCTACCCGATTAATATGTTCTGTTCCTCGTGCCACACCTTTCTCATTTAGCCCTTTAACAGCTTTGCCTCCTTAGGATATGCTCAACCAACCCATTACTAGCTTCTTCCTTCAGGCTACCGAAAATCCAACTGGACAATTCTGTGTTGGCAATTTTACGGCTTCCAGCTCTTCGACGCCATCTCTGGAAAATCCGCTGCACCCGTGTACGGCTTCCCGAACAGAAAGTGTCCCGGCTAACAGCCGATCTGTGATAGAGCTTTGCCACACAGTTTTGCCGTTGTCAGCAGGCGCTCAGGCGCTCAGCCATTGGCCATTTCCGCCGACGCAGGTCCTTCGCCGGCCGTCCACCGCACAGGTCCGACTCGTTTGTGCCGGTTTTGCTGGGTGGGCAGTGTTTGTCGCTGGCAGTGTGTGTTGTGGCGGCGCATAGAGCGCCCACGAGTGATGTAACTGTGTGTGTGTATACGTGCGTAAATATACCGTGAAGCAGATGTACCTGGCAAGTAGCTGAGCGCCTGGCCGGTCGGCATTGGCGTCGTAGAATATTCGTCAGACCAAATCAGGCCGATGCAGTTTTGGTGGGAACGGTTGCACAATGGAGCCCTACTCCGGCAGTGAACATTGCACAATATATCTCAAGACATAATCACGAACAGTGCACAATGAAGCCATACTCTGGAGGCAAACATCGCATCATACATATCATGTCATAATCACTAACAGTTCACAATGGAGCCATATTATGGTAGCGAACATTGCACGATAATCTCACGACATAATCGCGAACAGTGCACAATGGAGCCATACTCAGGAAACGAAAATCACATCACTTATATCAGGACATAATCATGCAGAGCGTACAATAAACTGCAACTTTGTCCTAATGATGTGCAGCCACTTTCGATACCTTGTGACAAAATGAGGCCGGGAAAATAAAATAAGTTGGTCCGCCTCTCACGAATTCATGACAGTACTGGGCTTATCATACTAAGGTAAAATAGCACCGTAGCTGTCGCCGACGAGCTACGCGTGACGTTGCCCGAAGGAATCGTCACTGCGCGCGCGATACACGCCGCTGCCATTTTTCGATGTGGTGGCCGTGCAGACACAAGCCGTGGCCACCACGTTTATGATCGGATAACTATGGGTGATGGAATTTAAATTGGTCTCGTCGGTCGAACGGCCGAGCCAATCTGCCCGCTTTAGAGCGCCCTAGAGTGGTCGAATGCCACTCACGGGCCCGACGGCGCACGGAAACTTTGCCATCGCGGCCCGGACTGAGTGTTACTGGAATCAGCTCGAGGCAGCCCGATGTCGCGTAGCTTCTTCTGAGCAATGCGTTGGTAACCTGGGGCCGGCATGGAACTTCTCCCACGGAGTTCTTTAAGACAATTGTTTGGCGCGAGACCGACGAATTGCAATGTCTATAGCTGTGAGAATTCGAGAAGGAAAAACTGAACGGTCCCAAGTCGCTAAGCCACCATTCGGACTTCACGACTGACTGACATTGACTCTCGCACCGACAAGCTAACTTCTCCCACGAGGTCATCTTGTAGCGTGTGTTGTCATCCGATCTGAAGTTTTTCTAATATAATTTACTTCTTACTTCAATCCCATGTTGCTTGGTTCCGTGGATATGTAAAATTATCTTCGTAAGAATTATGTACCGTCTACAATCTGAGAACTCACCTGCGCTTTTGCAACGCGGTTTTCCCGCGATTAGCGTTCTCGTCCGAAGGAACCTGGTTTGATCCTGAAGGCCATCTGGGAGAAATTCGCTTCCTTGAAGGCAGGCTGTGGCTGTGTATTGTCAGTTTAGTTAATTTTGCTTCTATGAAGTTCGACTGTACCTCGCTACCTATGGTTGGCGCTCGACATTGCGATTTTAAGTTGAGTAGTATTCAGTTCCAGATCGCTTGGATTTTTTACGCACATTATTACTGCAATTAGCGCCCTGGACATCGCATCCTTGATTTTACTTTGAGCGTCGTTTTGGGATTTCTCGTGTTTTGAAGACAGACTGTAAGTAAGTCACTACAATATAATACTTCATTAAATGTTTGTCACGCCGGCTTCCCCGCAGTTAACGTCCCCGACTTTGTTGACCCCGCACGTTCAGCAGAACTAAAATGCGCCGGATAAACAGGAAATGGTGGGATTTTTGCACCGAACGATTAATTTTCCTCGTGCTTCGAGCGCCGAAAGTCTGCAAGTCAAAAAATATATCCTTTAAGCTTTGGCCCCCTGAAAAAAAACCCTGGCTACCCTACTGTTCAAGCGCACAATGCCGCTAGAGGTGCAAAAACTACTTAAATCCACATCAGGAAGCACACAAGATTCGTTTCGGAAGGATGCCGATTCAGTTTTCAAGTCGGACGTTCCCCTCACTTCCGCCAGGCAGTAACCATCGGGCGCAGCGACGTCAACTCCGGATTTCATCCCTGAATGTATTCTGTCAGTCCTTTTATCACCAATGTGGTCCCACCCAGTCCCGACTGTTGACTGTACGACCTTTGGATGACATTCGGCCATGCCGCAGGCACATTGCAAGCGACAACAAAACACAACCAACCCAGATGTGATTCACAGATGCCAGCAGGATTCAATGGGGCGAATGATAACACGTGGAGGAAGCGCACAAAACACTCCCACCCGACTCTTCCTTCGGTCGGCGCTCAGGTAACGAGTCGGCACCGAATCGCAACAACGAAGTTGACCCGAGTCCGACGCCGCACGCCTCTTGAGTAGCTGGTCCATCACACTGCACAACACTGCCGCCGCCAGCAGCCACAATCCACGGAGAGCGGCGCGTGCCAGCGCCAGCACCGCACGCCTCTGCGTCGCTCCCGAACCTCAGACGCGTCCAGCGAGCGCAGACGGCCGCGCGCGACGGCGCCGACCCGTCTCCGTAGTCACGGCGCCCGGCCCGGCCACGGTGCGCCGCTTTGTACGTGTCTTTGTACACTCACGGAGCACGGCAGCCGCCCTGTCATGACGTCGGCGGGGTGTCGTGACGTCACGTCGCCGGCCGGCCCGTGCAACCACGCCAGTTGCTGGCCGACCGTGCGGGCGGCTCGGCCGGCAGCTGGCAGCTGGCAGCTGGCGCTCGCCACCAGCGGCCGCTCAGCAGTCCTCGTCCTGCATGTAGTTGCGCACAAGCTGCTCCATCTGCTCGGCCAGGTCGCCGCCGCGCCGCCGCTCGCGCTGCATCGACGCGCGCAGCAGCCGGTTCTCGTCGCGCAGGATGCGAATGATGGCCTTGAGCGCGGCCGGCTGCTTGTTGGCCAGCTCGGTCATGTCGGCGTCGCCGGGCGCCGCAGCGTCAGCGGCAGCAGCGCCGCCCGCAGCGGCGCCCGCAGCGCCGCCGGCGTCGGCCGTCGTCAGCGCCATCACCTCGTCCCACTGGTGGTAGTCGTCGAAGCGCTTGGGCCGCTTGACGCCGCGGCCGGGGCGCGGCTCGACCGCCGGCGGGACGAGCGGCAGCCGGTTCTTGGCAGAGCTGCGGCACAGACGTAACGCGGTCACGTCAGACACACTGAGGCCCGGCCACACCACCTCAGACCAGCTGTCGCCAGGCGCGCCGGCGCTGACCACGTAGACCCGGCGCTGACCACGTACGGCAGAGTACACGGTCGCCACCGTAAGCCACCTCCTGGCGTATAGTGGAGCAACCATACACCAGGTCTTCAGATCCGGAGGAAAACGTGTGATGTCAAGCTCGTCAGTACTGGTAATGCTGGAAAATAAACACTAGCATGTACACTTTTTTGGGTATCCCAATACCCCGCACATCGCTTACAAGGGCTATCGTATACGCTTCAGCATCAGCAACAGATTAGCATCAGTGCCATCAGTGCTATCATCAGTGCTATTAAATACACAACTATGTCACCCTTCAGACATGGAGGGTGGTGGGTGGTGGGTGGTGGGTTGTGGGCAGTGAGTGGTGGATGGTGGATGACTGCGATAGCACCATCAAATGTGGTAGCAACTTCACCCATCGACCACCATCGACCGACGAAGTCCCGTCGGCACCGACCCGCGTGACATCGCACAGAGAAGCTGGCGGAACGACAGCGGCTCAGCGTGCGTGCAACACCAACAGTCGGCCGCAGCCGCGCGCCCAGCTCTCTCACGTGGGCAGGTTGAGATGCGGCGCCACGCCGTCCCTGACGGCCCGCCGACCCGAGCCGGGGCTCCAGGGCGGCGGCAGCTTGACGAAGTCGGACGGCGTGAAGTGCAGGTGGCACACGCCCAGCCGCTCGGTCAGCGCCGACGCGGGCAGGTCGCAGCAGCGCAGCCACACGGCCGCCTGCTCCGCACCGCTCGGGAACCGGTGCAGCCGCAGCTTGACCGGGCCGCGCGAGAAGCGCGCGCACGTGCGCACCGCACACATATCCTGTCGGCAGGAGGGTGCGCCGGCTCGAGCGAGTCGCAGGCACTGCGGTCGGCACGGCACGGGATGAACGTGAAACGGGTACACGCGCACGTTCGTGTTCGCGCTATATCGTAAATCAATATAAATGCAAGCTCTTAAAAGGGAAGATGGTGGGATGAATCCGACTTGTATATGAGTCCCTATGACTTCACAGCTCGCATACGATTTTTACGGGTTTATTTCGCACAGCAGCCCTATCTAAACTTGAAATTACTGGATGGCGTTTGATATTAGCCACATTTTGTATGTCATGGCCCTCTAGAATACGATTTACATGGAGGAGTGAGAAGTGCAGGTCCAGAGCAAAATCTTTGGTTTACGATGCACATATTTGTCTAATTAGGTGCTCCTTCCGCAAAAGTCCGACTGTGGAGATACTGACTGGTCGTGAGCCGAATTGCTTTACAGTGTCACTGACAGCTTGTGTGGTACACGCACCTCGGTCGGGAAGTAACCGTCCCCACCGAGTCTGGCTCTTGTGTACGCAGTGGTGCGGTGGTCCCGGCCCAGTCGTATCAACCCCGACGTTCGAGTCAGTGTCCACCTGACCCCTCAGCGCAGTCTCTCGGCCTACCGCAACGCTAGCAGCGTATCAATCCACCATAAGCACCAACATCGCACCCAAAGGACATCAATATACCGGCAGATGGCACGAAGCCCGTTGACCTGCACTGGTATGAGAACACAGCCATGGGAAAATATAATATAGCAAATAATGGTGCTGAGTGGGAACAGAATGCATAGAACAATTTTCTGAAACATTTTGTTAATGCGCAAGCAATGCCCATTGGTGCACAAATACGATTCGTGCTCGCATGAGATGCGCTCACGGAGAGTCCAGGGTTGTCGAGGGTTTTCCATGTTGTTGTTTTTGTATGCAGAGCCGGAAACTAAATAGCATTAACCTGTTCCCACCACCAGCTGAAACTTCGCTTAATTAAATAGACTTAATCTTGAGCGTAAATTGAAACCCTACGCTATAAACCGTACCCCTCAGGTTTGTCGCGGATGGTGGACGAACGGCGCGCGGTAGCGCGCCCAAATTTGGCATACCTTTTCCCACATGAATTTGTCATGCTGTTTCACAATTTTGAAGTCAGGTCATCTAGGGTCAACGAGTTAGTCAAGGTCAAGTGAGGTCACCTCCAAAAAAATCAGCCAGTTGTCACGCTTTAACGGATGCGGATATTTTATTGAAACTTTCAGCGCTTGCTTATCTTTAGGGATGCAACAAAACGTACGAGTGGAACTTTTCATTTTTTCTTTTTGACCACAAATTTTGCATATTTGCCAAATTGCAGTTTAAATAGAGGATTCTGGCCAAAGTAAGCATTTTTATCAGGGAAAGTTGACTTCCAACAATGTTTCTCGGTCTGCTCTACCCACTGGAAAAGGGAAATGAAAGAAAACTTTAAAACTCAAAATTGTAAAATTTCAAAAAAATAAAATTGTTATTTTTGGAGGGACAAAAAATTGTATGGCCCTGGTCGATTTCGCTGCCCTTTTCTCATCCCAAATAAATTGTGTTTTTTTCATATATCCCCCAAATGAACTCCCCAGAGCCAGAAACATAATGTAAGTCGTGAAAAGTCGTGAAAAGCTAGCTTCCTGGTAACGTCACTTTTGGGGGGAAATTGTTTTGGGGGTGGATCCGGACCCTACTTGTCGAGCACTTTCCGATTACACCTCTTTCGTTTTCGTGCGACACTTAGTTTGGATTTTAGAGGGGGTTACTATCCCCCCCCCGAGACGGGGTGTGAGGATCTGACCGGAGAGATGGCGCGGGTTAAACAAGAACATATATATCGCAAAATCCCTTACATTCATCCACCAAGGCCACCGTTAAAAAAAATCATGGGTGTGCCCCTGGCTATATGTGCACCGACACAGATATATAGATATAATACAACTCTGCAAGATTAAAGCATCACAATTTCGTTCTGACCGCCAACACTTGTCAACATCAAATTGAGTTGTTATATTGCGTGAGACGAAATGTACGACCCTCAATATACCAGGAGGTGCTACATGAAAAGTAGCGTCAGGGATTATGCTATGTTACTCAACGTTTCGGCCAGGGGCCATCGTCAGGAGTGGCCTAACGCTACTTTTGATGTAAACTCAGCACCTCCTGGTATATTGATGGTCGTACATTTCGTCTCACGCAATGTCTAAAACCCAGGAGCTCTTAAGAGCCATTCTTCGTTGTATTAAGCAATTGAGTTGTTATACACCATTCTTGCTGGGTTTGTGCTGAATCCGAGGTTTACATCAAAAGTAGTGGCATTCAATTTCAACATCGAAGTTACTTCGGCCTCGCACTACACGTTGACCGACAATACGCCAAGTCAACCACTATTCTCACTTCCTGTCCCTCTAAATTTTCTAGCATCACCCATCACACAACTCACACTTACCGTAATCAGCTGGTACCTCCAGCCCGACCCACGCTAATGATTCAATCCAGGTAGCACACATGTGCCTCCAAATTACGAGCATGGAATAATCCCTCGCCTTATGAAGGAAACCACCATACTCTCCTGGTCTAATGAATCAAACCACCGTACTGCCAGATGAGTGGGATCTTATGCTCTTCCTAAATACGATGAAATCAAAGTTCCACAAATCCCATTCCGACCGGAACTTTACAAAAAAAAAACTGCGAAAAGGGTAGAAATAATGAAACTATTTGTGTTGTTCCAAAGATTAGGATCCATTGTATCGTTGTAATTGCAGGTGCACAACAAAATGTAGATATTGTACATTTAAATCAAAATCAGACTTTTCCAGAAAATCATACTCATTAAATTCGTGCAAATACCAAACTTTTCTTTACTTCATACAATGTGATACACTATTTATGCCTCCCAGACATGACAAACTATGAGTTCGCGAACTCAAGAACTACGCCCTCCAAATCGCACTGATAAGCGAAAACCCAGCATTGGCTGTGCTGCTGAGCTATCACGCGCACTGATACACCGCACGAAGAGTATCCCACGACACCTTCACCACACCTGTTCACAATAATGCTGCACACATGTACCGCTGACTGTCACCGCTGACGCCGGCGGCCGCTGGCGTGCCCAGCCGACTGACCATTCCGCTGACCACTCCGGGGACGAGTAGCCTAGGGGTAAGTTGCTCGTCTCACGATCGAAATGTTGTGAGTTCGAGTCTCACCTGTCGCTACTCTTCGCCCGCAACCAATCGGCGTGAGAGATTGGCGACGCTGCATGACTCAACGGTCGATGTGTCGTAAAACCAATAACCAACCAACCAACCGCTGACCACTCCGTTGACCACTCCGCTGTCCACTCCGCTGTCCACTCCGCTGACCACTCCATTGTCCCCGACACACACACCGGTCCGTTCTCCACTCCACTCCGCTGTCCCCCACATACTAACCGGTCCGCTCTCCGCTCCACTCCGCTGTCCCCGTCACACTCACCGGTCCGCTCTCCACTCCACTCCGCTGTCCCCGTCACACTCACCGGTCCGCTCTCCACTCCACTCCACTGTCCCCGACACACACACCGGTCCGCTCTCCACTCCACTCCGCTGTCCCCGTCACACTCACCGGTCCGCTCTCCGCTCCACTCCGCTGTCCCCGACACACACACACCGGTCCGCTCTCCACTCCACTCCGCCGTCCCCGACACACTCACCGGTCCACTCTCCACTCCACTCCGCTGTCCCCGTCGCACTCACCGGTCGCCAACCCTCGTAGACGGCGTTGTCGGCCGGCGACGTGGGCGGCGCCGCAATGGCCTTGACATTGTCGGCAGCAGCTGCTGTCGGAGGTGGCGTCGGCTCATCAGCCGACAGTTTGGAGCTGACACTGTGCAGCGCCCGCAGCTTACCCCTCAGCTCCACCTGGTCACAGGGCGACAGTATCAGCCGTGCCCTCAGCTCCACCTGGCCACAGGGCGACAATGTCAGCCGTGCCCTCAGCTCCACCTGACCACAGGGCGACAGTGTCAGCCGTGACCGCCCGCAGCTTACCCCTCAGCTCCACCTGGCCACAGGGCGACAGTATCAGCCGTGCCCTCAGCTCCAACTGGCCACAGGGCGACAGTGTCAGCCGTACCCGCAGCTTACCCCTCAGCTCCACCTGGCCACAGGGCGACAGTAACAGCCGTGCCCTCAGCTCCAACAGGCCACAGGGCGACAGTATCAGCCGTGCCCTCAGCTCCACCTGGCCACAGGGCGACAGTCTCAGCCCTGCCCGCAGCTTACCCCTCAGCTCCACCTGGCCACAGGGCGACAATGTCAGCCGTGCCCTCAGCTCCACCTGACCACAGGGCGACAGTGTCCGCCGTACCCGCAATTTACCCCTCAGCTCCACCTGGCCACAGGGCGACAGTATCAGCCGTGACCGCCCGCAGTTTACCCCTCAGCTCCATCTGGCCACAGGGCGACAGTGTCAGCCGTACCCGCAGTTTACCCCTCAGCTCTACTTGGTTACTCGAGCACCTTGCGTATGATGTTCTGTGTCCCTGATGAGTCACAATAATGAGCACCGTAGGTATACCGACAGTTATTCTGTTGGTTCTAGGCGCATCAGTGTATGGTGAAATGGGTTGTCAGCTAATAATGCGAGCCTTTAGGTGCGCCTGCGCGATGCGCCCTAAAGCCAAAATAACTAACAGGTGCGCCTGCCGTTCTGACCATGCAGTACCCCCATAACTCTGTCGTATCAGTAGGGTGGAGTGTCAGTGGTCAGCTATTCTGACAATGCAGTACAGGGTTAAAATAATGGTTTTCCGTTGGGTGTGAGATGTCGAAACGAGCACAGTAGGATGTCAAAATTGTTCATGGAATTAGTGCCATTTAAAATGATTTTGATGCCTCACACTCAAATTCGGGGTGATGGTGTAGGTACCAAAGAGCAGGATGTCGATATTTCTTGGAAAAGGATGTCGATTGACCGTTCAGAAAATGATATATGCCACCCTGTTTCACGAATAATTTATCACTGATACAGTACCCCCAACAGCTCGACTATGCATCAGCAACGTGAGGTGTTCGGGGTCAACTGCTCTGACCATGCAGTACCGCATAACACTGCTATGCATCAGTACGGTGAGGTGTCAAGATTCAGCTTCAGCTTCGGTCCAGAAACCCATCGAGCAGGATACCATACGAAGTGTGTCACACCACCAGCTTGAGCCAAGGTGCGCAGAATATTCAAAAGAACACACCCTCAAGTGAATAAAATATTTGCTCATATTCGGCACACTTGAGACTCTCCACTTCGAACGTCTCGACGCGAACAGCAACTGTCACGCTTGGAACATCAGGTCGTCGGCATACAATCGAGAGCGGCACTCCGGGACACGCCGTCAGCGGCGCCTGGTACCGCAGCCAGCAGTGTCCCTTCACAGCACAGCAGGTCCGAAGCGGACGGCATGCGTGCACCCAGTCCGCAACAGGCAGCGGGTACGGCGATACGTTACGTGGCCCAGCCCGGTGCCGACACCAGCGTCACTCCACACGGCACGGCCTGGCGCTCGCCGACACACCGCACTTCGCCGGCTCTTCCCACCCGAGAGGAAGATACGGGGGCGGACTTAACTGCCCTCTGAATACTTATCGTAACTGCCTGTAATATTAGAGTTGCCCTTGTTCCGTCCCGAATTGAGATGAAAGAGGGAAACATTACGCATCGCACGTCGCCAGGCGAATCTAATAATGGCAGGCTTAAAAGAAGAAATATTGGACAGCCATAAATTCTTCAGAGCAGATTATGGGCAACATTTCCAGAGATATGGAATATTGGAAACATTAATTTTAAAAAAATAAATCTGATATTGAACAGCGAGGAAATAGTTGTACGTTCATGTTAATCTATAGACAGCTCATTTGACCCAGTGATGTATATCAGGGTGGCCTTTTAAAGACCTCTTTTTATTGCTTTTATAACTCCCGTATTCTGATGTAGTTTTACGCTGCTTCCGAATATCAACTCTATGCGACCTTTTTCAATTTCTTTCTAGAACACATCAATTTAAGTTTTATATTCTTCAACAGGTTGGATTTTCACATGCTTTGGCTACCAAAGTGAAAACGTTGCATGAACTAACCATTTTTTTCTTTAAATGCGGACGACGGAGATCAATCGACATCAGTATCACTGCAGTAGCACAATCCCTGACAATTAAAATAGACTTCAAAGTTAAACATTTCATCAGTTCAGACCTTCTTCATAGATGGCGCTTGTGTCGGACGCAGCGCACTGCACTGCGTTGGGCGATATTGTGGTCATTAGATAATAATTATGATAGACTTAATGTCTTGATAAATTACATATGCTCACAGGCCGTGAAGGCATATGTGTGCCAACTGTTGCTGTCCATCAGTGTCCAGTCATAAGCATTTGAAATGAGAATTTGCAGTTTTTAACACAATTGATGGTGATACATCAGCTCCCATCTACTACTTTGCTACGGCGAGGCATTTTTAGAACCCAATGCTTTTGGTGGGCTGCTGACGAAGCCCATAAGCCACTGTGTGTGTGTTAACGGCGCATATCTCAGGAGAGTGATAACGAGGCAGGGGCTGATTACGGCCTCTGCAAAGATATCTGGAACTATTAAGGCTAGAAGCACACAATTTTTAGGAGATATTACCGATGAAGTAAAATATCTGCAGTGTAAATGTCATGAGCCTAGGTCAATGCTTTCTGGGTTAAATGAGGTCCAGACAGATCGACACGTCGCGCCGCCGCGCCGACGAAAACTGCATGACCTTCATTGCTAGTCGGCTGGTCGGTCGATTGCACCCTCGCAGTTCCTCCATAGTCATGAATGGATTTCAATTTTGTCTGCATAGGGTGCACTTATCAGTTTTCAACACAGTGATAACATTGCATTGCAATATCCATCCTCTTTTATGAGTTATCGTCTAAAAACATGAGGGGAGGGCAGATTCCGCCTCCCCCGGGGGTGAGCACGTCCTAAGGATGCATGGGCAACTGACAACATCACACGGCATATCATGCATGACACGCAATCGATTGCAAGAGACCGCAAACGATTCTTTCAACTTCAAGTAAGCTTGATCACTAATTTCGAAATACGCCCCCGAAATGTTAGTTAGTTATTTTGGCTTTAGGGCGCATCGGCAATGTTGATCATATAGCACCACCGAAATGTCCCAGAACGCACGCTGATCGACAAAACGTCACCCTTGGTCAAATGAGGGCAGGGACATGGCTTGATCTGAAGGTCATCGGTGGGAGAGCGTGGCTGAAAATATTCAAAACGACGGAACACCAAGTCAACCGAAGGCTGCAACGCAGAGGGCATGAGGATGCAAAAGTTTTGCCAAACGTTCCTTTAAGAACGATGTCATAGCTCGGTGACTTAAGCAACAAAAAATATTTCAGGATCTAAGAATTATGCATTTTTAGTGATGTTAAATGGTGGCACGTTGCCATGTGAATTTCTCCGCTGGTCATGAAAAAAAACCTCTTGGGACAGGGGCGAGCATTATCCTGTCTGATGACCGGCTTAAATGCTCTTAGTTTGCTGATATTCAGTTGTAAGGCGTCTCAGTTTTGTAGTTGCTTCCGGTGAAACAGCCAGTCACACACACAAGACTACGCGAGTGGCAAGAGTAAACTAACAGATGGATTTTACAGCACACAAGCGGGGCAGATTAATACGTACCTCTACCCCACTGCAAACACGAGCACCACCAGTACGGATCGGTGCCGTGGTAGCAGTTGCGGGACGTCAGCCTGCTGCCATCTCACCGGCGCCTTTGACCAGCAGAAACGCCGCCCGGATCCGTCGGTCTCCGCGACCCCGTGTCACTCACCACGACGGCGGCGAAGCTGGTCTGGCGCCGCTGCTCCAGCGCCTGCTGGGCGGCGTCCAGCGCCTCCAGGTAGTCGAGCAGACGCGACTGCGGCAGCACCACGCGCTCCGGCCCGTCGGCCAGTTCGGCGTCCGACTCGTCCGGGTCGGACTCCCAGGGGCTCCCGGACGAGCCCAGGCTGGCCGACGGCGACACCTGCTCGGCTGATGGAACACAACAGATCAGCGCTGGCACGGCGCAAGGCCAGCAGTGACCGGCCCCAGACAAGCGCCGACCCGGCACAAGTGGCAGCCGACCACAAACACCGCACCGCCACACTCAACTCTCAACCCCACAACAAGCACCGCACCGTCACACGCGACTCCCAGTCCCACAACACCTACCACACCACGACACCCGACTCTTAATCCCACCACAAATACCGCACCGTCACACCCGACTCTCAGTCCCAGCATACCTACGGCACTGTCCCATTCTCCTCCCACTCCCACCAAAACTCCCGCACTGACACATCAGATTCCCACTCCCACGACGCCGGCGCAGCGGCCGCGGCCGCAGCCGGCGTGCACGTACTTTTGACAATCTTCAGGTGCATGTCCGATGCGCCGGGCGGCCGGCCGTTCTCTGTGGCCGGGGACGTTGTCGAGGCGTGGCCCGGTGACCGCGGCCGCCACCTGGCCCCTGTCAGCACTGACGTCGGCCCACTCCCGGCGCCCGAGGCAGGCAGCCCAGATGCACCCGCGGGCTTCGAGGTCGGCGCAGCAGGCTTCGCGACAGGCTTCCAGCCCGGCGCGGCGACTTTGGCGCCGTGTGTGAGCGTGTGTGAGTGTGCGGTTGACGGTGCAGATTTAACGGCAACGATGCAGCGTTTTCCAGCTGATGTCACCACCTTTGTGGTGAAAGTGGGCTTTTCGGATGGTGTGGATGACTTGGTAGATGGCGTGGATGGCTTTGGAGCTGATGCAGAGGCCTCGGAAGATGGTGATGATTTGGTGGATGATATGAGAGGTTTGGCAGATGGTATAGAGAGCTTGGCAGGTGTTGAGGAAGTGGGCGGCTTGGCGGACGATGTGGGAGGTTTTGGAGATGGTATGGAGAGCTTGGCAGGTGCCGAGGAAGTGGGAGATTTGGCGGATGATGTGGAGGATTTGGTAGATGTTGTGGAGGGTTTTGATGATGGGGTGGAGGGTTTGGCGGGTCCCGAGGAAGTGAAAGTTTTGGAGGAGGATGTAGAGGATTTGGCGGACGGTGTGGATGGTTTGGAAGATGCTGTGGATGGTTTGGCAAGTGCAGAGGAAGTGGAGTGCTTGTCGGATGGTGTGGAAGCCTTAGTGGATGGTGTGGAGAGTTTGGTAGGTGCAGAGGAGGTGGATAGCTTGGCAGATGGTGTGGAAGAGTTTGAGGTTTTCGACTGTCCGGAGGATGTGACTGGTGCCGAAGGTGTGGCCAATGCGGGCCGCTTTGCAGGGGGCGCGTCCTTTGCAGTGTGTGTGGCTGGCGCGGGACGCTTGACAGCGTGTGTGGATTTTGTAGCCGACATGGGTTTGGCGGTAGGCGCAGACTTGGACGCCGGTGCGGGCTTGAGAGCTGGCGACGAGTCGCCAGCAGACGCAGACTTGGACGCCGGTGTTGGCTTCAAAGCTGGTGAGGCAGCCGCGGCGGCGGCGGCGGCGGCGGATGTGGACTCGGCCTGCTCGCACGCGGCCACAACCGTGGCCGCCCAGGGAAACAGCCCGCTCGATCTATCGGCACAAGACACAATGTGGTCAAGCCACACATTCCAGGCCAGAACGCACCAGCGCTGTCAGTGAGTTTGGATTTTGCAGATGATGTGGATATCGGGTGGTCCGAAGTCGACACTGCGAATATCTCATTTACTGCTAACGTCAAAAATTATCTGAAGCTACCGCCACGCGACCATTACTGCCGCGAATTTGAGCAACAATTGAGGCATCGTTTGTGCTCAACATTTTGGGCTTAAGGGCGCCTGAACTGCTATTGGTTATTTAGTTTGTGCTCAACGCTATTGATGCTCGATCCTACAGCTACACATTTCACTGGCCGACATTCCTTCAGCATTACCTAGATACCGCACTACAGGTACATTAATTGTTAAAATATTGTTAAGCTAAAAGTCGTACTTTACCGTTCCCATATTACTTCGATCCGACATTATTGGTTGCAAATCTTACTGCTTCCGACATTATCGCCACTCACTATCGCTATAAACTCTATTTCTGGGCTACATTACTGCAACGGTACATCACTAATGATGACTTCGCTGCATTCATTGTCGTGGCCCTTAATGTCTAATTTGCCTTGCGTCTAGATTGGTGTGTTCGGGAAGGGAACTTTTCATCAAATACAAATTCGGGAATCTCCGGGCAATATCGTGTACTTAGTATGGGACATGTGTGCTTCACAAGAAGAAAAACCATATTTTACTTAAATAGTCAACAATGTCAAGTACCATCAGCATGTCTAAGACTTATTTGCTTCACGTATGACACCCTAGTATGAGTTATGAAGTTATGGCATATACGTAACCGAAAGCATTCGAAGAGATATGCTTTAAAAATGTCGCACGCGAGTTTCTGAACATCCTTCCAGATATTCTTCGTAAATGTCCATATCATGCCATGTTTCAGTTCCTTTCACATCCGTGATTTGCCCTGCAACCTTCGGAAGACATCGCTTGCCTGTGAGAGCCTGAAAGCCTGTGATGTCAATGCCAGGCATGCAGTTCCATTGAACAAATATGGTGAACATTAGTACCTTTCTCCGTGGTAAACGCCACATTCGCTTTATGTTGCTGAATATTGTATTCAGCGGCACAAGGCGAACGCGGCTTGGACGACGATTAGGATTTGCCAGATCAGCGAAGGCTTATTGGTGGGGCTGTCATCGTGTCGCTTACAATTAACAAGTGCATGAAGGTACGGGTCAAAATATCCACCTTTTCTCCGTCATTTCCACGTCGAGACCTAACCTGCGGATAGCACGGCCGTTGGGCTGAATATTCAAATAACACCAATCACGCGGCTTACTCAGTTTTTTTTTATCCCTGAAGAAGAAAAACAACAGCCAAAAGTGCTGAAATATACGTTTTCAAGACGAACAAAAACGTGGAACAAATCGACCAGGCTTCAAATGGGTTCTCTTAATAGGTCTGTTAACAGAATGGACACTTAACTTTTTTTTTATAAAGCTGCTGTTATGCTTGCGGACACCAAGGAAAATCCACCAATGACATGTTGTACGTCACGGACCCCACATGGTAAATGGCATAAGTAACTGAGTGGAACCGAGTACACTGGCTGATTAGAAGTAAGTAGAACTGAGTAGAATAAATGATGATATAAATACAACACAGGATGGAATGGAAATAATAAAATGTTAACTGAATAGAATAAAGGGCATAAATGAAATATAAAATAAAGGGAATCAAGCAATATTTTACAGGAAGGAAATATGAAATTATGAAATGAAAACAAAAAACAAATGCATGCAAATATAAAATGTCTGTAAGAGGAAGGAGAGAAGCAACAGATAGTGATGCAGTGTTTGATGCCAAATTAATATTCAGCAGGTAATTTTACCCAAGTGCCACTGTTCTGAGTTCATCAACATTAGTTATTTTTAGGATGGCCTCCCCACCACCCTAAAAAGCGAAGCAAAAAAGCGTTTGGTGGCTTATCCCACTTCATCATCCAAATTTATCAAGTTCGATAGCGCAAGTTATATCAGGCCACACAATGTAACAGACAGATTCGGGAAGGTGACCTAATGTGACCTAAGGTGAGAATGGCGATTATATAGGCATAATATACTTGTCAACTGTATAGCTCAAATAGCATAAAATGCACAGAACTCCGCACAAAACAGCTGCATACACATCAGTGCTGTCTCCAATACATTTGGCCCATGAAGCAAAAAGCAGGCGAACTACTCCGAGAAATCGCATAAAATTGGAGCGCTTCCCTTGATGAAACCTGAAGACCATCATCAGCATCGCCATCGTGATCACCATCACGCCATAACCGTCAAACTCACGCACCACAAATTTCCCCAGCGGAGCCACCTGCCACTGTACAACCACCACCACCAACCTGCGGGACCACCCTTAAAGGTCATCCACCAACCACCACCAACCTGCGGGCTTAAAGGTCATCCCCAGCAACGTCAACCTCACACCACAAATTTCCCCTCGGCACCACCTATTCAGCTAACCTCGTCGCCTGCTCCAATTTTGATGGCGAGACCCCGAGCCCAAGCGAGCGACGAGCGGCGGCGCCACACCAACTCACGTGAACGCCTGCGCGATGGTCTGCTTGCAGACGCGCCGCGTGGCCTGCCGGATGCCCGAGAGGATGTGGCTGAGCGACGCCGACGAGCGGCGGTCCGTCTTCCGGCGGCCGAGGCGCGACTCGGCCGCCAGCCGGTCGAAGTTGGCCGACAGCAGGCTAGTGAAGGCGGCCGCCACCGGGTTGCGCGCCTGGCCGGCCGGCGGCAGGCCGACCAGCACGATGCCCTCGTCGTCGCAGAACTGCGACAGCGCCATGCTGCAGTGATGGCGCAGCCCGTCCACGTAGAGCAGCACGGGCCGCGGCACGCCCTGCGCCGCCAGGTACGGCTCCAGCGACTTGACGATGTACATCATGAGCGCGCTGGTGGTGACGCAGCCTGCCGGTACAGCGGTCAGGTCAGCCTGGTGGTATGGCGGCCAGGTCAGCATGGTGACACAGCTTGGTGGTACAGTGACCAGGTCAGCGTAGTACCACAGCCTGACAGTACAGTGATCAGGTCAGCAAGGTGAAACAGCCTGTGGTATGACGGCTCGGTCAGCGTGGTGACACAGCCTGCGGTACGACGGCCAGGTCAGCGCAGTGACACAGCCTGCCGGTGCAGCGGCCAGGTCAGCGCAGTGACACAGCCTGCCGGTGCAGCGGCCAGGTCAGCGCAGTGAAACAGCCTTCCGGTGCAGCGGCCAGGTCAGCGTGACGGTATAGTGGTCAGGTTAGCGTGGTGACACAGCCTGGCAGCACCGACCATGCCAGGGTGGTGACACAGCCTGGCACTATGGAGATACAGCGGCCAGGTCAGCCTGCTGGTAGTGGGCAGGTCAACGTCACCGATGGCTACATCACGGCCGGCGGGTAACCGACCGCACGTGGAACACGTGCTCCTCGACCACCAACATTGCTGTCACGGATCTCCTCACCGATGGTCGAGCTTGGTGATTTACGACGATATGCAGCGACAGACGATGGCAGCCACACTCCTACAGCAGCGCAATTGGAGCTGTATCCGCTGCCATTTAGCACCACGCGATAATTAAGTGGCACACCCCCACGGGACATTTGCGACAAGCACGTGGTACTGAGCGATGCACCGATGATGTGGGACATATCAGCAATCATGGATCACAGTCACTCTTTGGTTCGGTTTCTCCAGTCTCGTTCCAATCACACCCAAACCACTCATAACAATGGGTGCAATCTGTGGATGCTGCGGGACATACCCATACCCCACCCAAAAAAAAAAACAAACAAAAAAAACACACACACACACACACACACGATCTGAAGCATAAACCCAACGGCGTTGACAGAAAGAAAAGGGCTCAAGTCAGCTCGTAAACCCCCACCCACAACCATTTTCCTCATGTGTGTGCAACTCCAATGGTTACATCCCCACGCGACACGCCCCACCGCGCCACCACGCACACCCACCCACCGTGGCGCGTCGTCATGGTGAAGCAGTGCTCGCCCTCGTCGAGGTTGTTGCGCACCAGGCCGTTGGCGGGCAGCACGACCATGGGCGGGCCCTGGTCGCCGCTGGCCGCCACCGCCACCACGTACGCCACGTTGTCGGCGTCGGCGGCGGCCGGCGTGGTGCGCACCGACACGACCGTGGCGGCGGCCGGGTCCAGCCGCAGGTTCACCTCGTCCAGGCAGAGCACGCGGCGCGGGTCGTCGAGCGCGCCGGCCGGGCAGCGGCGCGCCACCACCGCCGCCACCGAGCGGTACCAGCGGCCGGCCGGCCGGACGGCGCGGCGCGCCGCCTCCGCCGACGGCAGCAGCTGGCCGGCCGGCGAGCCGGACAGCTCGCCCGACCGGCGCCGCCGGAAGTCGGCCGCCCACTCGGCCACCTCGTCGCGTCTGCGGCAAACGGCGCGGCAGACGGCGCGTCGGTGTTGCGTACACTATGGGGGCAGTGGTGCAAACCATAGGGGTACAGGATCAGTGATACACACTATGGAGGGAGTCGGGGTCGGGGTGGGGAGCAAGTGGTGAACACCATAGGGGTACGACATCAGTGATATACACTGTGGATGGAGTCTGGGTCGGGGCAGTGGTGCACAGTGAGGACCAGGCATTAGTGATGTACCCTGTTGTTGTTCCACTCACACTCGGCATGACGAGCATCATGCCGAGTGTCATCTCGAACGGCTGGAGGACGTCGCCACGAAGCAGCGCTACCAACTCGATCAGTATTTTGACAAAGGATCTTGATCGTGGTAGATCATGGTATTTTGGCAACAGATGGGAATATGACATTTTAAAAGACAGCAATAAAATGTATAAATGTCACTTTAAAAGTAGGAATGCCTGTAAATGGTAGGAAGAAGACTGAAAGGTCACTTGTACAAGGATGGCCTTTTACCGAATACATATTTTACTGGTCAATGCCCCAATGTCAGCAAGGCTCGTCCAATAGACGTCCGCTGTTGCAATTTAGCACATGCAGGGGTCAGATAGTGACCCCCTTAAGGTTTTCATAAAGAACCGAAAATAAGAAATAAAAATGCAGAGCACATCACAAAAGCCACGACGGCTATACATAATTGAACAGCAGTCTCAATGTCATTTCATTCACCATTATTGAACTAGGCAAGATCGAAGCCTGACAATTGGCTACGGAAAGTGTTTTTTTTTAACAGCTTGCAATGCATAACGAACAATTCAATGTTTAAGATATACACAACCATCATACATTGTTGTATTTATAAGTGACGAAACGGAAACAACAAAAAGTATGGTGCAATGAGGTCATGAGTGTAAAACTGCACGAGGCACGTGATCTCGCTATCCATGTTGACTTTACGATACATCGATTGCATGATTATCTACCATGCAATCATGGAATATGAAGATTAAACCGTTGGAAAGCATCCTAATACATACCTGGAGACCGTCGACCGACCATCTGGCGTCCAGAAAAATCCCGATATGTTTGATTTCCCTCCCGTGCACGTTGCGCCGCGCCCACGAATATACCGCACGGCGCCGTACCAGCAGCCGACAAAAACACGCCACATCCCAACTCCAGCCCGCCGCACTCACTTCTTGGTGCCGCGCTGCTCCATCTGCACGATGCGGTACACTTCGTCGACGAAGTTGTCGTGTGTGACGATGAGTCCCTGGGCGGCGCACTGCGCCAGCCACTTGAGCATGTGACCCTCTTCGGCGGCGGCGAACAGCGGCCGGCCGACGGCAGCCGGCTCGGCGTCAGACGCGAGCGCGTCCGAGCTGTCCAACGCGTCGCTGTCGACGGCCGAGCCGCTGCCGGCCGGCGGCTCCGCCGACGGCGACGAGCCGCCGCTCGAGCTGCCCGGCCCGCCGTCGGACGGCGTCGACCGGCTGGTCGCCGTCGGCGGCCACAGCGTCGGCTTCTTGGACTCCAGCATTCTGTCGGCATCAGGCGGGCAGCCGGCGTTTAGGCCGGCCAACGAGAGATGTGAGCGGACACAGTGAGCGGATCCACCGCCGGTGCTGAGCCGGCCAACGAGAGAGGTCGCCGGTTGGCGGTTCCGGTCATCCTCTCACCTGGTGCACTGTGCAGCTGCAGCCAAGCTGTCAGCCTAATTGCATGCATCACATGTTGTCCTCCGTGGAGGCTCTTCCCGACGTCGAGTCAGGGCTAGTGGTGGTGAACTGTCACAATGATGATACAATGAACATGAAACATGCATAAATGATGGCAGTGGCAAAAAGACTGGACAGTCACAAGCACAGATCAACACACAATTGAAATCCTGCAATGAACAAATGAATACTAAAAAAACTAATCATGCAACATGCATGCAACATGCTTGCCAACATTTGTCTTTGCATCAATTACGCCTGCTTTGAATGGACCAGGAGAGGCAGAAGCAGAAAGAAATGGAACTATTACAATAATCATTGTTGACAGAGAAAAACATACATAGTACAACAATTTTCTGCCATGAAAATCCCAGAACATTATGATGGCACAAGCAAAGATATCGAAAGGACACCTAGCTCAGCTCTAACATCCAGAAAAAATGTATCTCCTCAAAGTTGAGTGCCTGAAAAGGCTACTAACTGAGAAAGCCATGTACTCAGTCTTGCATTTCTTAAAAATTATCATATCACCAGTCAATATGTCTACAAGATCTCCAAATACAAAACAGGACTGGAGCTTCACTGACAACAAGAACGTTGGGACAGCCAACGATGAACAAAAAGAAATATGGGAAAATGCTTGCAGTTGCCTCAGAAGGTCACGATAGGAAAGTCACCATATTAATAGCAAAGTCACAGAGATGGATGATGAGTGCCAGCTTCCATTAAAGGGCAAGGTTGAGAAGTGCAAGCCAACAAGACCTTCTACACAGAAAATAAAGAAAATGCTGATCCTGGTGTAAACCACAGGACCAAGGAGAAGTTTCTCCTGAAAGCCATGACTTGGCCAAAACCAGAAATGTTGCATGACTAATCCATATGCAGCACCTCAACTGAGACTGATTGGGCACTTCTGGCACTACTGATGAATGAGGTCCACAAAGAAGACTGGAGCACAGCAACAATGGCCAATATAAATAGCAGAATCCAGCTAAAGGACAGGACATTAGATGTCAGTTTTGTCCAAACTCTCATGAGAGGCATGAAGGGGCATGAAGTGTGCAATGCCACTGAACTGGGCCACTCTGAGCTGCTCCAGCTCTTGAATTAGAAAGAATACTATGTGGAGAAATGCTATGTGCAAAATGTGTGCAATCATGGCACCAATGCACAGTGTGATATCTCAAGGAAAAAAATGGCCATAAATGCATTTCTCGACTATTCTTTTATGCCATATTTCTGGCGCTATTGCATCAGCAAATGATTGAAGAATACAAAGTCACAGTGTTTATGACAATTTTCACAAGATTTGACATAGAAATAAGTCAATGATCATGGACATGTGTGGAAAAAAACGACGCACACGTGCACAAATGTAGCTGTTTGACGATTGATAAAGGCAAGCGGCATTCTGAAAACCTGGACAAGTGAGATATGAAATGATAGCTGAGAACATTCTCATTGCATTAAGCAATTAAAAAAGGCATACATCAATTAACAATATGCTATTTGTCATCAAACACTCAGCAATTGCAATAGTCGTTCAACTTTTCAGTACCTCGAAGTTCAAGTAAGGTTTTAAATAACGCACAACAGCGCGCACAGCCAGAGACCAATCCCAATGAAATCAGCGATCCCTTGACTATATGTGCTGCAAGTTTCAGCTACACCTAGCCACTCTAGCATGGAAAGTGATCAATTGTATCCCGACAGGCCGCGGTGAGGTGCGGTGGCCAGCCCGGGCGGCACGGGAAGTCCGAGTCGGACGCAGCGACACGTCGGCTGACGGTGTCTTGACCTGGTAACCTAATCCAGTGGTTGCTATGCCAAAAAGTCCCCTAACTGATGAGGCGACTGAGTTGAGATAGGTCACGCACAGCGTCTCCCACGGCAGGGAAGCTGTCTTTGCCTGTAAGGTTCAGGTCATTGTGGTTGGATTTTGCATGTACAGTGAACATGGAGGTGCGCGTCAGCAGAGGAATTGGTGGACTTGTCAACCAGTGCAAAAGCATCTGGGCGTGGGAACTAGCTTGCATGTTTATCTATAGTTTGCAGTTAATCATGGAGAAAATACCTCAGGGATGCCTCCAAAGTGAGTCATTGATTGTCAACTTGAGAAAGGTGACCAACTTATCGACAATAACTTAAAAGAAGTGGGTTAAGTACATGTGAGCCCAGAAGAAAATCAGAAGTCAGTTTCTGACTAATCTTTCAGGAAACAAGGTGTTCTCTGTGTCCCTGAAACATGGTGACCATGTTGTGAGTGATGATGAAGCCAATACCCACCTTGATGACGAGATTGTGAAGAGAGAGTGAGGATGACCAACTAGAATCTATGATCACCTCAGCACCTGTTCTCAAAGTTGGCATCCTCAAGAGTTACTCAACAGCACAGTTTTCTGCAGCTAATGGAAGTTGCCAGGCAAAGTGCTCATACTGAGAGCATGAAGGACACAACTTTCATGTTGTGACAGGTAGGGTCATCATCGAATCGGCCCAGCAAGATTTGTGGGGCTCTTGGAAGCCCTGAAGTGAGCCAACCTGAGTGCATACCTTAGTGATGTATTTTGGCATAATTTCAGCCACTTGGGACAAGATCTTGGATCTATTCTGCATAGCAATTATAAGGTCACATTTCCACTGCAGAATACTCTCATAACAAATGCTCACTAATAATCATCCAATATATGAGCACCAACAGACTTTACTTATGACATCACCATGATGTCATCATGGATGACCATTGACCAGACTTCAATATTTTAATACAAGGTACACTAGATACTCATGTAGGTGTGTGCACAATGAGCTATCTATCTCAATTGGTTCCCATGGAAGCAAAATGAGTGGAGCAAAATGCTCCCTTCCCTGTAGCAGGTAACCTCTGACATTCCTGGGTAAGGCAATATTTAAGACAATAAATCTTTCCCATAATATCCAAATTTTAGCCTCTTTCGACCAAGACCAAAATTGCCGCAGTAACTAGCATACTTTGTCTGCTATGATTTATGACCAGTTTTTCCCTCAAGTTATCAGTGTGCAATGCTGAAATGCAATCAGCTTAAATTTGCAGATATTTAGTTGCAACTACATATACCTGAACTAATATCATTGATCAAAGCTTTTGGACATGTTTAATGGAGATAAAAAATCAGGTCAGGCCTTGTTAGACATCTCTCTATAATCTTACATTATTCTTCATTGCACATTGAATCAATTGCATGGAGTGTTTAGTTCCCCCTTAATCGTCTCAGAACTTCCAGGTGAAGAATGAACAAATCATGGCAGAGAACATCAGTGTTGCATGGGTGACAAATTATTGGATTGCTCACTATCATAAACCGAAAGTAAGCATGAGCTGTGAATACAAGCAGTTGCATCTTCAGAATCATGTTCATAAATGCAGTATTCCAAAACAGAAACATTCTAAAAACACCAACACACAAATTTACCAAGCAAAACCCCTTGTGTGCTTCATATGCATAAAGGGTGTGCAAAACTTGTCTCATGGATGCCTCAAACTGCAATAAAATAAGTGTTCCATAAGACAGGAAATTGCAAATTGAGATTATATTGCATTTAATAAGATATCCTCTTCACATTGAAGCGCCCAAACATTTTCCTCTCCACATTCAAAATCAGAACAGGATGTGCAGGATACAGCACAAATATATCCGTGAATACGGGCGAACATGCTTCATACTCAGGATACTATGACCTGAAATGATTTTCATTGCAGGGACCATATCAGTTTGGCCAGTGCATCCGATGCTCTTCCAAAACCACAATAACCAACCCAAAGAAAAATGAGTCCGATCAGTAAATCTATTATCACCCAAAGGTTTTTAGACAACACATTTCTGGGAAATGTCATACTCACATGAACTCCACAAACTATTCGGAACATTTACCACCAGACCGCTACAGAATATTCAGCAAGCGCGCCACACAGACTACCACCCAGCCGTCTCCAATCCTATAATTTCAGTCCCGTTCAGGATTCCACTAATCAGTAAGTACGTCATTGAGTCACAAGAAATAGCTCCGGCCCCACGACTGCAACGCAACGGAACGGTTTCTGCAATGCCCTGTAACGGGCAAACGAAATTAACGTGCACTGCCAGTGTGTATTGCACAGTTGCATGTCTGTGCACTGGAGGATGCAGGGAGGGGATATCTCGGTCATGCCCCGACCATAGCTTGTGAGGTGCCAAATAAGCATTTCCCCAGCGAAAATCGCATGGCTATAACATGCAAGGTGTATGTCTCTGAAACGTATTGGAAGGACACAATAAGTGAAAGCAATTGACAGGCCCGAGTGCAATGGGCGGCATACTTCAGAGGGTCCCATGTGAAAAGTTTTGAAAGTTGAAATTATTGTGAGGCCACAGCCAACTTGTCCTGGAAGAAAACCTGGATTGTCCCATAAGGAAAACCAAATCCCATTGAAATAGACAGAATCTCATGGAGAAACCAGAACAGTTCTATCGTAGAATTGGAGCAGTCCCATTATGCGTACAGGAACCCCGTTCCGACTTTTATGAGCACGAGTCCTCAGGCATCCAGGAAGCTTCCTCATTTTAGGCAACCGTCCCTAGCCTTCCTGGGGACTGGTCTAAGAGAATACAATTGTGGTATGATTACATATGAAATGAATGAAGTTACATATGTTACGCAACCTAAGTACTTTCATTCCAATAAGAAATTTGCACTGTTTAATTGGCAACAACCTTTCACCTAGCATAAGCTAAATTGAGCTAAGCTAGCTTAGATCAGCAAAGCCCAAACAGACAGCCTTTGTTCAGCACAAAGTTGTTGTCCTGAACAAAGTTGTCCTGAAAAAAAATCCCCGAAAAACGTAATAAATAATCATGAAGAATATACAAAATGTTGCGTGCATTTCCCACAAGAACGAAGGGTACATCATCTTCATTGTGTTCAGTGACGTGCTTGCACATTTTTTTCTGAAATGTTGTCTGGCCTAAAGGAAAAAAATATAATTACATCAACCAGTAATAATACCCGTTTTATTTCACTTGTTTCTAGGAAACCAGAGCTTAGATTAGGTTGGACTTTTTTTTTCTTCTGAAGCTTACATTTATTATTCATTACATACTACCCCACTTGAGACCATTCTTTTGTCTAGTATTTTGCCTCCAGGCTGAAAATTAAGGAGTAAACTCCATTACTCAGATATGCGCCAGCTCCGCTTTTCGATAGCCGACAGACGTCGACCCGGCGTTGGGAGCGAAGGAGTGGCTGAGATGCAACATGTTGGCTGACCTTGCACAGACGCCTTATAAATAAACGTCATTTATCGTTCGTTTAAGTTCGTTTGTCTTTCAAAATATGCGTGTCGTACGTCGTTGTATCCGGCTCGCATGGACATGCTCTAGGAAGGCCAGAAGGGTATATGTTGGTTCACGAATCCCACCGGGGTCTGGGTTTTCCTATGGGATTTCCCAGTGGGAATCCGTGGAAGATTCATACTGGGAATAGTATAAAATAACTGGGGGACTGTGTAGGAATCTCGTGGTGTACCACATCATGCGGTTCCCTATGGTTTCATGCGGTACCATAGGGAACCGCATTGGATTCCCACGGGATTGTCTCATGGGGAATGTTTCATATCCTTACACAAGGGCAATCCCATGCAATTTGATGGGCCAATCCCATGTGATTTTTTTCTTCTCACTATGGTGGTCTCCCCGGGCATGGCAATACAGGGATGGAGTCGCTTCACGTGCTCACATATACCTCCAGGCTGGGAGGGTCAGTTGGCAACTGGTTCAATAAGACCGGGGACGAGAGACCGGGGCGGTAGTTTCGGTGCATTGACGGTACGTTAAGCTCTCAGCCAAAATTATACCGTTAAGCTGGAGTTCACGGATCGGGTAATGGGTCAGGGTTCACGCAACAGACTCTGCTAGCGACAGGACCCTGGTCCACAAAGCCATCCCAGCAAGAATTCGAACTAAGCTTTTTTTTATAAAAAAGCAACTTTAGGGGCAAGTGCCAAATGGCATACAAAGCCACGCCCCTGGGCTATGCCAGGTAATATCAGGAGCGTATAAGGGTGACAGAAAAAGAGAGGGAGTAATATTCAGTGGGCGCCAGCTCGCCGGAGGAGCGTCACTGCCTCGGAACATTTTAGCGGGGGTGCACTCGAATGCCCCTGGGTGGGCACCCACTGCTGTTGAGAAGAGTGCTTTCGGCTGAAAATTTTACAGGTGGATACACTCAAAGGTGGCGCAGGGTCATAGTGACGCCCCTCTCCAGTCAGAAGGATCCTAGCGAAGTGTTCCTCATCACTATCCCCCCCCCCACACACACACGCCCATTCCGCCGATACCTACGTCCATGTACACAATACAACTAGAGCTTAAAGCCGTTATACAGAACTTAAGATCCTTTTCATTGTTTTTTATTCAGTCCATACGCCTGGATGACGAAGAAAGTGAATGGAGCGCCTCCACGCAGTTCTGGTACAAGCTGCGTTTGGACCCGATCCCAAACCTCTCTGTTGGGTGGGGGCACATGCTCCCAGTGCCCCTGTCCTCTGTACAGCAATAAATGATGACCGTCACTACGTCCAGGACAGTCTAAAGGTGACGACAAACTTCGCGTCACATGCTCATTTATCGTAGCGTTAGCAGCAATATTGACCGACCCGATTGCCGCATCCGGGATAGCCGGTGGGGAACGGTAACCAACGTCGTGCACTTGGCAGTAGTAATGCCCGCCACACGTGCTACATTCGGAACAGACGAGTGGCGAAGTACCCAAACAAGACAAAACAATGGTATAGCCCAACACGAAAAAACACCACAACAGGACGACACAAATGGCCGCAAATTAACGCTAGGGCGCTACTCTGGGATACGGCAAGTCCATTCTCTCAAAATTGCGGCGCTGCTTAGCATAACAAACAGCACGTCTCCTCCCACTCTCGTCTCGCAGAGGGATGATACGACACCGCGGACAAAACCGGACGCAGGAACGCTCGAGGCGAGGCCAGTTTTCAGATGGCTGAACAGTGCTTCATCACCGTAGCAATTCATACCAGCACAGGGCAGTCGTAACTACACTGGACAGAAGTACTGCGATTGGGACGGTGATCATTTCTGTTGAACTATGCCATTACAAATTAGTGATGTCGCGAGTCCAAATCGCGACAGCATTATTGCGGCACATTGTGTTCACGAGATTCGTTTTACACATGTACCACCTAAAAAAGTAGCGAAAGAGGTCGGGTGAGCTTAGGTTAGGTTAGCGTTTAGATTTTTCGTTTTCAATCAGAACAGTTTGGGCTTTTATTTGTTTCCAAAGTTTTTTTTTCTGAAATAGGTTCCGCTAGGTTAGAATATGTGAGGTTAGTTTTTAACTCAATAGGCTGTTTAAAAGTTCATATGTTTAAAACAAGAGTACTAAGAAAGGTGAGGCTATAGGTTATGCTTTTCGAAGTGGAATTATACACTGTCCTTCATTATATATTACCTCACCTAATTTCGGTAGACCTACGACTAAGTGATCACTACCCAATCACGATTAGGCTTAGTAAGGGCGCCAGCCATCACATCAAATTATGCAGACAATCTTGTAACTTGAAAGGAGCGAGCTATTCAAACTTCGAGGAGCAGGCGGACCTCAGCCTTGTAAGATTAAAGAACGATACAATCGAAACAACACTTAGGGTCATCACCTCGGCAGCACAACACTCGAAGACCCGAAAAGTAATGAACTGATGGAAATGCATCAGCGCCTTGGTGGGCCCCGGATTGTTAAAGGGCAGTTGCCGCGGTCGGCACCGCGTCCATAAGCAGTGAAAAATCATGCGCCTGCGAAGAACACCCATCAGCATACAGATAGTTTCAAAAACACGGCCGGCCGTTACATAACTCTAATAGCACACGACACCTCTTCGACGTCGTTCGCTTCACAATTCAATACATTCATCTCTACCGGCAGAGTCTGAGACCTGACGAAGCGCTTGAACCTGAAACGGTCACCACCAGGCACCTTCCTCCAGCTGACGGTGAGAGGACGGCACATAACTGGCCCCCAACAAATCGTAAGCCTCTTTGAGCTACACTATGCCCGCGTCTTAGGCAATAGCACCCACGACACCGCCATTGTAGACTATATGGATGCCCTCGCCTCCAATGCAAATCAAGTAAAATTGTTGTATATTCTTAATTACGTCATCATGGCTGGAACTAGACAATCTATACACTCCATTAATAGGTGGTTTACGGCGGCTTTTTGCTCCCAGGTCACTGGTCTCGAGAACAAGATAGAGGGAAAAAACCTTGCATTATGGTCTTCATAAATACAAAACGGACACCAAATATAGTCCTCACATCAGTTTTAATAACAAAATACTTTTTACTATCAACTTTGCTGAAATAAGCATAATTAAACTTACGAACATCAGTAAATTGCAATACCATTTCTGATTCACTTGGATGCTTCATTCAGCTCTACGGCATCTGGCAGTCTACGATTGGATTGGATTGTGGGCTTTTCGACGCACTCAGCAGCGAGGCCATATGGCGTCGTCTGCTTCTCACCCTGGCAGGAAGGGCGGGCATCGCGGGGAATCGAACCCCATACCTCTGGCTTGCCAGACGCTCTTGGCAGTCGACGAATGACTGCCAGATGTCAAATTAGCGCTATGGTTAAATTAGCGAAGGATGCGGTTGTAAGACAACTTACTGAGTAACAGTAGCGAAAATGTTAACAAAGGTATACTTAATTGATGTCAGCCAAGTTTATAAATCCATATATGATACTCCCGACATGCTTTGACAGTACTTTGATACTTGCCATCTATTGGTATACGGGTTTCGGAACATAGACATGGATCATGTACAGCTGGATTTGAAATCAACAGCTGTTTGCGTACCAGCCCACCCAGGCCCCTGTCATCCCCATGCCTTCCTGCGTGTCGGGTCGAATGGTACAAATGACGTCATCTGGGGTACCACTTTTGGGCCGTTTTAATGGTTTCATGCATTTTAAAATGGAAATATTTTCACTTCAACTCACTTTCTAAATCCCATAATATCACGACTGTGCTTTTGGAATCGTTTTGAGCTGTTATTTTATCATTCTCAGTGAGGCTGCGAATTAGGCGACGACCATCACGAATGCAGCGTTTTAGGGGCACTAATTTCCTCAAATTCTTAGATGGTGCAGTTGAGTCATAAATAGCGCAGCTGTTTACATAGCTTCGTCGTAGGTGGTTTTATGCTTGGTTTTATGTCTGTCACACCTTGTGCTCGATGCACGTGCGTTTTAGTTGTAGTTTTATTGTATAGTGTTCTGTGGTGGTGTGTCGTTTATCATCTGGAAGAAAGATATGAAAAGAAGAGATTGTCAACCAACATGCTTATGTTTTTCCAAGAGATGAAAATGCATATAAGACCTGGTTGACAGTGAAAAGGAGCTGATCCAAGTTCATCCAAGTTCATCCAACCAGCCCACCCATTTGTTCCAACCACTTTACCTCTGATGATTATGATCCTGGCCACGGACGCCGCTGAAAATGATGTCAGTTTCAACACCTGCTTTTTCTGGTGTCATTCCATGAATTAGCCTACCTATCAGATCTGTATGGTATGGAGTGTTGCATCATGCTTGTCTGGAATGCTTGCTGCATTTTTGAGCATCTTAGACATCAAGACACAAAAGAGCAGTGTGACTATGAGCCACAAGGGCCCTTCTTGGCTGCACTCTGAGCACTCAACCAGTTGCCCACCAAATCCGTCGATCAGCCCTCCCTGGCATACTGAAAAGCAAGCCCTCTATTCTTGTAATAATTGTCTATGGTGTTTTTAAAGATGTTCAATGTGCTGCTACTGACAATGGTTTTTGGCATCTGGTTCCAGTGTTCTATTACCCTCTTGGTGAAGAAAGACTGCCTTGGCCTTGTCCTGCTGTAGTTAACTTTAATTTTGAATTGATGACCTTTAAGTACATCATTTCTGGTAGATTCAAATATTTACCTAATATATCCATCCTCCTAACCATGAACAAATTTAAAGACCTCAATGAGTGCTCCTCTCATCTTTCTATATCTAAGTGACAACATGTTCAGTTTCTTCAATCTTTCCTCATATGCCAGGTTGCTTATGTCATTAACCATTTTTGTAGCAATATTTTGCACTCTCTAAAAGCGAACAATATTTTTAATTACTAGGAGCCAAAGCTTGGACGCAGTATTCCAAATGTGGCCTGACATGCACAGTAAAGCTTCCTGATGACTTCCTCACTTATGAATGATACATTCCTATATATTTCCAAAGCATTCTCAGTGCCTTCTTCCTGGATTCTTTCGTCTGTTCTGATGCCCCCAATCTTGTGTTCAGAATAACACCAAAGTCCTTCTGCTGAGTCACCGATAAAACTTGGCCACCCCCATCAAATAGAAGCCTTCATATGTTGCTTACCCTATCTTCATATCTTATCTTTGTATAGCTAAATAAAGAACCAGTTCAATTACTTTGATGCCACTTCTATTCACATTAATTTTAACACGACCATCATCAGCAAACTGGTACTGGAGCAGGACGGCCTTGCCGTCGTTGCCGGCTTCGTCGCCTACAAAATGAGGCGTCAATACATCGCTTGGATGTCCGACGTCTGAAACACCGGAGGCGCTCCTGGCCGTTGTGTCCAGCTCTTGGTTAATCACCATCGGTCGCGGCGGGCGCTGCATGCCACATACGTGGTAGAGGGTGATGCCAAACCAGTTCAATTCTGATGTCTGCTTCATCATGGACTCAACCTGCACAGGCGACACCAGCATCGTGAGACCCGGGATGGGCGTCATTAGTAGCCGGCAGTCGAAGCTAGGAGTGCGGCTAGTTGTGTGAGACGGAGGCTGATTCGAGTTAGTCTGCATGTGCGTATCGGCTGGTTGCGAAATAACTCTGCTCGGGAGAGCGCAGGGGCGGGCATCTAGGCAGGTCCGCCATCATGTCACCAGGCAGCGATAGGATGTCCACCCTCACACTGCCGGCCATGTGTCACCGTCTCTGCTGTGTGTCGTGTCGTGTCGCTCAGTTCTGCCCTTTGTAACCGTGTTTGTTGTTGCCACCGTGACCAGGGGCGGACTGGCGGCGCCTCGTGTGTTGCCCGTTCTGGCGGCACTTTGCATTGTTTCATGCCGCCCGATCCTGCCGTTTTGTTGGCGTGTTTTGCTGCTGCCACTGTGACCACTGACGGGTTGGCGGCGGTCCCCGTGTCGGCCCGTCCTGGCAGCACTTAACTCTGCCGTCGTATCGCCCGGTCCCACTGTCCTCTTAGCGTGTTTTCCTGCTGACACTGTGACCAGGGGCAGACAAGCTGCGCCCGTTCTCGCGGCACTTGACACTGCTACCGGCTCTGGTACTGCTATGAAACAGGTGTGGCGCATGCCATTTCATTGTTGCTCATGAGGCCTATGATCATTGATTTGAAAGAACGGTGTGCAAAGTCTCTGCTCCACGAACTTCGATTGTGATCCTTCATTCATGCTCTGAATCGGAAACGGCACATAAGCCGACTAGGTCGACTATGCGGACGTGTAGGAGTGTTTTGAATCATCCAGATCTAGTTATGAATGCATTGTTAGGGAATGCCGCCAATACATGCCTGACCGCTTTTAGCATCCCATGTCTGACCGCTTTCCAGTCCATCCGCCGAATGTAACCTTCGAATTAGAGTGAAATTTTACATACTTTTTGGATTGGTCAACCCCCGCTTCCGACTGGCGTGAGCCCACCTCTCCCAATCCATAGGCCTTCCTGTTACCTCCAGGCATTGCGTCTCCAAAATCGTTTTCTGGAAGTTCCACCCATGTTTCTGAGCTGGTACGGAGGTTCACAGATGCCCCCATAAAAGGAATGTCTCCCTCTCACGTGCTCCCTATGGTCTTGTCGATCGTAAAAAGAAACGACTGTCCCCTTCCTTGCCTCCTGTATCATGGGCACTGCCGCATATAGAGGGGTTAAAAGGCCTTTTGGTCAATTAATTTTGGCATGCAGCATCATAAGCCAAATGCTAAATTTGATGTACATTAAGGTACTCGACCCCCTTCCCCACCTTATTCCATCTTGGCGACGACCACACTTCAGATACGTCCTTAATGCATTTCGCCGCGGTAAGATGCTAATTCTCTGCCATATTTGACCTGTCCTACCTCGCTTTGTTCGTTCTTCCGGTTATAATATGTGTATAAAAGGTATTGGAGATCCCTTCCGGGACTATGATGCTCTAAGTTTTGCACCTGCACCTCTTAAATCCTCATTTTATCCCCCGTACTATGCATACGCTGCGTATATTCGACAGTGTGATAGCGGCTCGGCCCGTATTAAGTGGTACCCCAGATGACGTCATATAAGGACCTGCGCAGAAAGCTGCGCAGTAGGGATGACGCCACCTCGTATATATCGCCTTGAGCCCACCTAGGGGCGGGTAAGTAAAAACACGGAATCGCGGCCGGTTTTAGGCCGTGCGACTAGGGGAATTCTAGGTACGCATTTCGTATTGAACTTTTTCCCAATTGATGCAGCCATCACATAAGGATTACATCACCCTTTCATGATACAGAATTGATCAAGGAACCTTACCGTTCTTTCTTATTTATTTATTAAGCTCCGTTCAGAAGCTGTCCTGGTGCGAAGTGAAGTCATATGAGATGGAGCCCACCTCGTCCAAAGAGTCGGGACACCGATGTTGGTACCTTGCAGATCTTTATCTCGAATCATTATCTCTTATCTCTCTATCTTTATCTTTCTTGAAATGATTGTACGGGGCAAAGTACATGGAGGCAATGGACAAACCAAAAAGAATTGGGGCCGCATTCCATTGGCTCCCATGTTAGAAGTTGAAATAATTGTGGGCAGGGGCGTCGCCGCCGCCAATTGTGGGCAAGGGCGGCAGCGGGGCTAATTGCCCCCTGTCGTGAGACTGGGGGCGCCACCCGCTGAAATTTGAGGAGGCCCCCAGGACGAAAAGGAGGCCCCCAAGACGAAAATGAGGCCCTCCAGAATGAAAAGGAGGACCCCAGGATGAAAAGGAGGCTCCACGACGAAAAGGACGCCCCCAGGACGAAGAGGAGGCCACAGGGCCAAAAGGACGCCCCAGGACGAAAAGGAGCCCCAGTATGAAAAGGAGGCCCTCCAGGACGAAAAGGAATCCCATGACGAAAAGTAGGCCCCCAGGACGAAAATGAGGACCCATGACGAAAAGTAGGCCCCCATGACGAGAAGGAGGCCCCAGAACGAAAAGGAGGCCCCAGGACGAAAAGGAGATTCTACAAATTAGGGGCCTCCAGGAGGAGGCCCATAATTTGACAAATAAGTCACCTAAACGAAAAGGAGATTCTACAAATTAGGGGCCTCCAGGAGGAGGCCCATAATTTGATAAAAAATAAGTCACCTAGGAGATGGTAGGAGACCACGGACATCAAGAGAGTGCCAAACACTGACACGGAGGCCCCCATATATCGATATAATCGATAGGGAATCAATGCACATACCAACATTAATCACCAGATTGCATCAATGACATGTTGACCAAGTTGACATTGTAGGTATAGGACCTTAATTCGCATAAATTGTTTGAGGTGTGTGTTCTCATTATCAACTGCGCCATGTATAAGTTAATTCTGTGGCTGGTGCCTTTCGGTTCAAAGCCACCGGCATGCTAGCAAAAGAAGATAAAACCTTCAAGCTTCAATTAATTATAAATATCCTTTACAAACGGCGTGGATACTAATCGTGCGAAAAGCGCCATAATAGCGCTAAAATGAAAGCACCATATTTAGTAAATTTATTAGTATAGTCAAAAACTAGAATATAATTCAGCAGTATTCTGAAATCAAGGAGCGCTTCTGGTATATGACGTCACGTGGCGTAGGTTTTGTCTAGTTTAAACTAACTATACTAGAACTGAGGACTTTGGAGTACCTGTTGTCTCTATTAACTTGCATTAAACCTGCTAGAGGCCCACGTATTTTTGTTGTCGGGATTTGTTAATGCAGGTTCCTTAGGCCGTACGTGGCATTTTGGAATAATTGTTTTTCTTAAGCACGTTATATCCACCTATTTCACTTCTAGTCTAAGGCAATTGCATTCCAAGGCAGGTAAGTATCGATACGATTTTCGTTGAAACGTTTTGGTCTGGTGTTTTCTTGTGTGATTTCAATTTCTATGAATTTGATGTTATTTCTTTGTGAAATCTGGTTCTCTCACTTGGTGGTGTAGCTACTTTATTATCAAATTGCCAGAGGTAGAAGTTGAAAATTATCTGGAGGAAAGAAACCCAAGTATGAAAGAAAGAAGTCTGCAAACCCTTAGAATCAAAACTTACCTTGATCTTCAATTATTCAACATTGGATATGTATTGGAGGGATACACAACACAAATGGTCTCATGTTAAAAGTTGACATTATTGGGTGGATAAAGTCAGCATTGATGTGTATGTGGAGGAGGGGGGGGGGGCAAATGCCCTCCCAGGACAATATTTGCCTTTTGGCTGACTACTGCCAAGGCTAGTGATTCGTAGAGAGGTGTGCTGTGGGGAATAGTGATGTCACAGGTATCATGGAAATTATGTCATAAGTCAGGATTCCATGATGTCTATTCATATCACCAGTGCCATAGCATCCAGAACATCACATAATTATCCATACCTGGTGTCACAGATGTGACAAATAAGAAATTCAATGCT
Source organism: Imbricaverruca yamaguchii (assembly GCA_034440575.1). Classification (NCBI taxonomy): domain Eukaryota; kingdom Metazoa; phylum Arthropoda; class Thecostraca; family Neoverrucidae; genus Imbricaverruca; species Imbricaverruca yamaguchii. The sequence goes on from JAOTOL010001659.1 coordinate 2,450,491, forward strand.
TCATTCACTTTATTTGGTAAATATGGCAATCAAGGTAAATGTTCATTTTCATTATTTTTTTAGAATACTGTGCATCTTAATGTGAGTAAGGCAATGTGGGGGTAATCATTTGGATAGAATATAAGTGGTTGCATCATCTTACATCAAAAAGCATTGTATTAAAAATGAATAAATATCAGTATTTACCTTGATTGCAATAGTTACCATTTATTTAACACTCATGAACATAAAAGCCTTATGTTTCTGCCTTAATTCAACATTTATTCCAGAGAAGGAATAATTGCAGCCAGACATGTCTGCAATCCTTGATCAAGGTCAGGAGTTCCTTATGATGCCATTATCAATATGGAGACTATTAGTCTAGGGGCAAGTTACCCATCTGACTATCAAAAGCTTGTGGGTTCATGTCCCAGCTGTCACTACTCTTCACCTGTGCCCAAAGGACCAAATAACTAACTACTCTTCACCTGCAACCAATCAGCATGAGAGTTTGGCAATGCTGTGTGACTGAATGGTCGTCTCCCTCATTACCCTCGTGACATCATCCTCCTCCCTCTCCACTCTATAAAATATCAATTTCTGGACACTAAATATGGACACATAGGCTCCCTTTGCTAGAAGTTGAGGTAATGTGGTTGAACATCATAGATGCATCACATGATAATCACAGAGAAGACATCTTGACTGGTAAAGCATCCAAAGACCATTCTCACAGTTAGATTAATGGCATTTAGTTTGGTGTGAGATGTTGAAACAAGGATAGTAGGATTCCACATTGTGTCACAGAGGTATGGCAATTAAGATTCATTTCAGGCCAGTTCAATTTTAGTCAATGGTGTATCAATGCATTTTTTCATTTAATTTCTGGGACACCTAATATATTGATGTCTATGCTAATGATAATTATTGAGATAGCATGGTATCAGCAGATAGCATTGCTGGTTATGCTGTATCATAGATAATTTCCATACCTGGAATTGTGTCACAAGAAGCTTGTGTATCACAATTGGTAATGCTGAACATAATCAAGATACTTATGCATGAAATACTTCTATAAATGAATTACAGAGGCTTCATAATCACACATGAACAAGCACAGCTAAAATAATGGTTTTTCATCAGGTGTGAGATGTTACATCAAAATGAGCTTAGCATGATATAGAAATTTGCCATGCATTTAGTATTATGTAAAGAGGCTTCTTAGCTCTTCAGAATAAAATTTGAGTCCATGGTGAAGGTGGTTATGGCTGACACCCTTATCATTTGTTTTCAGATTTATCATTTAAGAACTATATTCAGGATAGGGAGATTAATAACTATGCTCAAAACCGGTATTGTATGCCACATCACATTATACCTAATCCCCTTATCTGAAATTGCATTGCAAAATGTTAGTCTGTCACCATTCCTTATTGAGTGCATGTACATGCTATTTATCAATGAAATACTGCTAGAAAGGAGACATGAAGACTTCATGAGCATTCATCAAGGAGCAGGATGCTGATACTTCTGGGAAGAAGGATGTTGACTGAGTATTCAGAAAGTTGTATATTCTGCTGCAGTTCATTAATAATTTATCACTGAACAAACATGATCTTGATACTTCCTTGGAAGGGATATATTTTTGGTGCTAAGAAGGTGGTATATTCCACCCTTTTCACTAATGATTTATCACTATTCTGGTGCCAAACAAAAACAATTTTCATGTAGAAATGAAGCTATTGACAGCATAACCTATGGGAGTCTGAACACCTGAGTGAGCATAGTGTGGCTCAGACTCACTGGCAGGTCCTAGTATAGCTTGAATATGAATATACTCAGTTGTTTTTATATTATGAAATATTACAACATCTAGGCTGCTGGTGCTGTATGACTTTAACATTCCAATTAGTGGTAAAAGGTGTATGAAACTGTAACTACAAAGGCAATAGTATAATCACTGTTCCCATATAACCATATAACCAACCATGTAGCCACTGTTCTCAAGCATATCTTGAGATGCAAAAGAAAGCAAATTTAGAAAGTTTTCTGATGAAATGTCAATCAGTGAGAATAGGCTAACTTGGAGCTTTTTATGACAGGCCAAAGATATACATTTTCTGGCTAATTCATGAAACTGAAATGCTCCCTGATAACATGCATTTATGTTAATCGATTTTATTACTAAATGTCAAGCATTTGAACCTGAAGCATGTTCAAGAGACTACATCTAGCCTAATGATTTATGAAATGGATATGGGCAAATTTCATTGCTAGCTATTTATTAGTTTCAGATATGTCAAATGATGTTGTCTTCACTTTGGTAGGATGAGATTGTACCACTGTATCATGCACAGCTATAATTGCAAAATTTAAGTATATACCAGATTTTTCATTTTAGAACACTGTCCAGGATCATTAATTCCATTGTACTTTTTGCTCACATGTTTTACATAAGACATTACCCTGCACCATTTCTCCAGTCAGATCCTCACACCCCTCTCTCCAGTCCCCTCTAAAATCCAAACTAAGCATTGCATGAAAATGAAAAAGGTGTCATCGGATAGAGCTTGACAAGTCTGGTCCGGACGAGTAGGGTCCGCGTCCATCCACAAAACAATTTTCCCCCAAAAGTGACGTCACCAGGGGGCTATATTTTCACCACTTTCACAACTTACATTATGTTTTTGGCTCTGGGGAGCTCATTTTGGGGGATATTTGAGAGAAAATTTGGAATCAGAAAAGGACAGTGAAATCGACCAGGGCCATACCATTTTTAGGCTCAACCCCATTTTTGGTATTGAAATGTCAAAATCTGGAGTTCAAGTTTTATTTAATTTTCCTTTTCTAATTGGTAGAGCAGACCGAAAAACGTTGTTGGAAGTCAACTTGCCCTAATAAAAAATGCTTACTTTAGCCAGAATCTTCGATTTGATCTGCAATTGGCAAATATGCAAAATTTATATGTAGTCAAAAATGGAAGAATGGAAAATTTATCTTGTACGTTTTGTTGCATCCCTAAAGATAAGCAAACGCCGAGTTTCATTAAACTGTCTGTATCCATTAAAGCGTGACAACTGGTTTAACTTTTTGGAGGTGACCTCACTTGACCTTGACCAACTCGTTGACCCTAGATGACCTAACTTCAAAATTTTGACGCGGCATGCCAAATTGACGTGGGAAAAGGTATGCAAAATTCTGGCGCGCTGCCGCGCGCCGTTCGTTCAATATCAGCGAACAAAAACCTGAGGGGGGGGGCGGTTGAAGACCCCCCGGAGACGGGATGGGTTAATGACATTACATAAAACATTAATATGGTGGAGACAGAGAGCACCGACCGTTTCACAGGACAGCTCATACTCAACTGAGCATGTGGGAACTGGTGCAGGTAGTGGTACGTCAAGAGGGGAGATAACAAAAGGGAATTTTTTTATACACTCCTGGGAGGCAGTGGACCCTCAAGAGTCTCACATGGGCTTGATAAAAAAATGCGTGTGAGCTCAGGATGACATGGGTGCTTTGAAAGACCGCATTGGCTCGAAAGGTCACGCCCTTGGCTGAAAAATCGCACCGGAACCCGAAAAGAAAATAACACCGGGGCTCCATGAATTATACCAAAGCCCATCAAAATCTCGAAGGGCCATGCAAAATGTGCCCGGACCCCGGAAGCAATTATGCTGTGGTTACGAAAATCGCACAATGACAGACAAATATCGTACTCTGCTCGAGAAACCGAGTCTTGGGCCACGAAAAATGACGCCGGAACCCGGAAAACCGACCTAGGATCAGAAAAGCATCGGAAGAAGTTTGCAAACATTGCGCCGGGCACCCACAAATCGTCCTGGATCCAACAAATTTTGTCGGGGGTTCAGAAATAGTGTTCCCAAAAATACCATGCAGAAACCTTTTTTAAATGCGCCCGATAAGACATATCGCACCGATGCCCAGAATTTTCTGAAGTGGGCCATGATGCCTTACATGTCATGTGTGCCGTTTCTCTCAGAAGTACCGCTCCCTGGGAGACAATATCACCGCTCTATCGTGATCTTTGTTTTTGAACAAAATGGCAGTATACTTGGGACACGTTGCAAGACAACAATTTACGAGTGATCAATCTTGGAGAGTGGCCCTCGTCCTACCGTAGGACGAGGCGGGACGGGTCGTACTCTGCCGACTTCGGCTGGGGGGACACCAACCCAGCACACCACTATCTGCTCTGTGGGGAGGACAGGACAACTCGTCGATGCCACGCACAGGCGTCAGTACGTCACGTCCTGATCTCATGCCCTCTGCTTGCCGATGATCGAAGACGTCTTTTTGGGGTAATACAGTCGCTGTTACTCCGCGATCTCCTGGGTGACCATTCGTGCGTTGTAACTTCAGGACAACTTTTTCGCTTTCTCTCAGATGTCGACTTCAGAGCGATTTTCACATCCTATTGACTTATTGACATTGACGCATCACTAGAAGCTCAGAATGGTCCGCCTTTATTCTGAAGGTAACAGCGGCTGTAGTACTGCTGGCACCAATCCTTTTATCCCGCGCCGTCTCGTAGGAAGGTCGTTGACGACCCCGACGGTCGTCCCTAAGGTTTCCCGCGGATAGTGAAAGAACGGCGCGCGTCAGCGCGCCTAATTTTGGCATACCTTTTCACACATCAATTTCGCATGTTGTGTCGAAATTTTGAGGTCAGGTCATACAGTGTTGACGAGATAGTTACGGTCAAATGAGGGCACCTAAAAAAAGTGCAACCAGCCGTCACCCTTTAACAGATAATGGTATTTTAATGCAATTTTTTGCGTTTCTTATCTTTAGGGATGCAACAAACGTACGAGAGGATTTTTTGTTTTAAAATCCGTTTTTTATTATAAAAATCCATTATCGCACTGGAGCTAAACATTCAGTCCGTCTGGGCTGAACAAGTTCTGTAGAGACGACAAATGTCGTGCCAGAGCCCCGAGAAAAGTTGTGCCGGAGCCCAAAATGTTGCACTGGGGGCCCGGTAAATCGATCCGGTCGACAAAAATAACTCCGGAACCTCGAAAAGCAATCCGGGCTTCAAAAAGTTCAGAACAAATTCATAAAATTCGCGCAGGCTGCGAAAACGCGTCAAAGCTCCAGAACATCGCTACCATTCCAGGGATGAATGTCCAGGCCCATATATTGACCTAATATAACTTGTGGTGGACTCATTATCTGTCAACATGCGACTCTTAAGTTATGCTACATCCTCCCATGATCAGAACTATTATTATTGACCTAGCTCTTTGTTGTCTTTGTATTCTATCCTTGTATACATAGATGAAAAGTTTGTTAGGGATTGGCTCTCACGCCATTCCCCCCTCCCACCTGGCGAAGGTTGATTTGCCACCCTCCCGACGAGGGAAGTTTATGCGGGAACAGAGCACACGTCTCGATTGTTGACGCATATAAACATACATGATCGCAAAGGTTATAGCTACTTTTTAGCTAGCCTAGGTAACATTTCGGGCCAAAGGGGCCAGTGTAAAATAATTCACGATGTGACCTGGAAATTCACAGTTAATGGAATTGTGCTATTTCATCCTTGTCTTAGGTTTTTACGAGTTTGCCACATGATGTATGGGCAGTCATCATGCACACGACTGCTAAATACTGTAAAATGCATCTGACTGAAGTGAAAGTCATTCCGCTTCTTTAATCCTTAAGTGGCGATCCTTTATTTTCTTCCAATCTTTCACTATTCCCGAGCAACTTCTTTCTTCATCCGCACAGTTAATGGTGAAGTAATTTTAGGACACTGAAAGGGGCTCTTAGCCAATTACTCGGGTTTCTCGGGCACCGAGCACGATATTTTACTGCCAGTGTGCGATTTTTGTAGCCACGGAACAATTGATATTGGGTCCGGATACATTTTTAGGGCCATTCGACATTTGTATGACCTTCGGTGCAATTCATGCAGCCCCAGCATGATTTTCTCGGATTCCGGTGCGATTTGTATGAATGAAATTTTAAAATGTGGAATTTCTCACTGACTAGGAAATTTGGCCAGAAACGTTCTACCGAAGCATATATATATATATATATATATATATATATATATATAGAAAAACACCACCTAAGCAATCTAAAAGGGTTGCCATACAGATACAGCATAATTCATAAATTTTTGAATGCGAGTGACCATGCTGACCTGGAAATGTATGGGTTTATCTGTATCAGGGATAGGAAACCAGTTATGAACACAAGTGCAGCATCGTGGCTTTTGTTAAGATGATGTGACGATGTAACCTTGTAAATGGCAGTGTCGTATGTCGAAGCCACATGTGATGTTGATAGGATTACATTACTTCGTTGGTTTCGTTTGCCGGATGCCTGGTGCCAGGCAGGATAAATTACGTGTTGTACTGGTTAGAAGGTGAACTTTTCCATTTAATGGTTCTGGTGAAGTGCCGAGCACGATGGCTCAATCTGTAAAATATAAGAATGTTATCATTATGCTCCTCGCAGCGGTACTGAAATATGTGAACTAAGCTAAGCTAAACTAAGCTAGCCTCTGGTCTCTTCCATCGGCATTAGTGGTTAACAGTTCGTTGCATAGGCCATCCCCATCATGTGGCACCATGCAGAATCCGATATTTGTCTACTCGTGATCCAGAAATTCGCCAGGAATTCGGCGCCCGTACAGGCATAAAGTGGACGAAATGTCCGACTGCGACCAAAACGGCCGCGTATTTATTTGTGTGGCAAATCTGCTGGGCCGAACAGCTCCGAAACTGGTGCATCTATGCACAGATCGTGGGCGCGCCTTCCCAGTGAGTTTCAGCAATCAGTCATACTGGTCAAAATAGCAGTAAGCTTGATAATAAAAAACTGAACGACCGCCCATTATTATTGCGCTACCTGACCCCTGCAGTCGGTGTGCCCCTAACCCCCTCCCTGGTCCATTATTAGATGACCGGTGGCGCCCTTAGGAAAGAAAGACCCCTAATGTTTCAATTTTGTATCAAAAGTGACGTATTCAACCTCATCACACGTGCCCGCTCATGTCGTCTCAATTCGTCATCGAGCCATGTCCGGCAATCAAGGATGCCGGAGACAATATGAAATGGAGCTATCCTAATGTAGAACCATAGAACCTGCAGAGACTTCCACATGACAGTATCGTTGTCTGCCCGTAGGTGGTCCGGGAGCCATGGTCGTGTTCGCGTGCAATGCCTGCGGCTCGTCTGTCAAGAAGAACCAGGTGGAAAAGCACTACATGCAGCAGTGTCGACGGTGCGAAAGTCTGTCGTGCATGGACTGTGGCAAGGATTTCTGGGGCGAAGAATACAAACACCACACTAAGTGCATCACAGAAGACGAGAAGTATGCTGCCAAAGGCTGGCAACCAAAAACCAGTGCCAACAAAGGGGAAAGGAAGCAGGAGGCGTGGATCGAGGCCATAAACGAGGCGGTCCAAAATGCCAAGGACATGACGCCGGCACTGAGACAAGTGCTTGAGACGCTTACCCAACATAGTAACATTCCGAGGAAGAAGAGTAAGTTTGAGAACTTCGTCAGCAATAGTGTGCATGTAAGGAACCGTTCATTGGTAGAGCAGGCGTGGCAAGTGTTCGAAGCTGCCATGACAAAGCCGAAAGATCTTGCTGTGGAGCCGAGAGACGGAGAATCACCAGTGGGCAGTGTGCAGAATGGGAACAACATGTCCGATGGTCTGGAGAAGAAAAAGAAGAAAAAGAAAGAAAAGATGCAGCCCGACGTGGAGGAAGCCGACGCTGAAGCCGAGCCTCTCGAACGGAAGAAAAACAAAAGAGAAAAGAAGATGGAACGAAGCAAGAAAAGGACGAAGACTGACGACATTACCAATGGCAAAGCCCGCGTGAAGCGAAAACCACAAAATGCCGAGGACACGGTTGATACCATGGAAGAAAACGAAGAATTGCCCATAAAGAAGAAACAAAAAGTGGTCGATGAGGGTGGGGTGGAGCGACTGAACGAAACGCTAGACGAGTCTGCCTTGTTAGCAGTACACAGGGTAAATACGTTCGATTGGACCGGAGTAGTTCTTGCAATATTAGGCAATCGAGATGATCACGAGCTATCATTGAAGAAACTGAGGAAGAAGATAGTCAGCGAGTACCAAGCTCGCGGTGGGGAGGGGAAGCCAGACACGACAAAGGAGAAAATATGGGCTAAGTTGGACAAGAAGTTGAAGAGGATGCCTCAGGTTAAGGTGCTGAGGGACAATGTGAAGCTTTTAAGTGCATAGTGTTGCACTGGATTTCGGGGTGATGGCCTGGGCCTAGGGACGCATGGTTACTTTCATCATTCGTGTTTTGCGATGAGTACGTACTTGGATCATCCGTCATTATCGTCGTAAGCTGTGCTAAATCTGGTTCAATGATCGCAACATGAATAAAGTGTGCTTCCCAAACGTCTTTAGCATTAGTACTCCGCCGAAAGGTGAACTGCAATGGGAACATGGATAGACACCGTGTGGCATCGTCTGTGGCATATCTCCGGCAAGTTATTTACAATGTGGCTTAGGTAATTTGTTTAGCGCAACTCTGCACTCTTTCACAAAATGTGCCGTTGGCCGTCACTCATTTGCTTTCATTCGCTCCCTCTGCGTACTCATTCTACGTCCGTAGCTGCGTAAATGCGGACACCACACTTTTTTTTGACAAATTTGCCCAAGCCTGTATTCAGTTCAACGTGCGAAATTAGCATGCTGAGTGAACTAAAAGTAAATTAACATGGTGAAACATTTTTTCTTCACTAAACCGATGGCAACTGCCATTCAACCCATTGCCCTGAAGCACGAAGTAGAATGATAGTGAAGCTAATTCATATAACCACATTGAAGCAATGTGCGGTCGCACATATCGCATTCAGAATTTATGGCCGGCCACCTCAGGCACGAACCACCATCTTGCCGGTGTTCTTGCCGGCCATCATGTCCAGCAGCGCCTGCGGCATGTTGTCGAACCCTTCCGTGAACGTCTCCCTGGCCTCGAGCTTCCCCTCCGCCACCCACTGTGCCAGCTGGGCGCGGGCCTTCTGCATCTTCTCCGACTTGAGGTCCTGCGAGAAGTACTGGAAGCCGCTGATGGTCAGCTGCTTCATGATGATGGTCAGCGCGGGGAACGGCCCGCTGGTGGCGGGCGTGGCGTCGTTGTAGCCGCTGCTGGCGCCGATGCAGGCGATCCGGCCGCCGTCGGCCATCTGCTGCACCACGGTCGCCGAGAACGAGCCGCCGACCGCGTCGAAGTAGCAGTCGACGCCGCTGGGCGCAGCCGAGCGCAGCGTGTCCGCCAGGTCCTGCTTCTTGTAGTTGAACGCCTCGTGGAAGCCAAGCGTGTTCTTGAGCCAGGCGACCTTCTCGTCGCTGCCGGCGTAGCCGATGACGCGCGCGCCCAGCAGCCGACCCACCTGGGGGACGGCGAGGCGGGGTCAAAATGGCGCCGACGCGCCCACGGGCCCGGTGTGCGGACGCGCCAGACCGGCTCGCGGCTTCTGACCTGCATGGACACCGCCGGCGCCGTAACATCAGCGTTGACCAACGGGAAATAATTACTGTTTCCTTGAAAATGCACACTCGTTGGTGGCATGGGATGTTTGAGCGTACTGTTGTCATTATCCAGGCGGTCGGTATCTACAGTACGTACACGGTTTAATTCTCAGTTCGGCCTCAGATGCCAGCATAAAGTAAATACCATTGAATATGCAAATAAAAGTAGCACATTTTCCACAAAAGCCCGATAAAAATGGTGCGATGAAATTTCATATTCGAAGAATACCCAGAAATTGCAAAAAAGGACCTGGTAATGAAGGAATTCATGCCTTGCCGGTGCATCTTGTTAACGAGAAGCAAGAAAAAGCATTGGCGCAGGTAATCGTAAAAGTAAGAATGGAAAATGTATTAAATGTAGCCTTCGGTCCCGTTGTGTACCTTAGTTTAACTCCATTTCCAAATGATACACACTGCGTCTCCGATCGGGCACTCCACACAAACCGCACTGCGCGCTCCCTCCTCCCCGTCCAGCATGCCCCCTGCGTGGTGAGACCGAGAGCGGCGGCAGCGCTGGGGCCGTGCGGCCGGTCCGACTCGCCTGTCCGACGACGGAGCCGACGGCGCCGGCGGCCGCGTTCACCACCATGGTGTCGCCCTTGCGCGGCCGCAGAAGGTCGTGCACGGCGCAGTAGGCCGTCAGCCCGGTCATGCCGACCACGCCCAGGTAGTGGGACGGCGAGACGGGCGGCGCGGCCGGCAGCGCCACCACCGGCGCGCCGCCCGGCAGCGCCGCCGGCGCGCAGACGGTGCGGTCCCGCCAGCCGGCCGCCACCAGCACCCGGCCGCCCACCGGGTACTCGGCGCTGCGCGACTCCACCACCCTGTCGGCAGGCTGGGCGGTCAGCTGTCAACTCCCACACACCGGGTACTCGGCGCTGCGCGACTCCACCACCCTGTCGGCAGGCTGGGCGGTCAGCTCCCGTCCACCGAGTACTCGGCACTGCGCGACTCCACCACCCTGTCGGCAGGCTGGGCGGTCAGCTCCCAGCACCCCCTTCCCCTGCCCGCACATCAGGTACTCGGCACTGCGCGACTCCACCACCCTGTCGGCATGCTGGGCGGTCAGCTCTCAGGCGTTGTAGTCGATGCTGTTGAAAGACTGTTAAAGTATCAAGTGGCAGGTAGTACCTGCGTTGTATACTTCCTATATTCTCGATATATTCTGAAGTTATAATCTGGCTCGCCAGGGGGCCGGCACCCCTTCACACCTTGGAAACGACCCCGCCTTGTAATAGCCCGTGGCACTTCAATGGACTTAGAGGGCCTTCACATAGCACCGGGAGCCCTCGGTTTCGTCCCGGATCGGCTCCGTAGCTCGAGACCTCTTTATCGGCCTGAGGCCCGCTATCCGCTCTGAGTCCCTCCGTGAGTGAAAGCCGACCCAGTGGCTCTGCTTGACCGACCCGGGGTCCCCGTCCGTCGGCTCAGGGACCCTCCTTCACAGCTCAGTCCGTCTAGCTCCCTATTTCGGAGTTCTCGCCTTCAAAAGATTGAGCCTTGGAGGCATCGGCCCGAGGGGACACTTTCCGTCAGCTCGGGCCCCCTTTCGTCGGTTCGGGGACCTCCAACGCCAACATGGGGGCCCTTGTGGGCACCCTGCGCCAACGCCTTGATGGGCCCCTCAAGGCGATCGCCTGTCCAAGGGCGAACGCCTCCATCCTTCGCCCCCTGGCTACGCCGCTGCACCGGAACAGCTGCAGGTGAACGGCACAGCTGAGGTCATGTGCCGGCTGGCGATACTTACTTAGCCACTTGCGACCCCATCATCGGGTCGCCGATCGGGATCTGCGACGCGAACGCGCGCATGTAGGGGTCGACGCTGAGGAACTCTGCCTCGAGCAGCAGCTGGCCGTCGCCCAGCGCCGGCAGCGGCTCCTTCTTCAGTTGGAAGTCCGAGGCCTTGGCGGCGCCGTCCGGCCGCGAGGCCAGGCACCACACCCGTGCTGACATCTGGCGCACGATTTGGGCAACCGGCGGCTTGCGAGACCTGTCCGAGTGAGGGAGAAATGGTTGTTACTTCAGAAGTGAGGGAGTGCTACTTCAGGTGTGCGCCTGGCTCCAGAGAATGGTACCAAAATCAGCTGCAGGTTCGTGAATCCAGGCCGAGCCAACATTCGGACGGATCACTGTCCCAGAATCCAACAAGAAGCAGGATCCAGACTGGTCGTTTTTCCGGATCCTGATTCGTATTTTGCTAGTGAAATACGTGTCAAGATCCAGTATCTTGAGGACCAACAGAAGCGACTTCCAAGAGAGCACCGCAAGAATGGGCGACTCCACAAAATGCGGAGGAGATCCCATTCTCAATCCATCACCCAAGTATGGTACCTACTAAGCAATAAAAAGCCCGGGCTTCGGTATATACCTTGCAGGGAACCATTTAGCCGTGAAGGTTTTCGTATTCTCCATACAGCATGGGTTTCAACGTAAATTGCGTATGGAATTAAAACATAAATATGTTGTATGAAAGACGCAATGTCCCACGACGACGTTACTGTGGAAAATCGTATATATACAAAGCATGCTATGATAGTTACAACGTAAAGCTCGATTATGCTAAGTAATACGTGGAGGGAAAGCCGGGGTAGCACCGCTCTCGGTGTAATAACCAGCCATATCTTTCCTGAACAGCATGTAGACAAATGGAGCTCCACTGACTGTCTTTTCCCTAGAATGTCACGCGAGACGCGCAGAAAATAAAGAAGTATATTCCGGGCCGAACTGGCTCTATGAATAATATCGCCTATATGCTGTTATCAGGACACATTATTTACCAATGGCTGTGGGTTTCAAGAAGCCTGATTACGAAGTGCAGCGTGTTTATCAGCAGGGACGGATACAAAGAGGTGGGCACTGAGAACATGTGCTCCCCCATAGGAAAGTTGCGCCTCTCTGGGAAGGCTGGTGTGCACCCCTCCAATGTTTCGGGTAGATGCGCCCCTCTGAGTGGAAAAGAAGTCCTCTTGGAAGGAAAGGCGCCCCTTCGGAAGGCTGCAGTGCACCCATAAAATATTTCAGCCGGAGGCGCCCCTCGGGGCAACGACGTATTTTCAAGTGGCGCTCCTCCGGACATGTCCCGCCATGACAATTCCTGGACCCGCCCCTACTTATCAGCAACATTATAATTCCTAGAATCCAGAGCAAACGAAGTTTTGGCACTAATATGTCCGTTCCATTGTCGAAATCGTTCTCTAAAAGGTTATTTTAAAAGGCATTCGAACAGGCCTATATATAATTTTGGGTAACTGAGCTACCCTGCACCAGTTGCTCGAAATCCAGAGTGACAATTGAACATGTGCCCCTCCTCTTCCCATGAACCCCTCACCAGCCGAAGAATGTCGCCGCTCCGGGAGGCTCCAATGCGCCACCTTCCCCCACCCGCGTAGCCGATTTATGTTCACCAAAGTTGCCCTTCGGAGGAATCGGTACCCTTTTGGACGAAAAGCACCTCCTGAGAGGGAAAGACACCCCTGCAGCTCAAATAATTTTGAGCACTCCTACCCAGCTCAAATAATTTTGACTTGGACGATTCGTCCTCACCCAGCGGGCTGTTGACCGAAATTGTTTTAGCCTTGTCCGATGTTACAGCGCCCTCCGTCCGTCCTCACTACACATGCGTCCTTTCCTGTAATTGTAAACCATCGCTGCGCGTTGTTAGTGCTGTCGTTAGGCACTTTTTATGTCGATTGAATAGTCGATGACAGACGGTGGAGGAAGAACTAATAACCGGTTAGATCTGCTTTGACGCATACCGACCTTTCACGGCTTAGCAGGGACGCGGTGAGCTGTGTTGTTTCGCTGTCGAAGTCCATTCCGCTTCGTAACGTGCGCATTAGATCGGTCCACCAATACATAACATTTCCAAAAAGTGTAAAAGTTGTTGCTCCTAAAGGCCGCTCCCGTGTCACTTGACGTGCTAACTATCCGAGCCGAATTTCAGGTCAATCGGATAATATTTAGAGGTGGCTCCATTTTGACAATTGCTGCTCGTAAATTAATGCAGGCGACCTAACGATCCCATCCAATCCGCATTAACAGCTAGCACCTCTGTACACCTTTATATCAGTACCTTGCGACTATATTGATATTTTTCAACCTTAGCAGATACCCTAAGCGTTATAGCCACGAAGTCAGCTGAGTGTAGACACAATTGCAGCTGTTTACGCGCGCAAGCGCCTCGGCGACTCGGCAGGGAAGAGGAGCTACAGAGTGCGCACTTCAGCGTGGCGAGCGTGGCTAGGTTTGAGCGCGGATGGTGCTGGCTGGTTAGTTGTGTGGCAAGTCGACACTTTGTGAGAAGTGATATAATCGAAAGTTAGAACGTTGGACTAGGATTAGTAATTTGTAATTACAGGTTCAAAGAGGGAAAACATCGGAGTCAATCAATGTAGCGTTGATCTGCGGACCCAACTATCTACCGGGCAGTTCTATTTCGGGTCCGTCAATTTTGTACTCAGCTTCGCCTTTTGCCAGTGTGTTTTTGTCACCAGAACAAACAGGATCTTACCGGCTCGGTAGCGTACTTAGACAATGCATACACTATCTGGAGTTCGGGGGGTCCGTGGTTCGATTCTATCTGTTGGCAGAACTTTCCGTGGGCCGGCTCTCTACCAGGAGTTGAAACAAGGTAGTGATCGCTGTGCTGCCGGTGAACACTGACCAAGCGGCGCCTGGAGTGAGACGAGCCAGACGAGACCGAGTGTGTGAGTGGGTACTTGTGATTAAAGCCTTGGATAATTCGTATTGCACTTTAGATCTAATAAAGTTTTGTATTGTTGTAACTTTTTGCTATTTATTGTTATTTTCGACGATTAAAGTACGAGCAGTAGGTATGGGCGCCAATGTCTATCCCAAGTTAGGATAATGTTGGATTGGATTTGAGATGCAAAACGGCAAATGTGCAAAGCTTGTGACCAGCACAAAACCTAGCCCAAGCGATCGCTAAAATAGCCCAAGCTTACTCTGCCTTAACATATATATATATAGGTAATATTAAGCGTTGAACATTCAGTGATACAAAAAAAGGCGTCGTGTTGACGGGTAGGGTAGTACACAGCACAGCTATGGGAGCAAACGTGCATTTTGGAGCCACCTCTAAAAATTGTTCAAATGGTCCAATTTTTGACAGGGAAACTTACCATGAGGTATGTAATGGGAGCACCCTTTAGTAACAAGACATTCAAAACTTTTTGCAGTTTGGACCTATCTAGTGTGCATTGTGTACCAAGTTAGGCGTGCATGTGTCAGTGGCGTAGCCAGGGGGTCGAAGAGGCGCCTCGTGGAGGATCGAAGGGGCCCTGAAAGCGTCGGTGCAAGGGACTCGTAAGGGCCTCTTGAAAGCCTTCCCTTAATAACTTGCGAACTACCTTATCAAGGATAAAATACGAAATGCCACCTGAAACTCCTGATCAGTCACGGGAAGCCCAAATCATACCCATACTCATAATGGTGGGCGTACCCATAATGCGCCCACCTAGCAAAAACTCGTCCTGGGGTGATGGATGGATTATTCTGGCTTAAGGGCGCGCCGGCTACGAGGTCATTTGGCGCCCATTGTCCTGGGTCAGAAGTAAGGAACGCCTACATATAAGTCAAGATATGGTATGAACTGAACATACTTATTGCTGCATGAAATGCTCCTTTCTCAATACAGGCTATCTCTATCTCTCTGTGTCTCTTCCGCCCTCCAACAGTAGTTGTGGATGCACGAGTCACCTATTGTCATCCATGGGTGATTACCGGAGCCAGAAGACGTGCTGGGTGCCGCCCTTCCGGTATCGGAGATAAAATGCGAAGAAGTGGCCTCTCTCCATCCTTTGATGAAATACTGACACCGGTATTTCATGCGTCGATTAAATTATCAGCCAAATGAGGTGTAAAACAATTCAGCATGGGAGCCAGAGAAAACGTAGGACAGCGGTTCCGCATGAGAACTGTTCCAAATCAGCCCAAAGGGCGTCGAGTGACCGGACCACAGGGGCGCTGACCTCGAGACGAACTCCAACATTGACTGGAAGGTCGCATGCCTCATGAGGACGATAACCTGTCCTTCGGCGCGCCATCGAAGTTCAAGTCCTGGACAATAGAGCGCCTTCGGCAATGGGCACATTATTGGCCCAGGACATGGATTGTTAGCCATCGTTACGAGGGAGCAGGGCTCGAGTAGCATGTTAATTGGGTGGGCAAGTACCTACCCAGTCAAGCAGCTGGCCATCCAATCGGTCGAGTTTACCTTCCCAAGTAGCATATGCAAGACACTAAGAAAAACGGAAGAGACAGCAGCCAGTCAGGACGGGGAGACCGATATTTCGCCAATGCAGGCGTCTTTCCAGACAGCTGTGCCGAGAGAACATATGCATACATGTATGATTACTCTGATGTTTGCCCATGTTTTTTACCTGTGGTGGGGAGCGGGAGGGGTGTTTTTATCTCCGTTCTCTGTCGTTTATGCAGCATGGTCATGTACACTACAGATTCAGCGGAATGCCGTTTAGGCCAGGTCTCTTGACGTAGCAAGCTTACAGTTCACACAAAATTGGATGATAACTAAAATTGTAAATTAAAAAAATTGGATGGAAACTAAAGCATCGTGTTAGGTACTTCATAGGGAAAAAGCCTGAAACCGGTATGTTCCAACAGCTTGGTGCACCTTTCCAGCTACGTGTTACCAAATTCATCCACGGTTGGGCATCTTCTCCAATCATAGCCATTAACGTTAACCTTATGTGGCGCTGACTGGAAAGAATTGGCAAAGATCTGCTTGCCCCACCCCAACTTTTGGACCGCCGCCAGCATGCATGCGGTCAGTGGAGAATATTTGTTTTCTTGTTTTGTGTTAGATAAGCTTACGAACAAAAAACGGATTGGCCATGACCTCCTCGCCCCAGATTCCTACGCCTACGTATGCACCGATCACCTTCCATCTGGATGAATTATTTATGTGATTGCTCAGGAAGCTGAGTTTCCATGGGCACTTAAAAGACCATCAGTCTCCCTGGAATCACCGACATGACTTCAAGCCTGAACCTCGTGGGGGCGGCACGATAGCCTCGTTGGTCCTTGGAATATTTTATCGAGCTTGCCTCGGAATACTTTATCAACGTCACAAAAAATGCCGAAGCTGCTTAGCATATTTCCCACCCTAACAGTAGGCTTCACAACCTTTTTGTATGAAACATTAACCCGTAGGGTGGAAAAAGGTTCGTCCGACATCTGCAGACATCGTAGCCGCGATGGCTCAGCTGGTAAAGTGTCGGACTCTTCAACACAAGACTGTTGGTTCGAATCTCGCCACCGACGGCATTTGCCGAGTCCACCCGCGACCAATCGGCGTGAGAGGTTGGCGACGCTATATGACTCAGCGGTTGAATGCGTCGTAAAAAAGAACCCAACAGGACCCAATGCAAATCTGGTCTAACGGTTTGCGCCCCGCAGATGGGATCGACCTCCTACGTTCCCCTTCGACAACGAGCGACAGAGCCGGCGCGTGTCCTTCGACGCACGGCAATCATATCCAACACGACGCAAGCAGCTTACTGAGGGACGCCCAGCCACAGTCAGACACGCAATCGCCGGTGCGTGCGCTGTTTTTGCCGCGCGCAGCGTTCCGCCGGCCGCGGCGCACGCGACGTCTGCGTGGATTACGTCTGACTCACTCCAGCCCGGCTGCGCCGTGTCAGCGTGCAGGGAACACCCGGCATCCTCGACTCCAGCGCGCCTGCTGCGCGAGCAAACTCGCTCTGTGAGAATTCACTGGGTGATACAATGTACGTCGCTGTGGTAGCTGAGCGTTACCGGATTTCCTCACGACCCGCGGGCTATCGGATTTGTCGGACAATTCACCCTGTTCACGATTTGGACATGGTATTGCCAAAATATTTGTGTATATTGCACTCCACCTACAATGACATATGTGTCTCGCGTTGCCTCAACATTTGTGCATTGGGTTCCTTGGTTCGCCTGTTGGTGTTGAATTGTCTCCATGACACGCCTGTTGATTGTGTATCGTCTCCTTGGTAAGCCTATTGATTGTGTATTGTCTCCCTGTTACGCCTGTTGATATTGCATTGCAATGTTTGTTTGTCTAAGCCGAAATTCGGATTGTCTGGAGACCGTCCAGCAAAAGAAGTTAGAGAACTGCATTGATGCTACAAACCGATAACATGAATACAAAATTGTTGCCATAGTTTCGCCTTCATTTCTCTTTAAAGAGCACCTTTGGTCGGGAAAAAATCCAAAGGGATGCAGGCGAGGCTTCCCACGGTCCCCTCGTACGTGCTACCTTTAGTACATGCAGGGCCACCAAGTCATGAGACGAGCTCTACTTCCTTCAATCAATTCATATGCCCAGTGCCCTCTAGAGTGGTAACTGCTTTTGCAAGGCATCTTTTACAAGGCTTTATTACAAGAAATCTGCCTCCTGCCCACATTCAGATCTTGATGTCGTTTACTTCTTCAGTTGCTTGTTGTTACGATTACAGTCCGTGCAGAGCGATCAGTTGGAGACAAGGTACAAGTTGTTTGGTGTTTCTGATGATTGGGTTTCCGTTTCTGATGGGCCGATAATTGTGGCCCCGACGCGCCGCAGCCGTATTTCCAAGGACGGTCTATTATTGCTGCGGTTCTGTTGTATTTTCCGACTATCCTGTTGAGGGAGATAAGTGTCGGCCGTCACCGTACCAGTTTGCAGCACACCCATCCGGCCCGAACTGGGGGGGTCGGAGCTGTCCGACCAGCGATGCTGTGGAGGGAGCGCGTGCGGATGTGGGAAAGGCATCCGGGCGACGCGTACACACAAAAAAAAACGGAGCTTGGTAATTGTGCTGCGTAATGGGATCAAGGACGAAGCCGGGAACAGCCATTGGAAGGTCATTGGGTGAATCATCGCGTGCGGCTGTGGCGGCGCCTATGTCGGGGAAACAGACGATCCATCTGTCGAGATGTTCAGCGAGAGGAGCTTGTGTGCAGTAATTGTGTGCAGCTGGAGAAGTCTGTTGCCGCCGAACACGTCGCAGACTACCGCACGCGGCACCGACTTCAGCGAGTCCAACGTCATCGGCAGCAACACCCAGTTCGCCGGGGCAGGAAAATAACAAAATGCTGGCATCCATCGTGAAAGTGGCCTGGAGTTGAGTACAATGTGAATTCCGTTGCGGAGCCAGATATTATTAAGAAATATAAAATCATTAAGATCGTATAGTCCTCACCTATGTGTTTCTCCATCTCCGGCCCCTGCCCTATCAAGTTTTCTCTTTGCCCGCCCCTCGCAATACCAATCTCCCCCACTATTTTCCTTCTTTCCTCGGAATTTTCTACTTGCTCCTCCCCACCACTCCTACCGATGCTCCCTACCACACCCAAAGGTATAATTATCTCAAGCTTCTAGCGGGCTAACATTAGGTATATGATTATGTTTGGCTATGAAGTAGGACTTGTGAGGAAGTGTGAGAACATGATAAGTAATGCTGCTGTTGTCAAGCTTCTCAGTTTCATTCACACATGGGTGCGCAAATTGGGTGGGTGGATATCTTAATGCACAATTACAAAGGGATGGAAAGCCAAGCTCCGACTCCCAAGCTCCTTCCTATCGTTCAATCTCCTCGTTCCGTTTCACCCCCTCCCCACTCATGCACTTCCTTTTGACCAACAGGTGTTTTCACAACATAGGCACCATTTGTCTAACCGCACTCTAAGATCGAAAATTTGACCTGTCAGACGATGCCTCCTCGTAGGAGAACTTGACTAAAATTAGGCCCGGAAGCTCAAATCTACTAATTTGTTTTAAATAGGGAGAGGCATGCAATGCCACGCAATATCATGAAATACAGCTGTGGACAAAATGCGATCATCCAGTCATTTGAATGCAAAAACGTGACTTTAAAAGCATTTATAAATCTTTATGTTCATCTTTTCAACAACTCGCCGAAGATTGAAATGTGAACCAGGAAATTATATGTGATATATTCCCTGGCTTGCATCATCGGCACACCCTTGGGCTTCGCATAGCAGCATCTCAGACACCGCCTCTCTACGAACCATCAACTGTTCGGGAAGGCCATTTCTTATTACAATTATGCTCGGATGGTTTACAGTTGGGTACACATGTACAAAATAGTACACATTCCATGTTTTGCTTGCGTTCTGTTTGACCGAATTTAGGTACAAAATACTGTGGTACCACATCCACTAGTCAGACTTGCTGAGGCCTAATCCTAATAAAATGATTAGCGTTCCAGCAAAAAACATTCTTGCCTGAAAATAGAAGCAGCATGCCTTGAGCAACATGCCAACTACGAAGGCAACTGTCACCGCTGTGAACATGCTAGCAAGGTCGGCGTTCAACGTGCTTTTAGGGACGTTCATAACGCTGGAACTAAATTTCATCACAACCGTTTCTACCAACTTATACGCCATGCCACATGGCTAACGTTCAAATTTCCAAACGCTTGTGGGACAGCATGCAGGATAGTAGGGTACCGACCGGCCTCAATAATTATTGGGCGCACCGTGATTTTATATCATGTTTCTCTGGCGGCGGACAGGGTCGTAGTCATGGTCTCACAGTCGTGGGGTCAAAACCAGCTGCAAGTGGTTCCTCCACAAGCAACTCCTCCACGAATGATCTGAAAATTCAAAGTCGGAAGAAGGAGTAGCTTCTCTGGCTCTTGCTGCCCTTCGCACTTTCGTCTGCGGGACTAGCTCTTTAGCAGCATCGCAACCGATGATGAGCCATTTATCAATCGAGCAGAACTAAAGGACAGATGAACAGAACTGCTGCGTTTTTTTTTTGCAGACAATCATCGACTGTTAATCACACCGCACACACTGTGACGGGAACACGGCAGCCGTAAATAATAGTGGTGAAATTTATTTTTCTTTAACCGGTCCCGTCTCGGGGGGTCTTCAACCGCCCCCCTCAGGTTTTTCGCGGATAGCAGACGAACGGCGCGCGTCAGCGCGCCCAAATTTGGCATACCTCTTCCCACATCAATTTAACATGCTGATTCAAATTTGTTAACATTCGTTTGCCATCTATGGTCAACGAGTTAGTCAAGATCAAGTGAGGTCACCTCCAAAAAAGTTAAACCAGTCGTCACGCTTTAACAGATGCAGATATTTTAATGAAACTTTCAGCGTTTGCTTATCTTTACGGATGCAACAAAACGTACGAGGGGAATTTTTCATTTTTTCGTTTTTGACTACATATAACTTTTACGTATTTGCTAAATTGCAGTTCAAATACAGGATTTTGGCTAAAACATGTTTTATTGGGGCAAGTTGACTTCCAACAATGTTTCTCGGTCTGCTCTACCCATTGGAAAAGGAAAATGAAAGAAAATTGAAAACTCAAAATTCTGAAATTTCAAAAATATAAAATTATTATTTTGGGGGGCCAAACAAATGTTAGCCCTGGTCGATTTCGCTGTCCTTTTCTCATTCCAAATACATTTTTGTTCTCATATATCCCAAAAATGAACTCCCCAGAGTCAAAAACAATGTAAGCCGTGAAAAGTCGTGAAAATCTAGCCCCCCTGGTGACGTCAATTTTGGGGAAATTTTTTTTTGGAGGGTGGATCCGGACCCTAATCGTCGAGCGCTTTCCGATGACGCCTCTTTCGTTTTCGTGCGACGCTTAGTTTGGATTTTAGAGAGGGGTCTTCAACCGCCCCCCCCGTGACGGGGTGGAAGGATCTGACCGGAAAGACGGCGCGGGTTAATACTTTGAACAGGCGGTGTCCAAGCGGATTTGAAATATGTCGAGTCCACGCACGTGCCACTCAGCCTCATCGTAAGCCGAAATGTGTTGTGGTTGTGAGGGATTCATGCAGAGACAGGCACGTCTTACGTTGTATTTAGTTGCATTTAGTCAGTAGGAGAGCGCGCACAGCACGGGAAGTAGTCGGTGCCGACGCACCCACACAGCCGGGGAACGGTGAGCAGCACCATGTGCGCGCGCCTCGGGGCTGCCGACGCGCCGGTGCGGGGACGAGCCTTACCTGGCGGAGCGACTCAACAGTAATCCGGCTGCCGCTCGTGTCGACGCCGCTCCCGCTCTGATCCACATGCTGGCCGGCGTTGTCCGTCCGCTGCGCCCTCAGAGGTCGGCGTGCGGCCGTGTGGCGGCGCCACCGTCGCGTCGGCCGCCGCCGGCGTCCTCACGCTCTGCTTGCTCGGCGGATGGCAGGCGGCCAGATGGAGAAAAACGCCGCCCCGGCCCGTCAGTCAAATTATACACGACGCCCGCAGGTGGTAGGCGGTGCAGAGGCGGATCCAGAGCGCTGTCGACGGGCGACGCATCGGCAGCCGCCTGGGGCCAGTCAAGCGATTACCACTCTGTCTCGGAGTGGCACTTTCGTGAAGTGAGGGTGGTTCACAGAGGCCACACCTCCGAAACGAATCCTCGGCCTTCTCGAATGTCAGTTGCTATGATGTGTTGTGTTTGAAAACTGCTTCTTCTGGTTTTGTTTTTTGGTTCATGGCTCTTCAAACTTTCCGGATCAATGGGGTGTCTGTGGTAGGAACGAATTCCCAAGGATGCTTCAACTGTTTATATCCAATGTGCTTCAACTTTGCAAATACGTCACCGGATTTCCACCACTGCTCTTTAAGGGGCTATTTAATTTATTAACCAAAACACTTAGCAAGAACTTAGTGTTCCTGTGTAGGGGCCAACCTGTCACCGTTGCTTCTAAGTCACCGGATTTCACCCCGTTCCCCTCCGTCCAAATGCTTTTTCTGGTGTACCTGAATAAGTCAGTTCACAATGCCCAAATTACACCCGTGTATATCATGGAAGTACACCAGCCTTGCGCATTCGCAACATTTCGTGCGTTCCCGTGCTTTCTGCTAAGCCCTTTGCGTGTTGTTATTTGCTGCCATATGATGGTCTTATTCCATATTTAACGTTATAGGATGCTTCGGACTTGAAAACTCGCTGCGAAAGCTTTATGAATTCAATTAAAAAAGTATATCTCATCTCACATTTCTTTGGCGCAAAATAAATCAGAATACCCATCTGAACATTGATGTACCTCGTCTTTTTGTTTAAATGTGCTCCAAAATTGGCTACCAAACCTAGGCGATGATTCGGTGCTCTTTTAAGGGCCCGTTGCATTTTTGTCGACTGATGCGTCACAGCGCCCAGGCACATTTTAATAGTCTGGGAACTTTTTACGATCCCGATGAATTTTTAGGTGTTGTTTTTGTGGACTCTGTTTTTTATGTACCGGAGCGTTTCGAGGCCCCGATGCAATTTATTGCCACGGTGTGTTTTTAAGGACCGCGTCGCTTCTTCCGGACCCCTGCCTGTTTTTGTGACCCTTATGCTGACCTTACGACCCCGTTGTACCTCGAGGGCCCCGACGCGTTTGGCCTCATTTGCATTTTTGGAGCTCCCGGTGTGGTCATATAGGGCCCAGGCGCATATTTGAAAGATCTGACGCTGCTTGAGGGAAAGGCCCCGATACGCATTCTGGATCCCGGTGTGATTTTATGGTCTCGCTGTTTTTATTTTGATCCCTGAATTGAACTCCTGGTGGTTCCAACGCGAAGTTGTTGCGCTCCAGCTTGATTTCTTAATCTCCGTCGCGATTTTCCTAGGTCTCAGCCCGTGTTTTCGGGGCCCGGACTCGGGTTGCTGGGTAGCACACCACCTTAGGTTGTGTGCTACTTACTCGGAGCTTATCATGCTGATTTGGGAATGCTCGTGAATTGATGATTAGAGGCGTTACGATTACGATCTTGTGTGATCAGTTATTTTATGGAGAACCGTACAAGAGCCTAAGAGCAATGGAAAAGAAAGATAAGAGGAGATCAGAAACATGGATGCAAACTACTCTAGGCTTTAAAAATAATGTTCTAAACAAGGCACATCGTCTCCTGAGGAAGCATCAGCATTCTGATCGTGAAACTCGCCGGAGAAAAAGGAAAATTAAGGATGATATCTCCATCATGACTCCAGAAAAGCCATCAACGCCGACGGCCGAAATGTACGTTTTATAGGAGCTGATGGGCCAGCAAATGGCTGGTGTAATTAAGTCTCGTAAAATATTGGACGCGCGTGTGCTAAGCTGCATTGTGCAGCGTTTCACATGACGAATTAATTTCAAATTAGGCTCGCGTTTTGCGGTATATTTTTTTCGAATCATGCCGATCTCTCTGACATCTGACAATACCAGGCCGACTAAGGAAGTCGACACGCTATCTGTGCAATGTTCCCAGCAACTGGTGGCCGTTACGAGACTTTCTGAGGAGACATGTTTAATCTATGTATGGACCAATTTAATTCCCCTGCTCCCCTAGCACATTGATCGGAGAAGACATCGCTAGCAAAAGCAGTTGTCTATCTTCAGCAGGACAGCCCAATTTCACGTCCCGTTTGAGGAGGCACAGTTCGGACACTTCCCCGTAATACGGAGTACGATGCACAAAGGACATGTTGTTTTCCTCATGGCGATGAAGCAACGGGAATCACCCATAGCAGCTAGCGTGTTTTTTGTTTGTTCCGAAACGGTTCTCATTCAAATATTGCTAAGTATTACCCAGACGTTAACGGAAGAACAACCATCGTAGTAAAAATGTGAATTTCTGCCGCACTGCGAAATTCTGCCGCGTTTCGAGGGTTAAATCTCCAAAATACTAAAATAATTTAACAACAACATGTAACAATTTGCTTTTTAGCAGAGGCCATATCTCTTTCACCCTGCTGCTCGGGCCATTCTGAACACCACCACGTCCCAGACCGAACCCCCACCAACTCCAGCAGCATTGCCGTCCCCCGTTGTGACCATAATGAAGTCAATGACACCGGGACGCCGTGCTGCGCGAGCACGGCGGCTCTGCGCGCCGCTCCATCTGATTTGGTCGCTTCGAGTCGATGGACCGCGCCGGATTCCGTGGGACCCAGTCCAGCTAATTAATGCGGGAATCCCGCCGGTCCTGACCGCTCCTGATCGCCGTCCGACCGGGCATTCTGACGGGTGATCGGTTTATCGCAATGACACGATACACATCGACACCGACAGCCGCGGCCATGCCAGCGTGACTTCAGAACTCCACAACACATTGAATGCCGACGAACGGAAAACTGAATGTTGACAAGGGTAGGGCCGCGGCCCGGTCTTTCATCCTGAAATGGGGGGCCGCGATACTTTTTGGCTTCCCAGTCAATCTGAGACTCTAGAGCAACACAGAAAGAGTGAGACAGCGTTCGGAAGGGGCGCCTTTCCTAGACAGCAGTGCCACGCTGTATCCGCCCCTGCTTGTGAGATGCTGAGTGTGTGGCTTGTGTGATTGTGATTGGTATGCTTTTGATGTGATGCATTGTGGGAAGGATGCGTGTCGATGTCGTAGGCCTGGATCGGAAGCGCCCCTGACCTAGTTTACCTTGCGTGTAGGAGCGCTCTTGTGGGACCGCTGACCACCTCCTCCAACGCCCGAGGACGATGGAGGGTGTCCGTTGGCTCGCCGTCGTCCCGGCGGCAGAGGAAGTGATCGGTGGTGGGTGTGCCTGTGTCGACGTTCATGCTGAACAGCGCTAAGCAGTGTCGAGACAGTATTGGACTTGTGCATATGTGTGACTGTGAGTACGTGGTAGTGTATACGGCTTGGCAGTGGAGAGTGACAGACAAGTGAATCCAGTACAGGGTTCCAGCGGAAGGAAATAATGGTCAGTGAGGAAGTCATGAATTGTATAAATGCAGTGCACGGTAGACGAAGGAGCACACAGAAATGGTGCGGCTCACCGAATCGGCGCTAGGAGACGGTACAAAGCCTAGCGGAGGCAAAGTCGTGCAGAATGAATTGGTGTGAGAAGTGGGTCGGTGGAGGGTAGTCCGGGTGGGATAGATGGTGGCATGTGGGACCAGGCCTGAGTACGCCGAGTGGTGGCGGCTGGTTTGGAGGGGATGGGTTGGTGGAAGGTAGCCCGGGTGGGAAAAGTGGTGATTGCAAGCCTGATTTTCTTCGTCACATTATCGGAGGCGAAGGTGTCTCGACCCAATTAGCCTTGTCTCTCGTTGACGTAAATGTCATCCAAAGATATTACAGTTGCTGGAGTTAGGGTCATAAGCATTTGCATAAGTATTAGCATCAGTATTAGGCCATAAGGAAACGGGTTATCTCACTTTACCATAAATGCCAGGCTTAAGGATAATTCCATTTTTATTGTAGGCACAGCCTCGATGGGTCCCTGTGGCCTCGTGGCCTCCCTGTCGTGCTTTATTATTTATGTCCTTTATGTTCCAAGGGAGTCCAATGATTGTTGTGCTAGAACTAAATAAGCCTGCATACTTCGGAAGTGAAATTAAAGTTGAAGTGAAATTTCGAATATCTTGACTGTTTCTTTTTTTGGCAGCTTTGATCAGTTTTAACCAGCTGGAACCAGTTTTAGCCCCGATTTTGGGCATAACAGGTTCGAACCAGCGTTTGACCAGACTGGGCGCATGCGTAAGCCATGCCGTGCAGTTGACCATTCAGAACGAGCACAGCAGTGCGAGCGATTCCCATCATCAAGATTGCTGGACCCTCACGATTTCTCGTCGCAACCAACCAACCAAGCGAAGAACCCCAGACTCTCTTGCAACTCGCAAACTCGAGCTGAAGCCTGGACCAGCTGTCGAGTGCGTCGCGAGGCCGAACACCACCAAGAGACCTCGGCGCCACGGACGTGACCCAAAGGTCATTGCCTGCCTACGTGCACCAGCACGGGACAACATAGAATGCCTGATTACGCCGCAAGCGTGCTACGTTAGCCGCGCCAACGCCAGCTGTCCGACGAAAGGGACACCAAGCCCACGGAGTACTCCGACCACAAACCTCTCGACCAGCTGCCACCATCTCGTCTGCTCTACACTACGGACTCTCAGCTCTACCCTACACCATCATCTCTACCTTGGACTACCATCTTTGCTAGATCTACAACTTCACTTCAGGCTGGTCCGACGGTGCCGCCAACCCCCTCCCCCCAATACCGCTGATATTTGTAAAGTGTTCTCCTTTCTCTCCTGCCCCACCACCAAACCCAAGACCCACACTGAACACTCCTACGCACCATGCCTTACACCACAACAGACGAACCGACGGGTGATTTCTATCCGCCGGGTCGACGGTCTGCTCTGCCGCCGGGTCGACGGTCGGCCTGTGACCAGCCTCGGTCCTTGGAAGGTGGAGACTGAAATCACCCGTCAGACACAAGCTCCCCTACACGCACGCCCTCTAAAATCTGGGGAGCTCTTGATCCAGGCCTGCAACACCACGGACGCACACATCTTAGGGCACATCACAAACCTCTTACACAAACCACCATAACACCAAACACTCACCGCAACACCTCTCAGGGGATCATACACGCATGGGAGTTAGACTGGATGCCTGAGGAGAGATTGGCCCACAGATTTGCGACCCAGGGGATCTCCTCGGTATACCTGACCCCTCCTCCCACAAACAAACCAAACACTCACATTCTCATCCTGATTTTCACATCCAAACAACCCACACATGTCACGGCTGGTTACATGACATACAAAGTAACACCACACGCACCCCTCCCTCGTCGCTGTTCCTTTTGTCAAGGATATGGCCACACGAGGGGGGGGTGCTGCAAGCACACAAACCCCACATGTGCCCTCTGTGCCGAACCACACAACACTGACGAGTGCAATAGTGGGATAAGAAAATGCGTGGGCTGCGGCGGGGACCACGGCTCCCGGGACGGGGCTTGTCCTCGGTGGAGGAAGGAGAAAGACATCCTCCGACTTATCAACATCGAGGGCATAGCCCTGTCGCGGGCACGAGCGTGGAGTGACGAGCGGTACCCGCTGCTCCCCGCCCGGCTCACGCAGACACACACACACACACCCTACAGTCACCCCTCAGGAAACCCAGACGGACCCTACAATAGTCATTCGGCCAGAACCCACAACAAAATTCACAGCACAAGCACAGGCACCTCTCCTCCTTCCACACCACGAAGGACACACACAACCACCCATATCACTCCTCCCTGACCCACCCCAAGCGCCACCTGCACGACTCAAACTCCCCCTTCACTACGGACAAATAACAGACTCAGAGAACGAAGACATTAGCTCAGACACCGTACGAACCACTCCGCGGACTACCCAAGCACCGACAACACGAGCAACAAACAAACCAAGCACTACATCTACCCCTTAGGAAACCCAGGCGGATCCTACAATTGTCATTCGGCCAGAACCCACAACAAAATTAACGGCACAAACACAGGCACCTCTCCTCCTACCACACCACGAAGCACACAAACCACCACCCCAATCACTCCCCCAGACCCACCCTAAGCACCACCTGCACGACGCAAACTCCCCCTTCACTACCGACCAATAACAGACTCAGAGGACGAAGACATTAGCTCAGACATCGTAGGAACCACTCCACAGACCACCCAAGCACCGACAACACGAGCAACCGACAAACCAAGCACTACATCCACGAACAAATCAACCACAACAACCATGAAAACCAGAACACGTAACAAATCCACTCGACAACAGACAGCATAGGAACAAAACCATCCGAACAACTCCTCAACCCAGTCTCTCCCAACTCTGCCCATGACATGTACCTATATAAAATTTATTTTAAAAAAATATATAAACAGGCTGGTGCCAGGGCCGACACCAGAACCTTAAACCAACGTAAAAAGCAATTAGACGAGAAAAAAAAGGAAAACAAATAAGGACAAAAAACAAAAAACAATAAAAGTACAAAAAGAACCGAAAAGCAAAGAAAACTAGATAAAAGGAAAGAAGAACGAAAGAAACAAATAAGTGTATGACCTGAAAAGCATGTATGCTTGCAATGTTAACACCGAATGCGATGACCCCCAACCCCCTCCCCCAACTGCTACTATGCACTGTCCGGACCACCACCTCCAGCAGACTTCAACGACGTAAACAGCCGATATCACCACACGGTGGCAGGCTGTTATGATTCATTTACTCACGCACTCGCGATTCCCATCAGACTGACGCCGGGTGAAGCCCACGGGTTACACCATAAACATCCAAGGTTCAGCTTCTCCCAAAGTTCATATCGTCCAAAGCTCACGGGCTCGCCGAGCACCACGTGAGATAGCTGCTAGTCGCTTGACCCTGCGAGGGTTCAGGGGGCGGGGATGGCCGAGCGGTCAAGGTGTCGGGCTATGGGTAGCAAAGGTCCCGGGTTCGACTCTAGCGCCACTCAGGGACATTTCCAAATCCGACGCTGCCCACCAGCGAGGGAACAGTGTGGGCGGCGCCATTAGCCGTCGAATGTGCATAAAGTGTGTCGTGAACCAACCAATAAACAAACAATAAACAGACCCAGCGAGGGGCACACGTCGTGCTCCTGCCGCCCAGCGAGGGGCACACGTCGTGCTCCTGCCGTCCAGCGAGGGGCACACCCCGTGCCGCTGCCATTCGGCAAGAGGCACACGTCGTGCCCCTGCCGTACAGCGCGGTAGAGAATAGCCGCGCGAAATCCGCTCTGTCACCGGCTACGCTCCGCGTGTCTGGCGGCTGCGTCATTCCGGCTGCAACTGCATGTTGCAGAATGCATCCGCGTCAGACGTGGCACGCCAGTCACTCTCCAAACAGGGCGGTGGTGGACTGAGCCGGGTACCACGGCTGCCCCTTCACATGAGCACTGGGTAACCACACCTTGTGTATCCCGCGGGTGACGAGCGAGAGACACTCGCTCCCGGACAACGTGCAGCCACGTGTTCCATGAAAATGTGGTCCACGAGGTGTTCCATGATAACGTCCAACCTGTGCAACCATGATAACTTGTTTCATGACAACATGTAACCATAACGCTTAGCGATGACAACTTGTTCTATGGCAACGTGTAGCCTGTGTTGCCATGGTAACCTGTGTCGTGACATGTAGCATGTGCGGCCATGACAACTTGTTCCATGACGTGTAGCCTGTGTAGCCATGCCAACGTACATTCATGGTTCGTATAGTTATGGTTGGCTCTTTGGGCTTCGGGGCGCATCGACTGCTTCTGTCATACAGCGTCCAAACGTGTAGTCATGGTAAAGTGTCCCGTGACGAATCGGCCCATGACAACGTGCAAGCTGTGCAGCCACAATCTGTTCAATGACTACGAGCAGCCTGTGTAGCCACGATGCATGGGCCCCGCCACAAGAAGGTAGCTTGTGATTGCGTTTGCATGGAAACTGACTCGGCGAAAATGGCACGGGCGATGGATCGTGTAGCCACTTTCAATGTCACCCAAGGGTGCAATTTGCCCAAAAGCTTGGTGGATGAGATGGCGTGTTTGCCCGTGATGCAGAACTATTCAGCGAGTGGGAAGAGCACAGCGACAGATAATGCTGTCGAGTGGGTGTACGTGGGGGAAGGGTAGCTGCCATGCTTTGTTGCAGACGTTTTTGGAGGGTGCGGACAGGCCGGTTCGGGTGAGCATGCGTTTATCTTGTGGGTGTGCATGTGCATCCCAGACGACCTTATTTGGACTATAGACACGCATCACATTCCACCTTATTTGCACTATGTTGTTTTGAATACAGACACGCATCATATGTACCGATACAAAAACGCGATTTGCCCTTTTCCCGGAAATCAACCCTCCTTGCCCGGAATCAATCTCCTCCACAAGGGCTGAAGTGGGCCATCCTGAGGATCAGACGTACGTATTAAAGTATTTTTATGTCTATATTTCCTGCAACGCTTCATTTTAAGAGTACAGCATGAATCCCCGAAGTGGGATCATTTTGTTTGAGCAGCCTTGTAACATTGGAAGTTACCCCTGGACCCAAAGAACAAGTTCCATGAACAGCTCACTGAACTTTCACTTGCCATTTCCACCGATAGCATCCGTCCATTAATCGACAAGTTACGAGGAGCACAAAGCGTCCCCCACCATATCGCCCCGTGCGACACATTCTACATCAGCATCACGAAAAAAAAGATTTACCTTCCTCAAGTGACTTCGATTGCTCGAAAAACATGTACCGCAGATCTGTCCAGACGCCACGAAAATCACACGTGAACACCAGTTATGGTGCGATGCTACCTTTGGCACAGCCCACACATTTTCGGAGCACTCTCCCCCACCCGGTCACGAAATATTTCATACTAGTGACATTCTGAGCGAGAGAAGTGGCACTAAAATTCAGGTAGGCACCACAATTTTGGATAGCCGCATCCGCATGGCCAAACCCTGGATACGCCTCTGACCACTCAGCAAGAACACAGACATAATAGTGGGCCATGCTTCTTTTTGGTCCAGGACAGGCTGGAATCCACGGTGCACCCGTAAGATGTGTACGGCCACGACACATTGATGAATCCAAAGGCGTGTGGAAAACTGGGGCGATGCGTCTACTCTCCCATGGAGATGCGACGTCCCTCCGACCGGAAAAAGGCTCGAGTGCACTCTTCCTCCTCCCCGCCTAAAATGTCGGCCGAAGGTGCTCCTCTGAGCAGAAAAGGCGCTCTTCAATGTGCAAGACGACGTTGCAGACCGATGGAGTGCACAACCCCACCTGGCTTAAAAAAAAAACAGCAAAATTAGTGGCGCCACGCCGGAGAAATGGCACGGGTCATGGTCTCAAATTTGCTGTGCCCTTTAGCAGGCTAATGATTAGATGTGGTTGTAAACGAATGCCACCATTGGAATTAGCGTTGTTAGGTGATGTGGCTCCGGTTTCACGAAAATCCCCCAGTTACGGGCTCACGACCTGAGGTAGTCGGTAACCTTCAGAGGTCACATGGCGAGGTGTGACGTATATCTGATATTTTCATCGAAATCCCAAAGTCCTGGGTCGTAGCCTCAGGTCTTTGAGAGACCTCAGGAGGTCAAACGGTTAAATGTGTCTGCGGTGATGTTTCATCCAAATCCTATTGTTTCGGTGCATGCCGAATCCACGGCATGCACCGAACTTCTCGGAACTCACCTTAATTAACTTTTCGGACATCAGGAAACTCTTTTTGCAACATCTAAAGGCATTCTTACCCCACGTGCAACACCTTTCCTTCCAAATACTTCCTTGCTGACGCCCGGGTATCAGGATGATAGAACCACCCACTGGCAAACAACAGGCACGTACCGCCAGCTGACAATGAAATACGCGGATACCCTTTTCGTATTCCTAAGCATGTCAAACCCTATTAAACTCAGGACCCAGGTAAACAAATGTGCGAGGTTTGAAAGTTACACCCGACCACAATATGCGCAAAATGTATGGGCTCCCAGCAGGCACACTGTCTCATGTTCCATAATTGCTGTGCCTGACTCCGGAATACAGGACAGGCGACTAATTGTACATATATTCATACCGGTATCAGGTTCTCAAACCAAGCGATTTCGAGATTTCGGCAAAAGTAATCCATAACATGTCCCCATTGTTAGCTTCTCACGCTCCCCTGTCACGTTTCAGACGTCAATAATTAGCTTAGGCAACTTTACTAATACTTTACCTACCTTACGTACTTCACTAATACGTTTTTAAAGAGCTTGGGGAGCGCAATTCACAGTTCGCGCATGTGCACCCCAACCGACCTAAAACTGGCGACGTCGTGCTTGCTTATTTTCATACCATACACAAACACATCACCTTAGTGGATGTGGATGCCACAACTGTCAGGTAAATCTGAATGCATGATTCGCCAGGCATGATTCGTTGACGTCCAGTGTTGGGATATAGTGGCACATTTATTGTCAGCGAAGAACACAACAACGGACAACTACAAACAGTGGGCAGAGCAAGTCCGCTCTGCTTCACCCATATCGGTAACGAACCCGGGCACGATTCATAGCCATGCCACCAATGATTCATGGCTTCAATACCGGCGTATCTCAATACATCTGAATCAAGTAAAGCAAGAGTACGCCTGAAGCACGAATGCAGATACACTGAGTTACATCGATTGCATCACACCTTACCCTGAAAGTACATAGCGTGAGGCACTGAAGGACGGACTGATTTCGGCTAAAGCGGACGGCTGTAGCGCAGGGGCGGATCCAGATGTGGAGGGAACGGAGGGGCATAGCGCCCGTGAAGGTGCGGCGCCCCACTGACTGGAAGAGGCGCACCTCCAGGGCCGGTGTCCTGAACTTTATTTATTGCAGAGTCGAGAGGGAGGAGACCGATGCAAAAAAGCCAATTGATGTTTAAAGTACGTGGAAATGTATATGAATGATGAATGCTTAGTGGATAATCACTCTATGACCTGTATTGAGTGCTGATGGTGGTAATAATGTTGGTAATGAATCCACTGCATTTGCCAGTCGACAGTGCTGTTGGCAGAAGCCATCAGCACTTACAAGGTCGAAATTCGCACCTGTAACCTGGAGCACACAAAATAATGAAAATGTCACTGAATGTTGAAAATAAATGATGATGTCAAAAACAAGCATTCTTATGTGTGGGTCCCACGGCTTAAATTTCAGAATTCCAGGACTGTTCAAGACACACGAGTGCATCCCCTTCCACACCAGCATGTTTTTTTTCAGTCGAAGGCGCCCCTCTGCGTAGAAAAGGCGCGAGTACAAGAGACGCTTGAAGAACACTCGGGTGCGAACCAACCGCCTTGAAAAGTCGTTCTCCAACTCAGTGGCAAGCGCTTTACCCCACCAAAGCACCTGGATCCGCCCCTGCTGCAATGCGCTCACCTAACCGTGCAGCAACGGTCCGATGAAGACGGTGCGTCTGAGTGACAATGAGGCCGAGGAGACGTTCGCATACTTCGAACAGAACAAGAAGAGCGGACCTGTTTCTGTATCAAGGCCACAGTTGTTCACATAGTGTCACACAGAGAGCAATGCCAGAGACAGCTCAACAATCACATCATGCACGGGTGTAGTGCGTTTATCTTTGGCTTGGATGGAATTATATTAATCATGCCCGATGACCCAACGGTGATTAACCACGAACACCACTTCTAATCGTATTGTCTTCCAGGTAACAGTGAGTGGACATTTATTGATTATTTGGGCTTAAGGGCGCGCCAACTACAAGGTCATTTAGCGCCCAAGTGAGTGGACATTGATCCCGTCGGTATAGACCCCGCCCACAATCAACACGCACGAGCAGCGTGTTGCTCGTGTCCTCTGTTGTGCACTTTCAGCGCCAGCGCGCGTTCGGGCACATCGGACCGTCACCACACCCGGTCCACTGCCGGCTGCGGAGTAGGGACCGGTCCGGCAGGCGAGCCCGCCGCCATGTCATGTCGGACTACATCGGACCGTCACCACACCTGGTCCACAGCCGGCTGCTGGGCCCTTGATCTTGACCGGCAGGCGAGCCCCCGTCATGCTGTAGCGCCCCCGAAAGGCCCGACAACCAACACACATGTCGCGCAAGGCTGCAGAGATACATCACACCAACCACGACGCGCGTAGTTCGGAGAACAAAACATGTATCGATAGTCGCACGTATCGACGCTGCGTGGCGCAGCGCGCCGGAATGATCTCACAGCGGGCTCCTGCGCCTACTTGGTGTTGTTGGTCCAGTCGTAGGGGATGTAGACGATCTTGAAAGTGCCACGCTGCAGCAGCTGCTCCAGCTGCTTCTCCTTCTCGCCGGTGAGGTGGTGCAGCACCCAGCGCAGCACCTGCAGTACGTCACTGGGTGGTTAGGGCCGGCCTACACCACTACCGGGTCGGGAAGAGGCCGGCCTACACCACTATCGCGTCGGGAAGAGGCTGGCCTACACCACTACCGCGTCAGGAAGAGGCCGGCCTACACCATTACCGCGTGGAGAAAAGGCCGGCCTACACCACTACCGCGTCGGGAAGAGGCCGGCCTACACCATTACCGCGTGGAGAAAAGGCCGGCCTACACCACTACCGCGTCGGGACGAGGCCGGCCTACACCACTACCGCGATATTGGCTTCCTGTCTACAAAACAGTACTACCACTGCTTTAAAACTAATTGTCTTTCCAAACAGTGACCGGAGACATTCAGAAAGCTACCTGATTATATGACATGGTCCTCAGCAACTAGCAGCTGCATCCCAAATTGGGCCGCACCTGCTCATCAGTATCGCCGAAGTCGGAGCGGTACCACTTGAGGAGGGTGCTGAGATGCACGTTCCCCTTGCTGTCGTCCACGCGGACGCCCTCGTCTGTCTCCAGGTAGGCTGCGCTGGCCAAGTCCAGCTCAGCATCAATGTCCTGACGGCGGTCGCGGGTCACATGACCAGTGTCAAGGCAGGTCACCGGCACACGTACCAGTTGCGCTCCTTACACACCGGCGATTACACGCACACTTCCCTCGAGACACGCCATCATCGGCTCCACAGTGAGCTATCCATCCACTATTTATCCCTTGATCGCTTATCTGCCATACCCTTTGTCCTGTCTGCGCTACGTCGTGTTGTGTGTTATCACGTGCTGTGTTATCCTGAGGTTCTGGGACCGAACTTACCCCTGTTCGTTCATCGTATTTTCCTTCTCACGAGCTGTCTTACTCATATAGTGATATCTCACCTTATACCTATCTTCACCCTTTTCTATCTTGCCCCACGCTATCATGCCCAACCTCATCTTGCTCGTCTTGTCATGTCCCACCCTTGCCAATACTGTTTTATGATGTCCTGTTCCATCATGCCCAATACCGTCCTATAATGTCCTGTCCACCCTACCCAATACTGTCTTATGATGTCCTGTCCTGTCCCACTCCGCCCAATGATGTCCAGTTCTGGCTCACCTGGCCCAATACTGTCCTACGATGTCTTATACTGTCCACCCTGCCCAATACCGTCCTACATCCTGTCCTGTCCCATCCCACCCTGCTCTGTCACGGCCGCCTCCCACGCCCACTCACAGCCGCCGAGAACGTCTTGATGGGCGGGCAGCTCTTGGCGCCGCAGTTGAGCGCGAAGTGGACGCGCGGCTCGGCCCGCTTCAACGAGACGCTGCGGCGCGGGTCGGCGCGCGAGAACTGCGGCCCGAGCGCGCCCACGCCCGTCTTGTTGGCGCGCAGCACGCCGTTCTCGATGTCCTGCAGCGTGAACAGGCTGCCGCCCAGCACGTACGACGTCCTGTTGAAGAACTGCCGCCAACGCGCGGAGGCTGCGTCAACAGACTGCTGCACGCGGTGGAAGTGAGACAGGATGTCGGGAGCAAAAGGCCGATCAACAAACCGCTGCACATAACGGCACTGTGTGCATTGCTTTACCACGCACTCAGTAGCCGAGGCCAGATGGCGTCGCCAATGCAACTCAGTTGATGAGCACGCGGCAATAGGCCATGTACGTAACGCTAACAGAGAACACTGCCAGCGACGTCAACGACACAGGCAGACAATGCCAGACTGGAACACCAGGAGAACTCTGCACCAACAAACACAAACACGGCGAAAGTACACATGACGAAGATGGCGGCGTCACCGCGCACACAACCCGACCGACACACCCAGTAAAGTCCGCCACAGCAAACACACCTAAAGAGCAGCACAGTGACGGTCAACACTGGCACCGTCGATATGTCTCGCTATTTGCAAGTTAGGAATGTGAAAGGCAATTCATGCTCATTCTGACCCCAAGAATGTTTCTCTTGTCATCGCAACACTCCCAAGAAACGAAGATAGATTATTCGCATTTTTTCATGGTAGGGTCGTACAAGCTCAAATTAGTTGTCTCCAGCACGCGAAAATCCGCCCTCGCCAGGACTGATACCTCCATGCCGGCGACTCGTTCTGCCCACCTTCCGTGACCGCGTTGTCAGCGGTGGCTATTCCGAGTGCGTTCGCCCCTCGCCGACACCACCGGGCCGACGGCCGGCGCGCTCGCCACCCCGGCTCACCTTCCACCGCTTCCACAAGTTGGTCGGATGGCCGAACGCGATGTTGCCGTGGATGACCAGGGCGTTGTAGATGTTGATGAAGAAGGCCAACTTCTGCTGCCGACTGAGGTCGAGTATGTCGACGCGCTGAAGCTCGCGCGACATGCGCACGTACTGCTCCCACGTCGGCGACGCCTTGATGCCGGCGTAGTCCACCGACTGCGGGCGGCAGCTAGTGACATCGCATTGTAACATGTTGACTTATTATAACTGCTTCTGCCAAACTGACACTTTCCGCACTTGGTCCACCATTGGCAAATTATCGCCATCGTCGCACCATTACTTGTAGTGGTACGGTTGCTTTACGACACGTCGACTACTTTAGGTAACAGCTAAGCCAAACTCCCACGCCGATTGGCCACGGACGAAGAGTAGCGTCAGGTGGGCTCGAACCCACGTCACTTCAGTTTGGAGACGGGCACCTGGTCACACGTCGAGCACTCGAGCCTCTTCTTGTTGTGATTTGAGTAGCAGGTTTCCTGCATATATCTCAACACCTCCTAAATCTGCCATTGGGAAAATTATCTGATTCCGCCAGTGCCTGTGATGCATAACAACCATTTGTCTTGAATTTACACCACACTTGTAACTTTTCGATAGCGAAGTAAATGATACCACTCTGAGGAAACTGTCAGTTGCTGCCAATTCTTGCCTACCATGGATCTGACCTTGATATTATTAAGTTCAAAATAAGCATCTTCGAAGGCACGCGAGCTGGCACGAGCAGCTTAATTCCCATTGGCAGTCACCTGCACAGTAAAACAATACAATACTCAGATGTTTGTGCTGTTCCAAAGTTTCACAAAAATTCGTTGAAGGTGCATCCCAAACTTTGTTCCTGGAGCCGCCTTTGACATAGTTGCAAGCGTAACATCTTGGCACGAGGTAGCAAAAAGGAAGGTAGGGAAAACTCATCAAATTTAACGCTACTATCAAGAAGGGTTAGGGGACGACAGGCGAAAAACATATGGAGGTGGAAGCCCCACCGGAATCTGATCTAAGTGAATCATGGAACGCGAACGTTCAGATCGTTCTATACTGCTTTTCAAATCGGATGCCATCCCAAGGACTCATGTTGTCGCCGTTGGCATGATTGTGGGGCCGCGCCACCAAGGTCACGGCCCTGGCCCCACAATCCCGGGACCTTCCTATTGCTTTAGCATTACTGTGGGGAGCAGTCAGCTGGATGGTGACGATGGCCCCACAGTAGCCATGGTCACGGTCCCATATTCAAACTAGCTCAGACGAGTCCCTGCTGTATCCAAGTACTGTCCGACAAAAAAGTGGCTGACTTGGTGGTGGTTGTTGGGTTTTACGACACGTCAACCGTTCAGTCATGTAGCGTCGCCAATCTCTCACGCCGATTGGCCGCTGGAGAAGAGTAGCGACAGGTGGGACTCGAACCCACATTCTTTGTATTGTGAGACGGGCAACTTACCCCTAAACTACTCGTCCCCAAAGTGGCTGACTTCACGCCACCTTCGCCGCGCTTACCTTGCCGTCCTCGCTGATGTTGGAGGCGTACATACGAAGCATCAGCGCGCGCAGGCGTTCGGCCAGCTCGGTGGCAGGACGTGGAGGGCAGCCGGCGCCCTCGCCAGAGTTGAGCGCGCTCGGGTGGTCGTCCTCGATCATCCTGGCGGGCAAGCGCAGCGGACATGGCACCATGGCCCCAGACGTGTCGGACACAGCATACTGGGATGGCACGTGGCACATTGCCACACCGGGGACACACTTTCAGCAGTCTTTCTCCAGTACCTGGTTGGATAGTTATTTGGGCTTTCGAGCACTTGATCACCCCCCCCCCCCTCTCTCCAGAATCTGGTTAAAAGGTACTAGGCATACATATAGCCTAAGCAATACAATGTTTCCTTTGGCGTGGACCATAAATGCGCACGGTATATACTCGCTGTATTTCTCACTGAATGGTGACTGGTTCTAAAACCAAGACAACATAGATGACCGTGTTGAGCGAACATATTTGCACACAAACGATACATACTACACAACATTATTTTCTATCTACATTTTGGAAGTCGATTCGGAACAATATTGCCAGCAGCTTTACAGGTTCACTTGCTCTGCAGACAACACTTTTGGACATAGCAGGAAAGGCAGGCATAACAGTCAAACAATGGGACAACAACGGCAGACATTTTATAATTTCAGACAACACTGAACTTTCTACAAACCAGCGGCGATAAACCTTACCTATACAGCGCCTTAGACGTGGCCACGAAGCTACAGCCGCGATCCACGGCGCCCGCCACGCTCTGGAAGTAGCACTTGTCCAGCAGGAGCTGTGCCATGTCCAGTGCAGTCGCTTCGTCTGGCAACGAACACGCACCGCGTCGACACCTCTCCGCGGCCAGCTCGTCGAGAAGTAGCACTTACATGTCAATCACCCGCTGAGAAGTAGTAGCACTTACATGGGTGGCTCTCGCGCTCCAACGAGGTCGTGTGGTACGGGGCGGACGCACCGCAAGCTTTCACGAGTTGCGAAAATCGCCGTCACATGACTGCTCAATGACCTTCCCACTCACCCTGACGCATTCGCATCAATGACAGCTTAAGTGTTAGAATGCAACTACCTTATTGTATATCATAGGTATTGGAAAACTGCAAACACGCCCGCGGAGCAATCGCCAACCAACCGCAACCAGCAACATCCATATCTGCCCACTGCTACTTCCGTTCACTACCTTACACCTCCGCTTGCAACTTACCAACATTTTTGCTCGCCACCTAACGATATCCCCGTTCACTACCTACCGACATCTTGCTCACTACCTAAAGGCATCCCCGTTCGCTACCTAGCGACATCCCCGTTCGCTACATACCGACATCCGTTTCCCCTACCGACATCTGCCACCTACCGACCCCCCGTTCGCTACCTACCGACATCTTTGTTCGCTACCTACCGACATCTTTGTTCGCCACCATCCACTTGATGAACGCCTCGCCAGAGAAGCTGTCCTTGACCTTGGTGAAGAAGCCGACACGGTGATCCATGATCAGGTCCGAGTTGTCGTGAAGGTCAATAGCTAGCCGCGAGAGCTCGTCCTTTTCACAATCGACCGGTGGCTCGGATGCTGGCGGTCACATCATACTCATTATAATGATACCAACACTAATACCATTACTAATAATAATGACAATAATGCTAAAAATACAGAATGAATAAGAATGCTTAACATTAAGAACAATTGTGTGATAATAATAATATAATATAGACTGGTATCAGTCATCACTATCATTACCAGCACCAACATTGCCATCGGATTGGAGAGGATATCAGGGGGGGGGGGCATTCTGGGCGTGTGCTCCACATGGAAGGTGGGCAGTCATCCGGCCGGGAAAATGCGTCCCTCTGGGAAGAATCGAGTGCACCCTTATATTTATCAGCCAGAGATACTCTTCTGAAGAGAAAAGTGGCCCTTTAGAAAGAAAGGCGCTCCTCTCGGGAAGGCTCGATCGCACCCCTTGAATATTTTTTTTTCTCCGCCAGAGGTGGCCCTCCAGGTACTGTCGTAGTGACACCTTTCCAGACATGTGATCCATGACAATTTCTGGATCTGCTCCTGTCATCAGTATTACAGCCGATTGATTGATTGATTGATTATTTGGGCTTAGGGGCACATCAACTGCCACAGGTTATTTAGCGTCAGTATCGAGGCCATTATATAGTTCGACTCCAAGGCACAAGAGTAGCTGTGCTTAAATAACACACGCATTACACCAACACTTCATTATTATGCATTACCCTTCCTGCAACCATACCTCGCTCAGTCACCCACCCACACATCCGGCCGCTCGTTCACCCACTCAAACCGTTCACCCCACGCGGGTGAACGGCTGAGTGGGAGCCGCGCGCGGTGGCGCCAGCTCACCTGCGATTGTGACGTCGACCGCCTCGGTCGGATGTGGGATGCGCGGGGCATCGTCGCCAGTGCCCATTTCTGTCTTCTCTAGCTCGTGCATCGCCGCCGCCCAGGCGCCAACATCGGCCGCCTGCGGCACACCGGTCGACCACCGATCGGGACACCGTGCAGAATACGAGCACGTGCCGATGGCTGTAGCATGGTGATGCTAGTGGCTGTGCTGCAGTGACTGTACTGTGGTGACTGTACTGTGGTGACTGTGCTGTTAGTGACTGTACTGTGGTGACTGTACTGTGGTGACTGTACTGTGGTGACTGTACTGTGGTGACTGTACTGTGGTGACTGTACTGTGGTGACTGTACTGTGGTGACTGTACTGTGGTACTGTGGTGACTGTACTGTGGTGACTGTACTGTGGTGACTGTACTGTGGTGACTGTACTGTGGTGACTGTACTGTGGTGACTGTACTGTGGTGACTGTACTGTGGTGACTGTACTGTGGTGACTGTACTGTGGTGACTGTACTGTGGTGACTGTACTGTGGTGACTGTACTGTGGTGACTGTACTGTGGTGACTGTACTGTAGTGACTGTACTGTGGTGACTGTACTGTGGTGACTGTACTGTGGTGACTGTACTGTGGTGACTGTACTGTGGTGACTGTACTGTGGTGACTGTACTGTGGTGACTGTACTGTGGTGACTGTACTGTGGTGACTGTACTGTGGTGACTGTACTGTGGTGACTGTACTGTGGTGACTGTACTGTGGTGACTGTACTGTGGTGACTGTACTGTGGTGACTGTACTGTGGTGACTGTACTGTGGTGACTGTACTGTGGTGACTGTACTGTGGTGACTGTACTGTGGTGACTGTACTGTGGTGACTGTACTGTAGTGACTGTACTGTGGTGACTGTACTGTGGTGACTGTACCGTGGTACTGTGGTGACTGTACTGTGGTGACTGTACTGTGGTGACTGTACTGTGGTGACTGTACTGTGGTGACTGTACTGTGGTGACTGTACTGTGGTGACTGTACTGTGGTGACTGTACTGTGGTGACTGTACTGCAGTGACTGTACTGTGGTGACTGTACTGTGGTGACTGTACTGTGGTGACTGTGCTGCAGTGACTGTACTGTGGTGACTGTACTGTGGTGACTGTACTGTGGTGACTGTGCTGTTAGTGACTGTACTGTGGTGATTTATGACCTCTAATTGCATCATTTCTGTTAAATTCAAACATTTCCCCAAGGTATCCCCTCTCCAGACCATTGACAAATTTAAAGACCTCGATGAGATCTCCTCTCAGCCTTCTATATCTAAGTGAAAACATATTCAATTTCTTCAATCTTTCCTCATATGCCAGGTTGCTTATGCCATTAACCATTTTGTAGCCCTCTTTTGTGCTCTCTCTAAAAGCCAACAATCTTTTTCATAGCTAGGAGACCAAGCTTGGATGCAGTATTCCAAATGTGGCCTGACGTATGCACAGTAAAGCTTCCTGATCACTTCCTCACTTCTGTATGATACATTCCTATTTATTGCCCCGAGCATTCTCAGTGCCTTCTTCCTGGCTTCCTTGGTCTGTTCTGATGCCCCCAGTTTTGTGTTTAGAATAACACCTAAATCCTTCTCCTGTTGAGTCACTGATAGCACTTGGCCACCCATCAAGTATGGAGCCTTCATATGCTGCTTACCTACATGCATGATTTTGCACTTATCAAAGTTAAATTTCATTTGCCATTCTTCGGACCACTTCACAAGTTCGTCTAAGTCTT
This sequence comes from Imbricaverruca yamaguchii, assembly GCA_034440575.1. Lineage (NCBI taxonomy): Eukaryota > Metazoa > Arthropoda > Thecostraca > Neoverrucidae > Imbricaverruca > Imbricaverruca yamaguchii. The sequence continues at coordinate 2,492,510 of JAOTOL010001659.1, forward strand.
TTTGCAGCGAGATATGCTCATCCTGACCTGTTATTGCCCTAAAGACCTTCAAATCATCCGCAAATTTCAAAACTTTACTGCTTAGGCCACTTTCAATGTTATTTACAAATATAATGAACAGTAATGGCCCTAGTACTGACCCCTGGGGGACTCCACTAAGAACATTTTGCCATGATGACTTTGTACCATTTAGCATCACTCTTTGCTGTCTATCTGAAAGCCACAACTCTATCCATTTTAAGATGCTACCTGCAATACCATGGGACTGAAGCTGTATCATTAACCGTTTATGGGGTACCTTGTCAAAGGCCTTACTAAAGTCAAGATATGCTACATCAACCTGATTTCCCTGATCAAATTGTTCTGTGGCGAAGTTCAAAAGTCCAAGAGGTTTGTGAGACACGATCGTCCTTTTCTAAACCCATGTTGAGTATCTTGAATCAATCTGCTACCTTCCAGATAACTAACTATTCTATCCTTGATAATTGATTCAGTACCTTGCAGACTAGGGATGTGAGACTTATTGGCCTATAGTTTTCAACTTTCCCTCTTTCTCCTTTCTTGAAAATAGGAACTACATTTGCCCTTTTCCAATCGGTTGGAATTTCATTATGTGAAACTGATCTACAAAATATTATACTAAGTGGAAATGCCAGTTCCTTTTCAGTTTCCCGCAACACCCTAGCATAAATATCATCAGGTCCTGCTGCCTTATTTGGCTTTATTTTCCTGATATGATTGTAAACAACATCACTACCAATGAAATCAACATCATTTGTCAGATCCCATGTAACTGAACTATGGTGTACGGTCGGCAGATTGGTCATATCTTCCAATGTAAACACTGATTTGAACTGCTTGCTCAGCTCCTCAACCATCTCACTATCCTCACCCAATGTAGTCCCGTTTACTTCCAGTGGACCAATTGTGCTAGAAACTTTACTCAGCTTGTAGAAACTAAAGAACTTTTTACTGTCCCCATTACAGTTTCTAGCTAAATCCAGTTCCTTTGCTCGCTTTGCTGCTCTGGTTTTTTGCTTCACAGTGTCTCTAGCTTTTCGATACGCCTTTAGATTAATGACATTTGAGGCTTCTTTAAAAACTCTAAATGCAGTTTTCTTAGCCTTAATTGCTTTTATCACGTCTGGTGTAAGCCATGCTGGCTTTCCTACCCTTCTTTTGCGTCTTTGCTTTTGGGGGACATGTCTAATCTGAGTTTCCTTTAAGTAAGATTTGAACTTTTCCCACATTTCACAGGCATTTAAATTGGAGAATTCTTCTTCCCATCTGATGGCACTTAAAGCCGCTCTCATGCCGTTAAAGTCTGCTCTGTTGAAATTTGGAACCTTTACCAAATTATCCTTGATAATTTCCCCTACATGTGCCTTGAATCTAACTATGTTATGGTCACTTTTTCCCAGAGTTTCGCCTACAGTCAAGTCTTGAACCAAGTCACTTAAATCCGAGAATACAAGGTCAAGAATGAACCATGCCTGGTAGGTTCCGATACAAACTGGTGTAAGAACAGGTCCTCTTCAAGGCATTTCCTAAACATTTTGCATGATGGGGAGCCAACACCAGCATTTTCATAACCTTTTAGATTAAAGTCACCGAGAATAAGGCACTTCCTCTTAAAGTTTCTACTGATTTCCTCACAAATCACCTTGTCAAGCTCCAGTTGCTGAGAATGTGGCAGGGTTCCTGATCGGTAGAAAGCTCCTATCCTAAGAGTATTGCTGTTGCCTTTTCCCACAGTGACATCAAGCCAAATGGACTCCACAGACACATTTTTATCCCCACCTGCTACTTTTTGAGAACTGAATAAGCTATTCACATAGAGCATTACACCACCCCCTTTCATTGCTGGACCCCTATTGCACGAAAACATATTGTATCCCTGGATCTCATAGTCCTGTAAGTTATCTCCAAAATACCCTTCACTGACCCATGCCTCCGTAATGCAAACAAAATCCGGTTCCTCCTCAGCAACATAACACTTGAACTCATCAAATTTGGAACGGATACTCTGAGCATTAAACATCATACACTTAACAAATGCTCCATAACCACCTTTGGCTTTTTCATATTGAGGAGTTCTTTTATCACTAGATGAACTATAACTCTGTCCCCTTGAGTTGCTGCTGTCCCTATTTGCAGACTTTGAGGTTCTATTGCCTTGGCTGACACTATTGGAATATTCCTGAGTTGGCAATGCAATTTCATCCCTCCCCACCCCATTTCCTAGTTTCCCTGAAGGACATGCTCGTATACTTTGCCTAACACATGGACCCCCTTCTCAGAAAAGTGCAGGCCATCCCTCTGATAGAGGTCCCACGATGCATAAAACCTGCTCCACTCGTCTACAAATGTAAAACCTAGCTCCTGGCAGAGCTTTCCTACCCTGGTGTTAGCTGCCAGTGCCCTAGAGCTCCACTCAGGGAGGCTCTAGCCCTAGGCAAAATTCCTGTTACAATGACTCTATTGGTACCCTTCAGGGTGGCCAGAAGGGCCCTGTACTCCCCGCAGAAGCTCCTCGCTCCTAGTATGACCTATGTTATTTACCCCTACATGTACTATGACTGTGTTAAACTGGTGATCACTGGTGACCTGTGCCACCGCAGGTACAAGGTCCTTCACCTTGGCACCAGGCCTGGTGATGCACCTCCTGTCCCTCCTACCTTTACAAAATACCCGCTCTAAATATCGCACACGAGAGTCTCCTATGACCAGCACTGACTCCTTACTACTGCTATCCTGGGGGCAGTCATCCAATGCCTGGAACATATTTGTTGTTACTATGCCTGCCCGCTGGGTCGGTTGGCTAGACTTCCTCCCCGCTCCTACCACCTGCCACCTGCCACTCACTGACCCTTTCCTTAGGTTCGCGTCTCCAAATCCTCCACCCCTGACCTCATGCCACTTCCCTCCTGTGACCTACCAGAACTACCCCTCCTCTGTTCACTATTAAAACTCCCCTCCTGAGAGATCCCAGCCACCTCCACAGTAGGGGAAGCCTCAGCTACCTGGTGGCCTGCGACCACCTGGGCATATGATGTCCCTGCTACGGATTGACCCCTTGTTGCTTTATCTTGCCTACCCTGTGCAACAAGGGCAGCCTTGAGATTGGAAACCTCTGCCTTAAGGGCCCTAATTTCTTCCTCTAGTGCCTGCATCCTGGTCGAAACCATCCTAAACGCTGCATGTACTGTGGTGACTGTACTGTGGTGACTGTACTGTGGTGACTGTACTGTGGTGACTGTACTGTGGTGACTGTACTGTGGTGACTGTACTGTGGTGACTGTACTGTGGTGACTGTACTGTGGTGACTGTACTGTGGTGACTGTACTGTGGTGACTGTACTGTGGTGACTGTACTGTGGTGACTGTACTGTGGTGACTGTACTGTGGTGACTGTACTGTGGTGACTGTACTGTGGTGACTGTACTGTGGTGACTGTACTGTGGTGACTGTACTGTGGTGACTGTACTGTGGTGACTGTACTGTGGTGACTGTACTGTGGTGATCATACTGTGGTGACTGTACTGTGGTGACTGTACTGTGGTGACTGTACTGTGGTGACTGTACTGTGGTGACTGTACTGTGGTGACTGTACTGTGGTGACTGTACTGTGGTGACTGTACTGTGGTGACTGTTACTGTGGTGACTGTACTGTGGTGACTGTACTGTGGTGACTGTACTGTGGTGACTGTACTGTGGTGACTGTACTGTGGTGACTGTACTGTGGTGATCATATGACTGTACTGCAGTGACTGTACTGTGGTGACTGTACTGTGGTGACTGTACTGTGGTGACTGTACTGTGGTGACTGTACTGTGGTGACTGTACTGTGGTGACTGTACTGTGGTGACTGTACTGTGGTGACTGTACTGTGGTGACTGTACTGTGGTGACTGTACTGTGGTGACTGTACTGTGGTGACTGTACTGTGGTGACTGTACTGTGGTGTATGGGTGACTGTACTGTGGTGACTGTACTGTGGTGACTGTACTGTGGTGACTGTACTGTGGTGACTGTACTGTGGTGACTGTACTGTGGTGACTGTACTGTGGTGACTGTACTGTGGTGACTGTACTGTGGTGACTGTACTGTGGTGACTGTACTGTGGTGACTGTACTGTGGTGACTGTACTGTGGTGACTGTACTGTGGTGACTGTACTGGTATATGGTGACTGTACTGTGGTGACTGTACTGTGGTGACTGTACTGTGGTGACTGTACTGTGGTGACTGTACTGTGGTGACTGTACTGTGGTGACTGTACTGTGGTGACTGTACTGTGGTGACTGTACTGTGGTGACTGTACTGTGGTGACTGTACTGTGGTGACTGTACTGTGGTGACTGTACTGTGGTGACTGTACTGTGGTGACTGTACTGTGGTGACTGTACTGTGGTGACTGTACTGTGGTGACTGTACTGTGGTGACTGTACTGGGTGACTGTACTGTGGTGACTGTACTGTGGTGACTGTACTGTGGTGATCATACTGTAGTGACTGTACTGTGGTGACTGTACTGTGGTGACTGTACTGTGGTGACTGTACTGTGGTGACTGTACTGTGGTGACTGTACTGTGGTGACTGTACTGTGGTGACTGTACTGTGGTGACTGTACTGTGGTGACTGTACTGTGGTGACTGTACTGTGGTGACTGTACTGTGGTGACTGTACTGTGGTGACTGTACTGTGGTGACTGTACTGTGGTGACTGTACTGTGGTGACTGTACTGTGGTGACTGTACTGTGGTGACTGTACTGTGGTGACTGTACTGTGGTGACTGTACTGTGGTGACTGTACTGTGGTGACTGTACTGTGGTGACTGTACTGTGGTGACTGTACTGTGGTGACTGTACTGTGGTGACTGTACTGTGGTGACTGTACTGTGGTGACTGTGGTGACTGTACTGTGGTGACTGTACTGTGGTGACTGTACTGTGGTGACTGTACTGTGGTGACTGTACTGTGGTGACTGTACTGTGGTGACTGTACTGTGGTGACTGTACTGTGGTGACTGTACTGTGGTGACTGTACTGTGGTGACTGTACTGTGGTGACTGTACTGTGGTGACTGTACTGTGGTGACTGTACTGTGGTGACTGTACTGTGGTGACTGTACTGTGGTGACTGTACTGTGGTGACTGTACTGTGGTGACTGTACTGTGGTGACTGTACTGTGGTGACTGTACTGTGGTGACTGTACTGTGGTGACTGTACTGTGGTGACTGTACTGTGGTGACTGTACTGTGGTGACTGTACTGTGGTGACTGTACTGTGGTGACTGTACTGTGGTGACTGTACTGTGGTGACTGTACTGTGGTGACTGTACTGTGGTGACTGTACTGTGGTGACTGTACTGTGGTGACTGTACTGTGGTGACTGTACTGTGGTGACTGTACTGTGGTGACTGTACTGTGGTGACTGTACTGTGGTGACTGTACTGTGGTGACTGTACTGTGGTGACTGTACTGTGGTGACTGTACTGTGGTGACTGTACTGTACTGTGGTGACTGTACTGTGGTGACTGTACTGTGGTGACTGTACTGTGGTGACTGTACTGTGGTGACTGTACTGTGGTGACTGTACTGTGGTGACTGTACTGTGGTGACTGTACTGTGGTGACTGTACTGTGGTGACTGTACTGTGGTGACTGTACTGTGGTGACTGTACTGTGGTGACTGTACTGTGGTGACTGTACTGTGGTGACTGTACTGTGGTGACTGTACTGTGGTGACTGTACTGTGGTGACTGTACTGTGGTGACTGTACTGTGGTGACTGTACTGTGGTGACTGTACTGTGGTGACTGTACTGTGGTGACTGTACTGTGGTGACTGTACTGTGGTGACTGTACTGTGGTGACTGTACTGTGGTGACTGTACTGTGGTGACTGTACTGTGGTGACTGTACTGTGGTGACTGTACTGTGGTGACTGTACTGTGGTGACTGTACTGTACTGTGGTGACTGTACTGTGGTGACTGTACTGTGGTGACTGTACTGTGGTGACTGTACTGTGGTGACTGTACTGTGGTGACTGTACTGTGGTGACTGTACTGTGGTGACTGTACTGTGGTGACTGTACTGTGGTGACTGTACTGTGGTGACTGTACTGTGGTGACTGTACTGTGGTGACTGTACTGTGGTGACTGTACTGTGGTGACTGTACTGTGGTGACTGTACTGTGGTGACTGTACTGTGGTGACTGTACTGTGGTGACTGTACTGTGGTGACTGTACTGTGGTGACTGTACTGTGGTGACTGTACTGTGGTGACTGTACTGTGGTGACTGTACTGTGGTGACTGTACTGTGGTGACTGTACTGTGGTGACTGTACTGTGGTGACTGTACTGTGGTGACTGTACTGTGGTGACTGTACTGTGGTGACTGTACTGTGGTGACTGTACTGTGGTGACTGTACTGTGGTGACTGTACTGTGGTGACTGTACTGTGGTGACTGTACTGTGGTGACTGTACTGTGGTGACTGTACTGTGGTGACTGTACTGTGGTGACTGTACTGTGGTGACTGTACTGTGGTGACTGTACTGTGGTGACTGTACTGTGGTGACCGTACTGTGGTGATCATACTGTGGTGACTGTACTGTGGTGACTGTACTGTGGTGACTGTACTGTGGTGACTGTACTGTGGTGACTGTACTGTGGTGACTGTACTGTGGTGACTGTACTGTGGTGACTGTACTGTGGTGACTGTACTGTGGTGACTGTACTGTGGTGACTGTACTGTGGTGACTGTACTGTGGTGACTGTACTGTGGTGACTGTACTGTGGTGACTGTACTGTGGTGACTGTACTGTGGTGACTGTACTGTGGTGACTGTACTGTGGTGACTGTACTGTGGTGACTGTACTGTGGTGACTGTACTGTGGTGACTGTACTGTGGTGACTGTACTGTGGTGACTGTACTGTGGTGACTGTACTGTGGTGACTGTACTGTGGTGACTGTACTGTGGTGACTGTACTGTGGTGACTGTACTGTGGTGACTGTACTGTGGTGACTGTACTGTGGTGACTGTACTGTGGTGACTGTACTGTGGTGACTGTACTGTGGTGACTGTACTGTGGTGACTGTACTGTAGTGACTGTACTGTGGTGACTGTACTGTGGTGACTGTACTGTGGTGACTGTACTGTGGTGACTGTACTGTGGTGACTGTACTGTGGTGACTGTACTGTGGTGACTGTACTGTGGTGACTGTACTGTGGTGACTGTACTGTGGTGATCTAGTACTGTGGTGACTGTACTGTGGTGACTGTACTGTGGTGACTGTACTGTGGTGACTGTACTGTGGTGACTGTACTGTGGTGACTGTACTGTGGTGACTGTACTGTGGTGACTGTACTGTGGTGACTGTACTGTGGTGACCATACTGTGGTGACCATACTGTGGTGACTATATTGCGGTGACCATACTGTGGTGACTGTACTGTGGTGACTGTACTGTGGTGACCATACTGTGGTGACTGTATTGTGGTGACTATACTGTGGTGACTATACTGTGGTGACTGTACTGCGGTGGCCATACGATGACTGTATGGGGTGTACTGCGCTGTACTACAGTGAATATATCAGTTTGACTACGATGTGCTACAATGACAGTGCGTTTGATGTGAGGAATTATAGACCACCCACCAGTGCCTGCAGTTCGGCGCCGCCGCCCACGTGCCGGCTGTTGAAGAATATCTGCGGCACGCTCGTCTTGCCGGTGACCTCGCGCAGCCAGGGGCGCAGGTGCGGGAACCGCTCCAGGTCGACGTCGACATACTGCAGGCCGCAGCCCGCCAGAGTCGCCTTGACGGCGCGGCAGTGCGGGCACGCCGGGATCGAGTACACCACCACGGTGCCGTTGATCAGCATGGCGGGGAGACGGCGACCGGCGGACGCTCGCTGTCGCAGGTCGGTGTGGTTAGGCCCGCGCCGGCCCGCGCACATCTCAGCACGTCAGCCGACTGGCTGGTCAGCACACGTCCAACACAACTGCTGACTAGCATACTGGCTGATCAGCTCACGTCCAACACAACTGCTGACTAGCATACTGGCTGGTCAGCACGCGTCCAGCACATCTGCGGACTGGCTGGTCAGCACACGTCCAGCACAACTGCGGACTGGCTGGTCAGCACACGTCCAGCACAACTGCTGACTAGCATACTGGCTGGTCAGCACACGTCCAGCACAACTGCTGACTAGCATACTGGCTGGTCAGCACGCGTCCAGCACATCTGCGGACTGGCTGGTCAGCACACGTCCAACACAACTGCGGACTGGCTGGTCAGCACACGTCCAACACAACTGCGGACTGGCTGGTCAGCACACGTCCAGCACAACTGCGGACTGGCTGGTCAGCACACGTCCAACACAACTGCGGACTGGCTGGTCAGCACACGTCCAGCACAACTGCGGGCTGACTGGTCAGCACACGTCCAGCACAACTGCGGACTGGCTGGTCAGCACGCGTCCAACACATCTGCGGACTGGCATACTGGCTGGTCAGCACACGTCCAGCACAACTGCGGACTGGCTGGTCAGCACACGTCCAGCACATCTGCGGACTGGCATACTGGCTGGTCAGCACGCGTCCAGCACAACTGCGGACTGGCTGGTCAGCTCACGTCCGACACATCTGCGGACTGGCTGGTCAGCTCACGTCCAACACATCTGAGGACTGGCTGGTCAGCACACGTCAAGCACAACTGCGTACTGGTTGGTCAGCACGCGTCCAACACATCTGCGGACTAGCATACTGACTGGTCATCTTACGTCCAGCATACCTGTCGGCTAGCCTATTGACTGAATGACTGGCAGATTGACTGATAGACTGACTGACTGGACGTCCATGTTCAGCACACCTGTCAACCAGCATACTGACTGACTGACTGGTCATCATACGTCCAGCACACCTGCTGGCTAGCATACTGACTGACTGACTGGTCATCATAAATCCAACACACCTGCTGACTAGCATACTGACTGACTGACTGGTCACCACAACTCTAGCACGCCTGCCAACTAGCATACTGACTGACTGACTGACCGATCGACGACTCAGGCTGACTGGTACACCGACACACTGGCTGAGAAATGTAATAACTGATTGAGCAACTGAGCAGCTCAATGCGAGACTGACTCATAAGCCGACTGGCAGGGTGAGTCACTCACAGAGGATCCACCGAAGGCGAGGGTTGCCGGTGGTGCTGACACTCAAGACAGAATGCGTTACGATCGAAGCGCCCTTAAACCCAAATAACTAACAAAATGCGTTAGCGGGGGGCGGGCACACGATGCACAACCAACCCGTGACGCACACCGGCTCACCACCAGAGAGCGACTGAGGGCGTCCAACTGAGATCCGGTCTGACCGACAGCGTCACAGATAACTCGGCCTGCTGTCGGCTCGCTATCGGCCCGCTGTCACGCGCTCTGGGGCCGCGCTGCCAGCTGATGACGTGCTGCAGCCGCGCGTTGTCGGTGTGCTAAGCCAGCATCCGGGACATTAGGCCCGCACTATCAGCTGACAGGAGCCCACAGAAAAACGCTGGAGCGATCAGGACGAGAACTGCATTGGGTGTCCTCTTGGTGAATGTTGTATTTATTATATTTTTGCATTGCAAGCAAGACTGCTGCTACGTGTATCCAAAATGGGTGAGAAGTGTGCTACATTGGTAGATCATCCTACGCATAGCATTCGACTGAAATGAACAGCTAAATAATTATGCTACCATCAGAACACCAACATTAAGGTAAGGGACCGAAACATACCAATGCACAAGTCAACATGCATCAAATACTGAGCATCGCGAACATGCCTCAAATTCGATCCACGCTGTTTATCCACTCTGCCCAACGCTACACCGGTACGTAATTCCGTTTGTAGGCCTACCTCTAGATTGATTCCTTCTGTGAAGTCCCAATCACTCGAAATAAGACTGACTTTCCCAATATGCAGAGGAGAATTAAAAAATATAATCTAGGAATGCAACCCTGAGGGACAGTCAGAAACTGTGGTCCAGCCCTTCGCAACGCATGGGCGTTCCAAGTTGACGGATTGGCCGGTTTCCGTGTCAGCAAATGATCGATAGACTATGTGACAAGAGGCGAACTGGCCTTGCTCCAGCTACTACAACCTAGCTACTGCAACCTAGCATTTCGTATCGTTACTTCCACGTAACTTCGAAAATATCACTTTGCCACCGCCACCACATGCATGGGCACCTACCTTCCGGAACACACATTATGAACAGCTAGGTATTGGGTAGTACACTGAATAATTATACTCCACATTTCCGTGGAAGAAAACGTCAAAAAAATGCACAGCCTGATGATACCAACGATAATGATGGCAACATAGTCTTCGAATACATGAGAGTTATGCACGATGAGGCCTGGAACTGAGCTTCTGCATGTTGCATAAAGGAGATAAAAAGAACACCATGTGCCTTGCCGCTACCTCAAATGGTTCATCACTCGGCCCCATACCATCCCCACGAAAATAAACACGAAGGCGCGAAATCCTCCGTCCGCGCCCGTCATTTGGCTGGATGGTGGTGGATTGTTGTTTACGGGCGCGTTGATCATATCGCTGGAGGGATCTGGCTACACTACCATCAAAAGCAATGATACTTTTTCACTTTTTCACTGGAGGGATCTGGCTACAAGTTTTTTTTTAAGTCATGATAGTATCCATTGCAAGTACATTGAGGTTCGCTGGTTGGTTATTGGTTTTACGACACATCGGCCGTCGAGTCATGTAGCGTTTAAAAAGTACATCGAGGTCGTCCGTGTTAAAAATACACGTTGAAATAGGCAAAACGTCCAAAGCTTCCATGCACTAGCAGTGCACATACGAATGGCATGGCTGCAATACCAACTCAAAGGCAAAATCATCAGACAATATGATGCTGCAGAAAACAGTTAAATGGACAAACAGTTTGGCAAATTTAGGACGTGCTGAACGTGCCACTCATTCCGATAAAGGTGTGCTTACTTATAATTTGCACTGCCTGGGGCACAAATAGGATGCTTGGGATGAGACCCAAGAACAGGAATAATAAGTGTTGTAGTCAACTTACCAAAATGGTATAAAATAGCAACGAGCTATTCCTTCCTGGAAGAAGAAATGTTGTGTTATAGTTTGCTGTTGGTTACAAACATGAGCAACTTTCTTTGGTAGAATCAGAGATCAAAGTGTAAACATCATGTTGGTGAGATCTAGGACATGTGTCCAATCTCAAACCTATCAAGCTTGCAGGTAGCATCATGGTCCAAACCGAAAGGGTTCGGAGTGGGGGTGGTGGTGAAGTAGGCTCCACAGCTCACAGACTAGCATCACCATCAATCAAAACTCAAGACCAAAGGAGAAAACAATCTTCAAATATATGCAGGTCATGCATGCCATATCTGATACCAACATAATTCCTATTTTATGAGCATGTTCTACAAAACACCTACTAGCATCAATCAATTCCCTTACCACACAAGATAGAATGAATGAAGATGGTTAATGGACCTGAATATTGTATCTACTCTCATTTCAACTACACGCAATGAGGGCCTCTCCACTACATCGCCAGGCACCCAATTAAATTATTCCTCAATCACTTTTGATTGAAAACTTGTTGGCATTAACAGTTCTACACATTGACTTCCCTAATCTGAACTGATGAATACCATGCAATGCCTTAAATAGAAGAGCATCATACAGACCAATAACTTAAATGTCTAACCCTTGAATATCTGAATCAGCTCAATCACACCCTCAACCCCCAACCATGATTACATATATAATGCTTTAAGCCCATATTCAAACTGAACTTGCCCACTGACCAGCCAACAGCTTTCACTGTGGTCTTTCTAGCATACATATATCCCTTTCTACAGAGGGATTATATGCCTGCACACAATATTCAAATAGGTGTGCTTCCACAGACCATGCTTTATATTATAGTGACATGTTTTGGGTTAATCCCAATACTAGGAAGACTAAGTGCTGTATTAAACTTACCCAAGTGGCATAAAAATGCAAACAGCTATCTGTTCCTGAAAGAAGAAAATATGCTGTGTTATAGTCTGTTGTTAATTACAGACATAAACAACTCAATTGGATGGGATCAGAGATCAAGTGTAAACATCATGTTGGCGAGATCTAGGGCACATGGCCAATCTCAAGCCAGTCATGCTTAAATGTATCATCACAACAAATCCTATCAAAACCAAAGTGCTGGAGATGAGGGTTGTATAGTAAGCAAAGTAGACCACACACTAGCATACCATAGAACATCAGAATGACAGCTCTAGTTAGTTTCCAGTTTCAGTTTGCCGCCAGGTCTCAAGGTGGAAGGAGGTTCGCCGCTGGAGCTCCAGGTTTCCAGATAAGTCGTTGCAGAACTGGGCAGTACTTTAGTCTAAGCTGTGTATAGGTGTTTAGCAATTACTTCTGTGATTATATTTCATTAGTTTTTATCTTATAAGCATTTTCGTAGCACGCAAACCATACTATATTAACCTAGCGACGCCGCCGTGTGCGCCATCTTTGCTTTCGGCGTGTTCTCGAGGCTTCGATTTCTGTAGTAGGAGATATTACAAGTGTGTAGATCTCATAAGTACATTAGACAACATTCATACTATCCTAACATACTTTATTTATTTTTGGTGTGCATAGGGTGTTTGGTGTTGAAGTTTAAGATAGTTTAATTAGTAGTAAGTTGGGGGTATTCATAGGTGATGTGCGCCATCTTTGCTTTCGGCGTGTTCTCGACGATTCGATTTCTGTAGTAGGAGACATTACAAGTGCGTATATTTCACAAGTACATTAGACAACATTGATACTATCCTAACATACTTTATTTATTTTTGGTGTGCATAGTGTGTTTGGTGTTGAAGTTTAAGATAATTTAATTAGCAGTAAGTTGGGGGTATTCATAAGTGCTGTGTGACTGTTCATTTTTCTGTCTAGCCATAAGTCATACTTGTGTTGAAGAAAATTTGATTAGACATCTTGTGTATTTATTTAATTTAAAAAACAAAACAAAAAAAAACAAACAAAAAAAACAAACAAAAAAAACAAACAATTGTTTAATAGTTTCTCCTTTTCTTGAGGCACTCAGATAATAAACTGACAGTATAGGAGGTAGCGACTTATAGTGAATGATAGTTAGCTTGTTTGTCGGTTGTTTAGCGAGTTAATTTGAATCTAAATCTAAGGCATAAGCTGCAGCGTTTAGGATGGTTTCGACCAGGATGCAGGCACTAGAGGAAGAAATTAGGGCCCTTAAGGCAGAGGTTTCCAATCTCAAGGCAGCCCTTGTTGCACAGGGTAGGCAAGATAAAGCAGCAAGGGGTCACTCCGTAGCAGGGACGTCATATGCCCAGGTAGTCGCAGGCCACCAGGTAGCTGAGGCTTCCCCTACTGTGGAGGTGGCTGGGATCTCTCAGGAGGGGAGTTTTAATAGTGAACAGAGGAGGGGTAGTTCTGGTAGGTCACAGGAGGGGAAGTGGCATGAGGTCAGGGGTGGAGGATTTGGAGACGCGAACCTAAGGAAAAGGTTAGTGAGTGGCAGGTGGCAGGTGGTAGGAGCGGGAGGAAATCTAGCCAACCGACCCAGCGGGCAGGTATAGTAACAACAAATATGTTCCAGGCATTGGATGACTGCCCCCAGGAAAGCAGTAGTAAGGAGTCAGTGCTGGTCATAGGAGACTCTCGTGTGCGATATTTAGAGCGGGTATTTTGTAAAGGTAGGAGGGACAGGAGGTGCATCACCAGGCCTGGTGCCAAGGTGAAGGACCTGGTACCTGCGGTGGCACAGGTCACCAGTGATCACCAGTTTAACACAGTCATAGTGCATGTAGGGGTAAATAACATAGGGCAGACTAGGAGTGAGGAGCTCCTGCGGGAGTACAGGGCCCTTCTGGCCACCCTCAAGGGTACCAATAGAGTCATTATAACAGGAATTTTGCCTAGGGCTAGAGCCTCCCCTGAGTGGAGCTCTAGGGCACTGGCAGCTAACGCCAGGGTAGGAAAGCTCTGCCATGAGCTAGGTTTTACATTTGTAGACGAGTGGAGCAGGTTTTATGCATCGTGGGACCTCTATCAGAGGGATGGCCTGCACTTTTCTGAGAAGGGGGTCCATGTGTTAGGCAAAGTATACGAGCATGTCCTTCAGGGAAACTAGGAAATGGGGTGGGGAGGGATCACATTGCATTGCCAACTCAGGAATATTCCAATAGTGTCAGCCAAGGCAATAGAACCTCAAAGTCTGCAAATAGGGACAGCAGCAACTCAAGGGGACAGAGTTATAGTTCATCTAGTGATAAAAGAACTCCTCAATATGAAAAAGCTAAAGGTGGTTATGGAGCATTCGTTAAGTGTATGATGTTTAATGCTCAGAGTATCCGTTCCAAATTTGATGAGTTCAAGTGTTATGTTGCTGAGGAGGAACCGGATTTTGTTTGCATTACGGAGGCATGGGTCAGTGAAGGGTATTTTGGAGATAACTTACAGGACTATGAGATCCAGGGATACAATATGTTTTCGTGCAATAGGGGTCCAGCAATGAAAGGGGGTGGTGTAATGCTCTATATAAATAGCTTATTCAGTTCTCAAAAAGTAGCAGGTGGGGATAAAAATGTGTCTGTGGAGTCCATTTGGCTTGATGTCACTGTGGGAAAAGGCAACAGCAATACTCTTAGGATAGGAGCTTTCTACCGATCAGGAACCCTGCCAAATTCTCAGCAACTGGAGCTTGACAAGGTGATTTGTGAGGAAATCAGTAGAAACTTTAAGAGGAAGTGCCTTATTCTCGGTGACTTTAATCTAAAAGGTTATGAAAATGCTGGTGTTGGCACCCCATCATGCAAAATGTTTAGGAAATGCCTTGAAGAGGACCTGTTCTTACACCAGTTTGTATCGGAACCTACCAGGCATGGTTCATTCTTGGACCTTGTATTCTCGGATTTAAGTGACTTGGTTCAAGACTTGACTGTAGGCGAAACTCTGGGAAAAAGTGACCATAACATAGTTAGATTCAAGGCACATGTAGGGGAAATTATCAAGGATAATTTGGTAAAGGTTCCAAATTTCAACAGAGCAGACTTTAACGGCATGAGAGCGGCTTTAAGTGCCATCAGATGGGAAGAAGAATTCTCCAACTTAAATGCCTGTGAAATGTGGGAAAAGTTCAAATCTTACTTGAAGGAAACTCAGATTAGACATGTCCCCCAAAAGCAAAGACGCAAAAGAAGGGTAGGAAAGCCAGCATGGCTTACACCAGACGTCATAAAAACAATTAAGGCTAAGAAAACTGCATTTAGAGTTTTTAAAGAAGCCTCAAATGTCGTTAATCTAAAGGCGTATCGAAAAGCTAGAGACACTGTGAAGCAAAAAACCAGAGCAGCAAAGCGAGCAAAAGAACTGGATTTAGCTAGAAACTGTAATGGGGACAGTAAAAAGTTCTTTAGTTTCTACAAGCTGAGTAAAGTTTCTAGCACAATTGGTCCACTGGAAGTAAACGGGACTATATTGGGTGAGGATAGTGAGATGGTTGAGGAGCTGAGCAAGCAGTTCAAATCAGTGTTTACATTGGAAGATATGACCAATCTGCCGACCATACACCATAGTTCAGTGACATGGGATCTGACAAATGATGTTGATTTCATTGATAGTGATGTTGTTTACAATCATATCAGGAAAATAAAGCAAAATAAGGCAGCAGGACCCGATGAAATTTATGCTAGGGTGTTGCGGGAAACTGAAAAGGAACTGGCATTTCCACTTAGTATAATATTTTGTAGATCAGTTTCACATAATGAAATTCCAACCGATTGGAAAAGGGCAAATGTAGTTCCTATTTTCAAGAAAGGAGAAAGAGGGAAAGTTGAGAACTATAGGCCAATAAGTCTCACATCCCTAGTATGCAAGGTACTCGAATCAATTATCAAGGATAGAATAGTTAGTTATCTGGAAGGTAGCAGATTGATTCAAAATACTCAACATGGGTTTAGAAAAGGACGATCGTGTCTCACAAACCTCTTGGACTTTTTGAACTTCGCCACAGAACAATTTGATCAGGGAAATCAGGTTGATGTAGCATATCTTGACTTTAGTAAGGCCTTTGACAAGGTACCCCATAAACGGTTAATGATACAGCTTCAGTCCCATGGTATTGCAGGTAGCATCTTAAAATGGATAGAGTTGTGGCTTTCAGATAGACAGCAAAGAGTGATGCTAAATGGTACAAAGTCATCATGGCAAAATGTTCTTAGTGGAGTCCCCCAGGGGTCAGTACTAGGGCCATTACTGTTCATTATATTTGTAAATAACATTGAAAGTGGCCTAAGCAGTAAAGTTTTGAAATTTGCGGATGATTTGAAGGTCTTTAGAGCAATAACAGGTCAGGATGAGCATATCTCGCTGCAAAAAGACTTAGACGAACTTGTGAAGTGGTCCGAAGAATGGCAAATGAAATTTAACTTTGATAAGTGCAAAATCATGCATGTAGGTAAGCAGCATATGAAGGCTCCATACTTGATGGGTGGCCAAGTGCTATCAGTGACTCAACAGGAGAAGGATTTAGGTGTTATTCTAAACACAAAACTGGGGGCATCAGAACAGACCAAGGAAGCCAGGAAGAAGGCACTGAGAATGCTCGGGGCAATAAATAGGAATGTATCATACAGAAGTGAGGAAGTGATCAGGAAGCTTTACTGTGCATACGTCAGGCCACATTTGGAATACTGCATCCAAGCTTGGTCTCCTAGCTATGAAAAAGATTGTTGGCTTTTGGAGAGAGTACAAAAGAGGGCTACAAAAATGGTTAATGGTATAAGCAACCTGGCATATGAGGAAAGATTGAAGAAATTGAATATGTTTTCACTTAGATATAGAAGGCTGAGAGGAGATCTCATCGAGGTCTTTAAATTTGTCAATGGTCTGGAGAGGGGATACCTTGGGGAAATGTTTGAATTTAACAGAAATGATGCAATTAGAGGTCATAAATTCAAAATTAAAGTTAACCACAGCAGAACAAGGTTAAGGCAAACTTTCTTCACCAACAGGGTAGTGGAACACTGGAACCAGCTGCCAGAAAACATCGTCAGTAGCAGCACATTGAACATCTTTAAAAACAGCATAGACAATCATTATAAGAATATAGGGCTTGCTTTTCAGTATTACAGGGAGGGCTGATTAACAGTTTTGGTGTGCAACTGGTTCAGTGTACAGAGTGCAACCAAGAAGGGCCCTTGTGGCTCATAGTTGCACTAATCTTTTATGTCTTTATGTCTTTATGTCTTTTAGTTAGTTAGTTAGTTAGTTAGTTAGTTATTGGTTTCACGAAACATCGACTGTTGAGTCAAATAGCGTCGCCAATCTCTCACTCTGATTGGTCGCAGGTGAAGAGTGGTGACAGGTGAGGAATGACAGCTCTAGACCAAGGCCCAAGGGACAATGACATGAAATTTTGATGACATGACATTCATGTTGTTAACATAATTCCCAATTTGCATGCATGGCCTCATACATTTACTAGTATCAATTCCACAACATCAATTCCTATTACCCTTGTGCACAATATATAATTAAAACATCAGATTCTTGAACCCAAATAATATATCAACCACCTAATGAAATATGAATCATGCAGTTTTACAATTGGGTGGTTCACAACAAACTTTATGCTAACAGCTAATGGTGGTGCCCTCACTGTTCTACCAGTTGGATTCCAGGATTGGAAATGTCCAAGTGGTGTGAGTGTTGAATTCAGGACCTAGTATCCACAGTTCAAAACCTTAACCACTTGGCCATCCCCACCCCAATATGCATCATACACATGTACAGTAATGTATATGAGTTGCATATGTGCAGTCAATAATGCATCCACCACCTTTTAATTAGTCATAGCATTCCAAATATCCTGGTCCTAGCTTAGTTACATTATTTCCAACTATTAGGTTTTTTAATACCAACATGAAATATTGAACTAGCATTGAATTAACATTGAGCATAACTTGTTTTCCTCTTCAATGGCATGCAGTTCACTGTCTGACATTGCATATATATATTTTTTCCATATTCAGTATACATAATGTTCCACCTATCATAGTTGAAAAAAAAGGAATTTAACAGACCATTTTTGTAATGTAATGTAATGTAATGTAATGTATTTTCGGATCCTCCCGGGCAGGGTTTTTCAGTCTCCATTACAGGTGCAACAATGTGCTGCACACACCATCGTCAAGGTCATACACTCATAACACGGAAACTCTAGCAATTTGAGCATACACGAAAATTAGAGCCTGGACATGCGCAGCATTACCGAAACCCTCCACCTGAAAACACTAGCGGCCTGAATTCCTCACATGTGGAGGCAGATTGTTCCACATTCGGCAGGCTCTCGGTATGAAGGAGGGGCGCGCGAATTCTGTGCGGCACAGCATCGTGGTACCTGGAGCTCGTTAGCCGTGGCTCTGGTGCTCCGTTGCGACACAGTTCAGCGACAGTTAAGTTGCCCGCAAATGAGTTCTGAGCCAGTGAACTCGTTCATAATGTTGAAAACTGAGTGAGCATCTGCTTCGGATATGAAGTCGTCCAATTTCAGCCATCCTAGTTCTTTCAACATTGGCGACACATGATCCCGGTAGTGTAAGCCGGCGAAAATCCTTGCACCAAAGCTTATGTATTTTTGAATGCATCGTTTCTGGGCCTTGCTACAACTTCCCCAGACAAACACACAGTATCTTATGTGGGGGAACATGAGTGCCCCAATTAGGACCCCCCTCGTAATGCGAGTAAACTTATGACGCAGTCTAGCGAGTCCGATGAATATGCGGTTACACCGATGCACAACAGAAGATACATGCACATCCCAGGACAGGTGTGAGTCAATTTTCACACCAAGTAACTTCACAGACTTCATAGGTACTATTTCAAACTTCCGCTATGAACAGATAATTCCACAGGTGTATGCCGTCTACAAGATTGGAGAACAATCATCTCAGTTTTGGAGGGATTCACTTTTAGTCGATTCTGGATGAACCAGTTCAGGGTGACTGACAGTGACATATTCAATCATTGGCTAATGGCTGTGATTTCGTTTCGCTTCCAGGAATTGATGAACTGTACATCATCAGCATACATAACAACCTTGCAGTGTGGGATATGCTGCGAAGGTCAATGGAGAATATTAGGACCATGACCAGCCCAGGATCGAGCCCTGCACCATACCATGTGTTACCGACAGTGGGGTAGAATCTTTCACAGTTTGCGTGGGGTAGAATCAGTGGGGTAGAATCTTTCACCATTATAGGTATTGGTAGTTGTGTATGCTGATCATGGACGGTTCCTTTCTTTCTTCACCAACAGGGTAGTAGAACACTGGAACCAGCTGCCAGAAACCACTGTCAGTAGCAGCATATTGAACATCTTTACAAACAGCATAGACAATCATTAGAAGAAAAGAGGGCTTGCTTTTCAGTATTACAGGGAGGGCTGATAGGCAGATTTGGTGGGCAACTAGTTGAGTGTACAGAATGCAACCAAGAAGGGCCCTTGTGGCTCATAGTTGCACTAATCTGTTGTCATTATGTCTTTATGCCTATATACCTATCTATCTAGCCTTATTCACTTGACACCTAGTAACATGTGTGGGGATTGAGTGCCCTACCAATGATTTTCAACTCTAACAATGCCTGCTTAATAGGGCCTACACTGTGTACTCCTATTAGCACAAACCTTACCAAATCCACTACTAAGCATAGGCCAAAACAATATTGTACAAACCTAAAAAAAATTGTTCACCCTATTTGTAAATGCATAAAATGAGAAAATCTCAACATCAACATTAAGCCTATCCAACTCTCACCTGGTCCTCTTGCATTTGATGAACACAAAAGTGAACTAGCTATCCACATCCAAATAGTTCCTTTCAATGAAAATCCTCTCACCACATGCAAAGAGCAACTTCAAAAAGATAATTATTTTATAGTGGTGTGCCATATTCTGAACATGAAAATATTGTACAGAATACCTCAATGTAGCTGCTGAGGTGCAAGGTATTACTAGCAACTAAAAAATACTGGTGTAATTGTGAACAAAAATTGGGTCACTTCCTTATGGTTTCCTTAATCCAACTGCTTTTGGAAGCATGAAAATTGTGCCTGTGAGATTTGCTAGCTCTGCACACAAAGCATTGGCAGAACTATTGGATCAGACCTTCATATCTTGGTAGAACATTCAAATAATGGTTTTTCATTAGGCGAGATGTTGAATTGAGCACAGTAGGATGTCAAAATTTGCCATGGAATTAGTTTCATTTAAGATGCTTTTGATGTCTTTCAGACTCAAATTTGAGCCAATGGCATACTTGGCTAATGACTGTCCTTTCATGATTTGTTTTATATTCATAATTTAGGAAGCTATATTCAGGATAACAAGAAAAATGTCCATGCTGTAAACTGCTTTGGCAAGTCATATCACCTTTTCCATGATCTGCCTGAAATTTCATTGCAAGTGTATCACTATCACTTATCAAGAGCATGAACATGACATAAATAAAATAATGTTAGAGAGGAAACACAGATACTTCATAAGCACTCATCACAAATAAAAACGTTGATACTTATTGGAGGATGTTGATTGACTGTTCCAAAAAGTGGTACATTCCACCCAATTTCACGAATAATTTATCACTGCGGTGGAGACAGGTCCATCATTTATGAATACTTACCATCATCTTTTAGTTATTTATGGACTAAACATGATGCGAGAGATGTCAAAAAGTAAGTGATCAGATAACAGAACGTGTTCAGATACCCCACTCTTTCCTTATTTTCCCAAAATTATAACTCAAATAAAAACATTCACAACAAACATATCCTACGGAGCACCCACCAAATCCCCACGCTCCGCCGCAACTGTAACAAATGTGATGAGTTTGCCGCCGGTTGCATGTTTCAGAAGCCAGAGGGACCAAATGAAGGAAACTTGTAAGGGGAAAAGAACCCTTGGAAAGTTCCAAATACTTGTAAATTAAATACACAAGACATCTTGGTGATCTATGCACAAACATATTTCACTTGGCTTCCATGAACCATGACCTACTTTGACATAAACACGTCACTGGTCAGCATGCTACTTTGGTTTCACGAGATTTGCTAAACTGGAGCATTTCGTGCTCATGAAATAATAGCCGAACATTGAAACCACTGACCCGTTAGAATTTGTCAGGTGCACCTGGCAACTTGACTGAGATACAATTGAGGAGCTGAATCGGGGTACTGTAAGATTTTACGCTTATGTACTTGACAAATGAACTGCTGGCTAGGAAGTAGGTTTACTCTGACTATTTCTGACTCATAGATGGTGTTATTATTGAACATTACAAGGGGGCATAGTTCATCATTGGAATGACACATATCTCTCCAAAAGCATACGAAGCGACTCCAGTGCTAATCTGGTATGCAAGCCAAGCTTAATTTGAGACTTGCAGAGTGTGTGTCCCCCCTCACCAGTCGCAACACTCATCGCAGGAGGCTCGTGCCACTTAAGGCCACAACTGTTGTGCTGCGGACGTGAAGGATCTCTCTACATTGGAGTTCAGCCATATTGACTCCAGAGTATCATGACTTATTTTATCCAGCAGCCGGCCGGGATCAAACTCTGACCCCTGATTGAACTGAGAGGTATTCACCTTCTCCAGATTTCTGTTCGATTCCTGTTGGCGGTTGTATGTTGCTTGGGTTGGATCTGGAGTGGCGTACGTACATATTGGATGTTTTAATGATATATTCATATAATTGACGTGAATCATTGAGCTACTTATCATGATCTGCTTCTTCGAAATATATCACCTAGGGACTGAGCTAAGTAACACCGGCTAATACCGGCTTAACATATAACACCGGCCGTCCGCTTAGGTTAGCTAAGTCCTAACTCACCTCAAGTGCGACGGGTGTTAAATTAAGCGAGTTGTTATGTTGAAATGTTAAGTAAGTCTAAGGGAAACTCTAGTACATGAAAAACATTGAGGGCTGTATCGAGGTGGTGCTGCAAGCAATACATGTTTGATTGTGCACCAGGGTGGGAAACTTACTTTCCGGGTTTGGAGTTGGAGTGCAAACACATTTCTTCCGGAGTACATTTTCATGGACATATTATTTGTATGCATGTAATCTATTTGTCGGTAACCGACCCGGACAATCATGTGTACCTAGTCAGTACCTACCAGTGTATTGGAGTTGAAGTAAATGAAAGGAATGACTCCATTCCAACTAATTTTTTTCCAGATGAGGAGTGACTCCAAGTCCGACTCCTCTTCCTCACAAAGTGGAATGACTCCAAATTCCGGGTCATGCCAAAAAGGAGTTAAAATCCGACTCCTAATTCCTCTTTGATAAGACAGCCCCAATTCCGGGTGAAAAAAGTAAAATCAAACTCCTTAATTCCTCTTTCATTCCGTCCTTTTTAATCTTATACACAGCTCAGGATGTTTGATATATGCATAACGCCGGATGATTTGCTCGCCATAACCTGGTCAGAAATCCTTTAAAAAAACTACCAGATGCAAAGCGATGTGTCCGGTTACGAGGTCTGTCCCAGGAGTCTCCGTGGTGTCGTGTCTCTCATATGTAACAAATCCCATAGTTGGTGAGGACCGGCTCGGCCGCCGCCCTCACTCGTAAGACTTTGGTGCCGTCCCCGGGTTCACGATTCATTGGTGGAGGCGAACGGTCTAGGGCCAGGTCTGACCCCTCAAATGAAATTGCCGCCGGACAGGGCCCTGACTCCCCGTCTCAAGCCGCCACCAGTCCAGTGATTTTGGCGCAGCTGCTGCTTTTGTGTCCGGCGTGAAAAAATCGTGGTTTCAATCACAACCAGGGGCGCAGCCACGGAGATGGCCAAGGGGACATTTTTTACATTTTTTTAAATTTTAAATTCCCCTAACCATTAATAGGTAGGCAGGAGTGCCCTTCCATTCCCGTGCGACCTAATTACGTTAAATTCCAAGGGTGAGAGGTAGGTCGTGGTAACCAAATCAAGGCAGGTCACACCACTCCCCGCTTCTGTTTCTTGCTGGACAGATCGGGGACGAGTAGCCTAGGGGTAAGTTGCTCGTCTCACAATCGAAAGGTTGTGAGTTCGAGTCTCGCCTGTCGCTACTCTTCGCCCGCGACCAATCGGCGTGAGAGATTGGCGACGTTGCATGACTCAACGGTCGATGCGTGGTAAAACCAATAACCAATTGCTGGACAGATCCCGCCACCAGATATTAGTAAAAGATGTTCCTGAAACCCTCTCAGACAATTAGCAATGCTATAACGTCTTCGAGGGCTCGAGGAAAATAACTGATATAGGTGTTAATGGGGAAATAATACAAAATCATAATCTTGTACATGCATTTCCTAAACTACTACTACACTAAGGAGAAAGGACGTTGGCCCCCTCCCTTACGGTCGATAGTTTACCATTTTGCCATTGAAACTGCCCATCATCCAAAGTTGGCCTCCTCCTTCGGCACTAATAGCTGGCCCCTCCTTCAGAAAATCCTGGCGGCATCTCTGATCACAATGCACAACGATATAATAACTATAGTGACCAAAGAAATACAAACCATTCTAGAAACCACCTGACGTGTATTCGGTTACGCAGACGGACACATGACGTTTTATCGCGTATTACGCTTCACAAACACCAGTCGTTCCAGCATAGCGGGCTTTAGCCGATTTCTCCTGGCACGGTGGATGTCGCCAGCTGTTAAGAGCAGACGCTCAGCCGGCGCACTCGAGGCCGGTAGGGCGAAGATTGCCCTGGCAGCCTCTGACAGTTTGGGGTAGACATCACGCCTATTTTTCCAGAACGACAAAGGGTCACTCGTGCCGTCCAGCCGCTCCGCCTCTCTTACATATCGATCCATCTCGTCGTCCACCTGGTCATTGCGGCACGTGGTCATCGGTGTGCTCTTACGCTTTCGTTTCAAGTATGAGAACAGGCCAGGGCCCCTCTCGTTCTGATCTGTGTTCGCCACTTCTTCGTCTTCGCATGTCGAGGGCGAGGCAGTCTCCACCATATTCAGCACCTTTTTCACAGTCCGCTTGCACACGATAGGTCCGGTCTCTTCCTCAGACCGGACACATCGCGATCCTCGTGGTCGGTCGGCTCTAGCTCGTCCCAGTCATCCTCAATGTTGGAGTCAAAGCCTGGCACGGTCTGCACAAACGCCTTCAGCATGTTCGATGCGTTGTCTGTTACTGCCCGGTTCACCTTTCCCTCCAGTTCCCAAGCGATTAGCTCGGAGTACTCGGTCCAAATTTTGTCGCTCGTGTGCGAACCGTGGATCACTCTGC
This sequence comes from Imbricaverruca yamaguchii, assembly GCA_034440575.1. Lineage (NCBI taxonomy): Eukaryota > Metazoa > Arthropoda > Thecostraca > Neoverrucidae > Imbricaverruca > Imbricaverruca yamaguchii. The sequence continues at coordinate 2,516,861 of JAOTOL010001659.1, forward strand.
ATGTCAAATATAACGTTTTGGCCACGAAGTCCGGCGTCACTACACTGGCCGCCAACCCAATGTACGCTGTCAATGTGCGGCTTGTCCAAATATCCATGGTCAGACCCACGGAATGAACAGACCTAAGCACTGCACTGATTTCCCTTTTGATCTTGTCAACTCGTCTTGGTATGAGTGTGTCTGTCACCTTCTCATATGGCGGTACTTTGTATGCTGGGGCGACCTGCAACAAAGCAATTGTAGGCCGTCAAACAATGCTTTTGTACATTGGAATTTGAAAAGTGCTGGTTTGATCCATTTTCGGCGTCAAAATTTAACCTGAAAGGAAATTTAATGACAAAAGTTCATAAGTATTGAAAATGTTAAAAACTTTTCACACTTATTTTTTATAACCCTTTTGGAAGCCCAAACTAGCTATGCCCCAGCTTTTGGCCCTAACCGCCATATTATAGTTTCCAGCCGCGGCGTATTCCGGAGGGGGGGCAAGGGTCGCAACTGCCACCCGGTCGAAATGTCCCGGGGGCGAACCGATGCATTTTGCCCACCGGGATCTCCTATTTTCCTCTCCCAGTTTCCCCAACCCCAGCATGTTGTCAGTCTTAATTTTTGCCTTCGCCGGTCCGGGGGGGGGGCACAGATGTCGACCCCCCAAAGATCTCCAGAACTATGTTAGGTAGCGACAAATAGAGAACGGCGTCGGATACCTTGTGAAACGCTCTATCGAAAGTATTTCAGTCATATCTCCGCTCTGACCAATATCAAGGGCACCAGAGGTCAAAGAATGTCAAATGGGAAACTACGGGATGGGGTAGTTTTTGGCGAATAACATTTGAGTAAATGAAGATAGAGTAATGAACCTGTACCATTTATTTATTTATTTATTTAACAATACATGTCCTCCACGTGCAGTGGCTGTTACGGACAGTCTGGGCTGAACTCACAAATATTTACAAAGAAAGGATAGATGTGTGGTCAATAGTGGGAGCAGATGCGCAACAAACATTCGTACAACATAATACAATATCCATATCACTTTCCGCACTGCATACACCGTACTTGCGACACGAGTGGCTTGTATAAGTGATAGGAAAGCGATGGCCTAAAGGTGACTTCGTAGTGTACACATATCCATGTTGTAAGTTTTTTGTGGGACTAGTGTTGTTCGTGGAGATACGCTAGTGCATGTTTCTTGAAGTTAGACAGCCTCGATGTTTTAGTTTCAGTAGGAAGTTTGTTGTAGTGGAAGACAGACGAGTAGAGAAATCTCCTGCGGCCAGCCTCTCTGTGTATGTCTGGCAGGCGCAGATGGTCGTCTGCACGTGTGTGACGGCTTCGCAGGGTAGAGTTTGAAGTGATTTCACCGGCAATGTGCGTAGGCTCACCCGTCAGAATGATCTTGTGGAGCAAAGTGAGACTGTGAAATAGGTACAGATCAGCTGCAGTGAGGAGACCCAACTCGTTTCGGACATCAGTAATATGATCAAATTTTCGGAGACCTGACACGACTCTAGTGGCGAAGTTAATGATCTTGTCTAGTCTGTGGACATTTGCTGACGACCCGTTCCCGTAAACAGATATGCAGTATCGGATATTGGATATAACTAGGCTATTGACTATAGTGAAGAGGGTGCTGGTCGGCAGATGGTGACGCAGATGGTTCAGGGCCAGAAGGAACCCAGTACACTTCTGGACAACAACAGCTACATGGGAATCCCAAGACATGTGGCGATCAAATGTTACCCCAAGGTTCTTACACGAATGTTTCTCATCTATCACGGCGTCCCTAAAGCACACTCGTATCGGGGTAATATTGCGCAGATTTTGACGCGATCCGAGAGTAAGAAGCTGGGTTTTGGTCGGGTTCACCTTCAAGCCGTTATCCAGGAAGTAGTCATAGAGTTGGCTCAGGCATGTTTCCATCTGGCTTATCAAATTTGGGAGATCAGATTTCCGACCGGAGATGAGGACCTGTGTGTCGTCTGCGAACTGGGTGACATGTGCTACCGGGACGTGCAGACTGAGGTCGTTCGAAAAGATGCAATAGAGAAGTGGACCTAATGATGAGCCTTGAAAGACACCTATGTTGTTTGGGAGAAAGGAGGAGAGATGCCTGTTTCCGTGTTGATCTGAGATCCTAACAGCCTGCGTATGACCTCCCAGATATGCTTTAAACCAGTCGGTATCGATTCCATGGAGTTGAAGTTTAGTGAGCAGTTTGGTGTGGTCTATTACATCGAAACATTTACTGAGATCCAGAATGCAAAGGAGAGCTACTTCCGAACGGTCCATTGCTGCTAGTATTTCGTCCGTGACTGAGATAAGGGCGGTTTCCGTAGAGTGGCGTGGTCTGAAGTCGTGCTGAGTTTGGGCCAGTAGGTGGTTTGAGCTTAGGTAGTGATAGAGTTGTTTCTGCACCACTCTCTCAGTGATCTTGGCGATAACCGGAACCAGTGAGATGGGTCTAAAATTAGAGGGATCCGAAGGATCTCCTGATTTGTGAATGGGAGTTACTATTGACTGTTTCCAAGTGGAGGGTATATCAGCTGTAGTCAGGCATGTGTTTATAATGTCAAGCAGCACTTCGCCGATAAAAAAGAACAGAAATTTGATGACCTTAATACAGATCCCGTCGGGTCCGCACGCACTTGTGCTTCTCATGTTTATGACGATATTGGCTAGCTGTTCAAGAGATATGGGTGATACTTTATAGGAGCTGGTAGAGACGCGCGATAGCCGACAACTGGGAGATGTGTGTTCAGGCATGTTTGCCTGCAGTTTGACTTCTGCTGATATTTTTGGTCCGACACTAACAAAATAATGATTTAGCTGCTCAGGTAGAACCTGAGGTTGTACTCTGTGAGATCCTTTTTTGTATCGATAATAGGCTTGATAGCACGCCACGCAGCTGATGGGCCTTTTTGAGCTATCTTTCCGCTAATCTCTTCCCTACAGTCAGCTCTAATAGCTGATCGAACTTGTCGGTTAAGTATTTTGTAAGTGTTTCTATCTTGTAAGCGCAAGGCTACATTTCGCCGATGCATGAGTTGTTTGGTAGCTTCGCTAACATGTGGTGCTGTTGGGTTCCGAATTTTGATGTTTCTGAGTGGCAGGTGCTCGTCGAGGATAGGTGTCAGCAATCTCAGCAGTGTGTCCCATTTATCGGTTACTGAGATGCGACCAGTGACCTGGACCCAGTCGATCTCACCAAGGTCATGGGTCAGTTCGGAGGTGTCCACTCGTCCGAAAGAACGTGATTTTATCACGGTGTTAATTGAGGCAGGCCTGTTTACTTTAATTGAACATGTGATAAATTTGTGGGGACTGTAGTGGCAGAAACTCACTTTGGGTCTGTCGACAGAGGTGGGTGAATTTGTTATGATGACATCCAATAAAGAGCCTGTGGAGAATGTAGGGCGCTTCACTATCACGGTAAGTGAATAGTTTCTGACGAACTCAAGCAGGTGTGTTTTGCTGGGGCAATTTGCCGTGTCGAGAAGATTGCAATTTAGATCACCTGCGAGGTAGAAAGTGCCGGTAAAGTTCAGTGTCGCCAATTGAACCTGTCTTTCGAGCTCAGCGAAGTCAACATTTAAGGCAGGTAGACTGTTACGAGGAGGTCGATAGATTGCCGCCAGAATGAAATACCTTCCGCTTTTACCTTTGACTTTGGTCCAGAGTGATTCTAATTTGGAGCTCGAGTTTGGAAGCGTAGAAATTTTCAAAACGGTAATAGTAAGCGCTGACTTGGCGATAATCGCCACCCCACCGTAGCCACTAGAGTCAGGCCGGTCCGCACGTTTTAACTGGTAACCAGGGAAGTTAATGAGACGCGTGGGGGTGCTAGGTCGCAGCCAGGTCTCAGTCACCACAGCTAGGTCTAGAGAGTAAGAAAGAAAGTCGTGTTGTAGCTCAAGTAGCTTAGGTTTCATAGATTGGGCATTTATGAGTCCCAGGTGCAGCTGCCCGTTGCGCTCCTGAACCGTCGCTTTGCTTGTTCCGCCCCGTGATCCCCGTCGTCTGCCACCCCTGGCGCCGCGCGTGCCCCGTCGTGTTTTCTTTGGCGTTGTCAGGGTAACGCCGACGGTCTGGTTTCTCGTTCTGCAGATGCGAGGGTGGTGACTGGCGGGAGTCAAGGTCGCGTAGTTGATGGCGTCGCGTACGGGGCGGCTGCGTGCGCGTTGCTGACCGGGGGACGTGATGGCGTTGAACATTTGGACCAGGGCGATGGCTAGCAGAAACCTGATGATGTCTGTATGCATGGTAGAGCTGAAAATGGAAGACCGGTAGAGCTGAAGATGGAAGACTGGTAGAGCTGAAGATAGACGATAGGAGGTAGACGTCACTGTTGTTAGAGTCACAAGAATTCCGAGCGGCACCAAGTCGTCAGTCCAATCAATTTCATCTCAGCTGCAGTGCAGGAAAGAAGACTGGGCACGGGCAGTAGCTGATGCTTGAACTATGGAGAAGGGCGCTGTTACTTCAGCACACACTCAGTTTGTAGGAGTCCAATCACTGTTGTGTAAACTTTGCGCACGTGTAGCGTATAAGTACGTCGGTTTAGATCACTATGCCACTTTTTCTTCTTTTATTTTTACTCGTACACTTCACTGGTTTGTTCACTTCTTCACTAGAACACTTCTTCACATGTTCACTTCTCACTCAGAGTATCACACACCTTGCATACAAAGGCAACGAAGAGGGCGAGGGAAAGGCTGGGGGAGCGACCGAGACACGTCAGCTCGTGGCGCCGCGCTCAGGACAACTGTGATTGTCTCGTTGAGACGCTTTGAATTATTTATCACATGACCCAGTTAGATCAGCATTTGACCTTGACTTCTGATCAAGGTCAAATATTGACCTAACAGGTCATGTTGCATATCATTCGACGCGGCCCGATCAGACAATCGTAATGGAAGTAGAATCGTGTTTCTACTTCAATTCTGTCAAAAGCTATTGAGGGACATGCTTACGTGCACCTAATTGGTCTTTGGTGACCTAGTCAGGGTCACCGGTCTAAACATTGAGTTCGATGGTTGAAAGTGACCCAAACCTCGGTAACATCAAGGCAATATAAATCAAATTGGACCACTTTCTGCGAAAATATACAGGTTGTTTTCCTCCATAGGTTTATAATGGGGTGGCCACAATTCTGACTTCACCTTAGGTCACTGATAATATAATTATATGGCATTACGATTGTAGTCCCTGATGATCTTATGACACCCTATAAGTTTCATCTTGATCGGACCAACACTGTGACAGTGGCAACACCTGGAACTCCGAGGGATGTTGGGTCACTTCGCCTGACCTGGTAACCTGACCTGAGATGACCCAGGGGCAAAAATGTCTGAGGATCTGCGGAAAAGACCGATGAGCAGCCATACGAGGCTTGGCGTTGCTATTCAAGTTAATATGACGGAAAATTAGGAAAACCCGCAGGGGGCAGATATCTGCCCACCGGACGTTCGCATGTTAAATAAATACTTTACTATATTAATAAATGCTAAGTCCTGGTGGCCTTTTCGTTCTGGGGCCTCTGTGTCAATATTTGGCACTCGCTTGATTTCTGGGGCCTCCTACCCTCTCCTAGGTGACTTCTTTTTACAAACTAGGGGCCTCCTCCTGGAGGCCCCAAATTTGTATGATCTCTTTTTCGTTTTGGGAGCCTCCTTTTCATCCTGAGGGCCTCTTTTCGTCCTGGAGGGCCTCCTTTTCGTCCTGGAGGGCCTCCTTTCCATCCTGGGGCCTCATTTTTGTCCTGGGGGCCTCCTTTTAGTCCTGGAGGGCCTCCTTTTCCTCCTGTGGGCCTCCTTTTCGTCCTGACGTACCTTCTTTTGTCCTGGGGGCCTCTTTTTCGTCCTGAGGGCCTCCTTTTCGTCCTGGGGGTTTCGTTTTCGTCCTGGGGGCCTCCTTTTAGTCCTGGAGGGCCACCTTTTCGTCATGGGAGCCTCCTCTTCGTCCTGAGGTGCCTTCTTTTCGTCTTAGGGGCCTCTTTTTCGTCCTAAGGGCCTCCTTTTCGTCCTGGGGTTTCGTTTTCGTCCTGGGGGCCTCCTCAAATTTCGGGGAGGAGGGGGGGGGGGGGGGCCCAGTCTCACGGCAGGGGGGGCAATTGCCCCCTCTGCCCCCCCCCCCCGGTGGCGACGCCCCTGACCATGATTATCGAAATACCATGAAACAAAGCTTTCAGATGACCAATAATTTATACCACTCACGTATACTTGGTAGTCAGGAACGTTCGCGGAAAAGTACCATTTCTCGCTGTCATGATAACCTGTTGAACCCAAATCAGCGCCCAGATGACGTCCCCGGCTGCCAATAAACATTGACAGGGGCCGACCAGTACCACTACCACACACACGACAGCCGGAAGTGATGGCCATGCGCAAAAAACGGATCAGTCAAGGTCTTGTGTTTGCAGTATGGCACTGTTAAACATGTGTTCAAAGCTGCTAATGGTTATGACGTCATTTAAAAAATACCTTGCATTGATTGCTTGAAGGACAGTTTTCAGAACAGCAAATGCTAACGAACAAATTTCGATCAGCGGCCTCCGGGACTCTGGAAGTCGTCTCTTAAAACGGTCAGTTTTTCCCACTTATGGGTCTGTTCCTGACCCTGCTCCAAAAAAAGAGTAGAGCAACTTGGAGCAACTTGGAGAGCAGTTCGGAGCAGGCTCGGTAAAAGGGAGCGCTGGAACGTGTGGAGTAACTTGGAGTAAAAATCAGCTGTTTGTGCTTGTATTATGGTTACATATATGACGCACATTCCTCAAAGCGCTTCGCAAATGTATCGTCAGCGCCACATTTGTGCTACTTCAAGCTGCTCCAAGCCAAGTTGAGGTTGTTTCTAGTTATCTTGGCTCCAAGCTGCCCCAGCTCTCGGCCAGAGTAAGTTGGAGTACGTTGAAGTAGATTGGGGTCGTTCCATTCTGCACCGAAAACGCACGGGAACAAGGAGCAGCTACTCCAAGTTGCTCGGAGCAGCTTGAGCAGGGTCAGGAACAGACCCACAGAGTGGCTCGAGAGCCGGTTTCTGGAGACGCGTCGGCCGAATTCGTTGCGACAGGAGGCCATGGTTCAGTGCACAGGCGCGAGGTTTGGCGCGTTATCGGCATTTTCGCTGGTTGTGGTGTGTGTTCTGGTGTTGTCCATGCGCTTGGTGGTACGAAAAGAGGGTAGTTTATTTGGTAATCGTAAGTAGAATAACACGTTTGGTGGATGTTTTATTCAATCTTATATTAGTTTTTTTTAGTGGTAATTTTGTTCCTTCTGCATGTTTGTGTCAGAGTGCATGTGGAGCCATTCTATCTAGTATGAATCCAGAGTGCAAAAAATGTTTTAAGGGGTGAATTCTCTTAAGAAGTGCCTTAATTCCCTCCCTGTTGTGCACTAACTATGTAGGTAGGTAGGTAGGGTAAAATGCCAAACTCAGACCACTTTCAGTCTTCAGAAGTGATGTGCTGTGACTTGAACTATTCGTAGAAAGAGAAGATCCCAGACTAGCAACATAAATTAACTCTCCTTTCATTGTAGGAACTATTTTCTTCCCTTTGAAAAAGTAACTATACATGTATAGTTAATCAATTTGAAGGAAATTAAAGAATGGTGGGGCAATGCACTCCCCAAAACCACACTTCCCTAACTCAGGCCAATATCCAGATCCATGCCCAACTTGGGCCACTGCTATATTCTGAATCCCAACTTGGGCCACTTGGTTAATAAACAATGTTTCCCATTTATTAAATGATACTTTGAAGAGTGGAAATTAAAAATTCACATTTTTCTGATGTCAGTTGATTATTTTTCAGGTTGGGGTGTTGGGTACTGGAGTGGGGTGGGAAAAACTTCCTTCCTAGGAATGCATTCTCAAGACCAACATGGCACATTTGGTGGCTGGAAGGACAGCTTTGCTGTTACTCGAGTGGGGATGCAGTGACATTCTGAGGAAGGTCCATGCTACTGCAAGGGGCTGCTTCGTCTAACTCCCCCACACTGCCTTTCCAGTCATATTTTCACACCTTGACTCAGGTGTTGATACAGCCTCACTCCAATCTCCAAACTAAGTGTCATATGAAAACGAGAGGTGTCATCAGAAAGTGCACTAGTGGGGTCAGAAAACACTACCAAAATTCCCCCCCCCCAAAATGATATCACAAGGCCAAGGGCCCTAGGTTGTCATGACCAACATCATGTTTTTAGCTCTTGGGAGTTCATTTTGGGAGATATTTGATTACAAATTGAAATGAACAAAGGAAGCTGAAATCAACCATGATCCCAACACTTGCCTACCCAAAAATAAAATTCCCTTCTATTTAATTTCACAATTAAATAGATTAAATAGAATATGGGCCAACCCATAGTAGAGGGACCTGTCCAGTGTTCTGTCCTCATATTGGTCGTCTGTTACATGTTATGTGATTGGCTCAACTTGAGACAACAGAAGAAAGATCAAATGACATAATAGGTTCATTCAACATGGCAATTGAAGTTTTGGTCCAGGACAAGGGGTTGGGAAGCATGAGTGGCCTGAGTTGGGCAGTGGCCAGAATTTGGCACCCAGAATTTCACCCTACCTACATAAGCTGTAGAAAGTAAGTTGCAAAACAAAGCAATGAAATTGAAAAATATGGTGGTGGGGCAGGGATGGCCGAGTGGTTAAGGTGTCAGGCTATTGGTACCAAAAGGCCCGGGTTTGACTCTAGCGCCACTCAGGACGTTTCCCAATCCCGCGGCCCACCGGCGAAACAGTGTGGGCGGTGCCATTAGCAGTGAATGTGCATAAAGTGTGTAGTGAACCAACCAATAAACAAAAATATGGTGGTATCTAGGTAGGGGAAGAGGATGTGTATCTGAACATTTTCTACTTCCTGAACACCTACCTTTGGATGTCTCCCACACAATGTTCAGCACATAAATAACAAAAAGATGGTGGCATTCATAAATGGAACTTCAACTTCAAAACAGAGGTCATAAATTCAAAATTAAAATTAACCACAGCAGAACAAGGTTAAGGCAAACTTTCTTCACCAACAGTGTAGTGGAGCACTGGAACCAGCTGCTGGAAAACATAGTCAGTAGCAGCACATTGAACATCTTTAAAAACAGCATAGACAATCATTATAAGAATAGAGGGCTTGCTTTTCAGTATTACAGGGAGGGCTGATTGGCAGATTTGGTGGGCAACTGGTTCAGTGTACAGAGTGCAACCAAGAAGGGCCCTTGTGGCTCAGAGTTGCACTAATCTTTTATGTCTTTAGGTCTTTAAATGATGGACCTGTCTCTACCAAAATATGAATATCTGATTGCATAGTTATGCCATTCTTGCTTTGTGTATGGTGCTAGTGAATTTCACAGGTGCAATTTTAGGCTTCCAAGAGCTCAAGGCTTAAGGAAGCCATAGGGAAGTGACTTTCAATATTTTTTTGAAATTACATGAACAAACATTTTTTAGTGGCAACAAGAAGCTTGCACCACAATAGTTAATTCTGCACAGCAACATTTTGTGTTTACAATATGGCACATCACTACAAAATAATTATCTGTTGTGAAGTTGCTCATTCCAATTTAAAGTTGCTCTTCAGTGAGTTAATTCTGCACAGGAACATTTTTGTGTTCACAATATGGCACACCACTACAAAATAATTATCTGTTTTGAAGTTGCTCTTCTTATACCTATATTGATACTTGTGTATATATATATAAGTGTGATAATACCTAACAAATAATTGGTTGAAGTTGTTTGGGGTCTTTACAAAATCAGCCAGTGCCAAACAAAAGCTTGTTGCACTGTCTATGAACCCACCTGATCAGGTTAAGTCAGTGAGTTCTACAGCACATGACAAACAGTTTAACATTCTCACAAAATTGGCATGTCTGCCCAGTGTCTGCACCCTCAATGATATAATTGAAATGTTTAAGATGGTACAATGGTTAGATGCCAATCTGAATGATACTCTCCCATCATGGAATCTCATGAGGTGCCATGAGTTCATGTTAGAGAAGTGATGGTGTTGGACCATTAAACACCATCAGTTATCAGGAGAAGGGTGGTCTATCAATGTAATGGACTGGTCTGATGATGTAATTGCTTTGAATGTAAAGACATTGAATGTCTACAAATTGGATGATTAATTTTTGGTGTTGGATTGATGCTGGTCGGTGCTTTAGATTGTGCTTATCAATGGGCAATTATGCTAGTAATGTATGTCACATCATACAAACTCCTTGTCAGAGCCCATTGGTCCAGTGCTGTCATTGCTGGTATGTTAGTCTGTGTTTTTTTTAAGCTTACTCTACCACTGCGCACCCACCCCCTCCCCAGCACATCTACTCCAGTACTTAAATTTTTATTGGATTAATAATGATGATACATTGAAGGTTGATAGGCTCAAGACTGGCCATGTGCCCTAGATCTCACCAACATGATGTTTGCACCTTGATTTCTAATTCCACCCTATGGAGTTGCATATGTTTGTAATCAAAAACACACTATAACAGCATATTTTCTTCTTTCAGGAACAGGCGGCTGTTTGCTATTTTCATGTCACTTGGGTAAGTTGACTACACAGCACTTAGTCATTGTGGTCTTGGATTTGATTCAAACAAAGTGGCAAAAGTAAATTTTATGTTGACAAAGCCTTGTGCATAAAGTTTCAAGGATGGTTTCTCATCATGTCACATAACTTTTTTTTCTTATCTCCATAAACAATGAGTTGGCTGACATAAGCATGATACTTAATACTGGCACAGATATTTATTGAAAGGCTTGAACCATGGGATAAAATATTGCACAGCAAGGGACCAAGGGAGGAACTTTGATGCATTCCAATTAAATTTGCATTGGTGCAGACATAAGACATAAAGACATGAGACATATAAGGTTAGTGCAACTATGAGCCACAAGGGCCCTTCTTGGTTGCACTCTGTACACTGAACCAGGTGCCCACCAAATCTGTCAATCAGCCCTACTTGTAATACTGAAAAGCAAGCCCTCTATTCTTATAATGATTGTCTATGCTGTTTTTAAAGATGTTCAATGTGCTGCTGCTGACAATGTTTTCTGGTAGCTGGTTCCAGTGTTCTACTACCCTGTTGGTGAATAAAAGTCTGCCTTAACCTTGTTCTGCTGTGGTTAACTTTAATAATTGGACAACACAAAGCTAAATAATACAAATAAATAATAAATAATAGTAAATGGTTAGATGATTTCAATCTCAATGATGCTCTTCAGTTTAGGAAGTCATATTATAGTTATGAATTCAGGTTATTGAAGTCAAGGAAAGATGGGGTTCATATATTATTAAGTTCAACAATCTTATCTTTTACCTATGAATTGTGCTCTAGTGGAGTAGGCACTGATGTGAACAGAGTGGAATTGATGTTAATAAGTGCTCATGTCATGCTTACCAGTGGATAATTATGCTAGCAGCAGATTTGTCATGTCATAAAAATCCCATGTCATAGGCCCTTGGTCTTGAGCCTGCATTGCTGGTGTTGTTGGTTTGTGGTGTACTGAACTTACTCTCCCACTCCCTGCCCCACCCCCCTCCCCACCCCTTCCCCCACCCCCACTCAGCTCTCTTCAGTTTTGATTATATTAATTATGATGAAGGCTTAAAGCTTGATAGGCTTGAGATTGGACACACGTCCTAGATCTCGCCATCATGATGTTTACACTTTGATCTCTGATCCCATCCAAGTGGGGTGGATATGTTTGTAATTAACAACACATTTTAACACTATGTTTTCTTCTTCCAGGACGAAATTCCTCATCACTATTTTATGCTGTTTAGGTAAGTTGACTGCTGCACTTAGTCTTCCATATATTGGCTTTTACACCATATTCCATATGGGTGCCTCAGCCAGTGTTTGCATTGGCAGAAAATGTTTGCATTGGCAGAACTTCATGTGGTTCAGTGGTGTAGTCAGAACACTATGTATTTGCTGAACTGTTCATGCATTTCACTGTTGGCCCCAGAATTGTATACTCCAACACTTCCATGTGTTTTTTTTTCAAACTTGCTAATAGCACATAATTACATACATTATTTTGCCTACCACCTTGTACATCAAGGACCACAGCATTCAATGTGGATTTACCTTTATCCATTTGCCAAAATAGATTGCGGTGGTGGGGATTTTGCATTTTTATAATTTTTGTTGTTTGAGGGGAGGTGAAGGGGAATGAGTGATAAACCATGTGAGCTAATCAAGGCATGTGGCATATCAGCTCCTTCATGCATCCTGTCAACACTCAGATGCTAGTCTCGTTTTTAGTCTTGTTTGGTACTTTGTTTAAGCTGGAAGGTGTTCATTGCATTAGTGTAAGCCTTTATTTCATCTATGATGCCACAAAAACTCTGCATTTTTATAGAGTACTGGTGTGATGCTGTTCCATATTGTCAATTAGCCTTCTGGTGTAACCATACAAATCTATAATATAACCAGTGCTGTTAAAAATATGACACCAAGCCATTTATTTGGAATATTGTAAAACTGAATAACTGTTGTTAGGTTATTGTGCCAGGTATTTTGTGCTGAAAGGTTTTAAGTTTCCTATGGCCAGATTCGGATGGGATATAATATGCAGAAGAGGAGACAAGGCTTGGCTTTTCAGGTATATTTGGGGATTGAAATTAACCTTCTTCATGATCCATGATAATTTTAATATTCGTTTCCTAAATTCAGAATTAATGTTTTGACCAGAGGCGTGAGGTATTAGAGAGGCCCTTATCATGTGCATCCATTTTATATATTGAAGCAATTATCAGTTGTGTCAATAATTGCAACCAAGCATCTATGTGAATTCTTCCTTGTTTGGTGATCTATCTGTTCACGGAGGGTGGTTCCAGTGGTTGCTAGTGTTGCGATGTATATTTTCACACTTTGTGCCTCAGTGTATAGATGTTAATCTTTGGAATTTGGCCAAGCTTCCCATATGTATATCAAACTGTGGGATAATACACCATCCTGATGTGCAATACTGTGGACGTTTGGTCACCTTTGTCTACATCATACTTATGCCATTTTTCTGCGCTGATTCGGCTATTGTGGAAGTATCGTATTTCTATGTTACTTTCCCCAGACCACTTGTTATTTTTGTTATTGGATAATATTTATATGTACTTCTCGCTCTCTTTATGCAAAATACCACTTCGGAACTTGTGTAAAGGTCTGTTTGCGATTACGCACTTATCCGCTACAAATCACGTCCTTATGCAAACCTTTCACCAGATTATTTTAGGGGGAGAGGAGTCGAGGCCGGGCTCCATCTGCTTGAAAATGATATGAAGTCAAGCCGAAGTGGTGGTGTCCTCGTTAAACCACGCCAAGTCTTGATAGCATAACAGCAGACCATATTCAAGGGCTGTGATGACGTTGCAACTAATCAAAATGCTACAGGAATGGGTTGAGTAAAAATGTTCCGGGTTAATAATTTTGGCAGGGCTTTGGTGGCATAAATTCCGCAAATTAAACATATGTAAGGTTACCAAAATTTAATCATTTGAAGTTTCATATAAATGAATTCAGAATGTAGTCAATCTGTACATGCATATTCAAATATGTATGCATGAGATGTCGGACTGCATATAAATTCCTTCATTTCTAAATGATGGTGTTGCCAGCCATCCATCATTGCATGAATGGAACTTAAACTGTGTCGGGTCGTATTATATTGTGCACCATTTTTGTTTACCCACAGATATCCACCAAGAGCTGCAGTTATTTTGTAGCCATGTCGGGTGACCTGAGCATGTTTGTGACTTCGGTCACAAGCTCCGGTGCCCGCATCAAGTTCTATGCTCAGTTGAACACGGATAAATATGCAGCATTGGATGCAATGATCATTGCCAACCAGACCCAGTTTGAAATGGTGAGTCATAATGCGGTCTCGTTCTACTGAAGTCTCGTTATTCAATTGGAGTGTAGGAAAGAGGGAAAGCAGGAGAAAGGAAGAGTAGGACAGAGAGATAGAAATAGAGCAATAGAGAGGGAAGAGGGAGAATGATAGAGGAATGAGGCAGAGAAGCGGAGTAGAAGAGTGATCGTTTGTTTATTGGGTGGTTCGCGACGCACTTTATGCACATTCGCGGCTAATGGCGCCGCTCACACTGTTTCGCCGGTGGGTCGCGGGATTGGAAAATACCCCGAGCGGCGCCAGTGTCGTACCCAGGACCTTTGGTACCCAGAGCTGAACACCTTAACCACTCGGCCATCCCTGCCCCGAGGTAGCGGGCGTAGGAGAGCTTGATGCTGCATGGCCGGTCTGGTCGATGTGTCCCTAAACTCCACTAACCAACCAAGAGTAGGAGAGATGAAGAGCAAGGAGAGCTAGATGCAGTGTATATATATATGTGTGTGCGTTCGAACGAGCTGCAGACCATAGCGGGGTCACGTTGACCCGACACCACACGGTCGCGGCCAGTGGTCGGCCGACCGGGGGCCTGACGCCGAGGCCGTGTTGCAGAACACGCTGAGCTCGCCGTACGAGCTGGGTCCGGGCGAGATGGTGCTGGCCAAGGCGATGACCGGGACCACGTCCAAGTGGTACCGGGCGCGCGTCAACGACATCCAGAGCATCGAGTACTGTACCGTCGCCATCCAGTTCGTCGACTACGGCACCAACGAGGTGGTGCACTGTTCACAGGTGGGGCCGGTGGCCAGTCGGCAGCGGCCGTGGCCCGTCGGCAGCGGCCTTGGCCCGTTTGTTTCTGCATGTGCACACAGTCAGTCTACCGCCACTCCTGATTTGTGTGGTGCCTGCTGTGGGCAGTGTAGAGAGTTCGTCGTGTCGCAAGCTTCATTCGTGTGTCCATGAATCAACGTAGACCCCCTGATGGCCTCCACAAATGTTGCCGAAATTCTGGGCGAACACTGTACAGGCGAGAAGCCAACACAAAACTTCAGATTAAAACAGCAGGGGTCTCTTTAAACGCCTATGGAGCATCCAATAAATACAGTAATTCGCTGCTTTCCAAATGCGGTGACGTCGACAAGAGGCCGCTCGTGCGATCCAGGCCGGCGTCAGTCGTCTGCAGTGTCACCGGACCGTGGCCGGGTCGATCCCCGTCACGCGGAAATTTCCCCGGACCGGCATGAGTCGGTTTCTAGTCCTGGAACGCTGCGACGCTCATGGATGGACAGCGGGGGTTGTCATGGTGACGGCTGGCGGTCACAAGTAGTGGCATTACTCGCAGATACTCGCGGGACTCATGGATAGACAGCTGGGGTTGTCATTGCAGCGGATGGCGTGGCAAGTGGTGACTCCCCGCTCATGATGGGCGCTAAATGTCCTTGTAGTCGACGCGTCCTTAAGCCCAAATGGTCAATGCCCCGGTATTGGTGCTATTGGAGGATTGGCGGCGATGCGGCGGCGTGGTGTTGCGATTGTGACGTGACGATGAGGTGTTGGTGACACTGACGCACGTGCCGGCAGATTTGCACCGACCGCGGCGGGATCGCCACCGCCGTGCTGGCGCAGCCGCCGCTGGCCGTCGAGTGTATCCTCGCAGAGGTGGTGCCAGCCATGACCGCCTGGGCCGACGCCGCTATCAACTTCGTCGAGGCACGTACCCTGACCTGGGTCATACGTTGGTGAAGCGTTGTTGTTGTTTTGCGCACTGATCCCTTGCATGCAACGCACTGTTGCTGATTCTCAGAATGAAATAAGGATAATGTGTTGAGCTCGTGGATGGATCTGTATTCTGCCAGTGATTCATGCCATATCGGTAGCATTATTAGCTAGTGATGCATTGGCGCTACTTCCCACTCCAGTATTGTAGCATGCAATCATATGCCCATATTCTAGTCCTCAACGTTAATACCGCCCTGTATTCTCCTCCCATGGCCTACTCTGTAGCTCTCCATGTTGTCTTGTCACCTGACACCGTCCCCGTGTTCCCCTGCCAACTGACATTGCCTGCCCTGTGTTCCCCTATCAACGGACACTGCCTGCCCTGTGTTCCCCTATCAACGGACACTGCCGGTATTGTGTTCCACTGTCAACTTGCCGGTACTGTGTTCCCTGTCAGCTGACGTTGCTGCTCCTGTGTCCCCTGCTGACCGACACTGCCGGCCACAGACGAAGCTGCTGTACCAGGTGGTGGTGGGCCAGCTGGTGCGACAGGACCCGGACGGCCCGCTGCACGTGCGCGTGCTCACCGGCGACGGTGGCACGCTGGCGGCGCAGCTGGTGGCGCTGGGGCTGGGGCGGCCGGCCCAGACTGGCGTCCTACCGCCTGGTTATCAGGTCAGTGGTCTGGTCAGGCCGTCAGGTCAGGACTCTCGGCTCAGACGCTCAGACTCGCCTTACCGCCTGGTTATCAGGTCAGTGGTCTGGTCAGGCCGTCAGGTCAGGACTCTCGGCTCAGACGCTCAGACTGTCGCCTTACCGCCTGGTTATCAGGTCAGTGGTCTGGTCAGACCGTCAGGTCATGACTGCCGGCTCAGGCCGGCAGGTCAGAACTCTCGGCTCAAACCGACGCCCTGCAGTCTGGTTATCAGATCAGTGGTCAGGCCATGACTGCCGGCTCAGGCTGGCGCCCTGCAGTCTGGTTATCAGGTCAGTGGCCTGGTCAGGCCGTCAGGTCAGAACTCTCGGCTCAGACCGGCGCCCTGCAGTCTGGTTATCAGATCAGTGGTCTAGCCAGACCATCAGGTCATGGCTGCTGGCTCAGACCGGCGCCCTATAGCCTGGCTATCAGGTCAGTGGTCTGGCCAGACCATCAGGTCGACACTGCTATGACTGCTGGTCGGATGACAGGTCGGCATTCATGTGCACGATTCAGGCTGGCCACTGTCCCGCTGGTCGGCTGGCAGGTCATTGGCCTCTCCTAGGGCACATTTCATGTCGGTTGTGGCCATTCTTGTTGACCGGCAGATTATTAGCTTGCAATGGGCTTGCCGTGATATCCTCAGGTGGGTGATTTGCTTCAATTGAGCTGAGCTGTCTTGACCTGACCTTCCCCAGCGGCGAGCCTCGCCTGTCGATCTGGGCTTCCCCAGTGTCTGATCTGTCGGACGACCTGACCGTCCCCAGCCTCAGACACGTCTGCTGATCTGAGCCGCCCCAGCGCCCTATATGTCCGGTGACGTGAGGTCTCTCGCGGCAGGCTCCGGTGATCGGCTGCGTGCCGCCGCCGCCCGAGTTCGCCTTCCGCGTCAAGGAGATGACCACGGCGCCGGCGCAGCCCGGCTCCGAGGGTCTGGTCACCATCTGCCACTACAGCAGCGGTCCGGCCAAGTTCGCCATCCAGAACCACCACCAGCGCTCCGCCCTGACGCAGCTGATGGTCGACATCCAGGTCAGCCTGTCTTGAGGCGGGTCAGCCTCCACCATATCAGACAATGTGGACTGTCACCCGCCTTGAGGCGACACCTCAGCGCAGCCCGCGACTGTTGTCCGGTCGGCAGGCGTGTGAGCGCGCCACACCAAGATGCGACACTCGTGGCTACTGCCATGTTGCACTGCCGAGACCACGTGATCACGTTGTGGGTTGCTGTACTCGCTCCAACTCGCCTCGTGGGTTGCTCCAACTCGCTGTAGTCCCGTTGTTAGCTCTCGAGCACGCTGTGGCACCGTTGCGAGCTCTCGAGCCCACCGTAGGCCTGTTGTCGGGCCAGTCAGCAGGTTGGTCCCGTGACTGGCCCGACTAGCTAAGGTACTGCGACCGGCTGTGACCTAGCTGTGACCCTGCTGTGACCCGACTCTGGGACTGTCCTGCAGGCGTATTGCCGGACCAGTGTGGCGGTGCCGCTGACGGTTTTGGAGCCGGGCGCCGTGTGCCTCGGCGCAGCCTCCTCCTGGGACGGCCAGTTCATGCGCGGCGTGATCACTCAGGTGGACGGCGGCATCATCAAGGTGGGCCTCACGCCGCGTGGGCGGCCACGGCCTACACAGGACAGCAGGGGATCGTTATCAGGGTGGGCTTCACAGGGCAGCATGGTATCGTTATCAGGGTGGGCTTCACACGGGTGGGCGGGCACGGCCTCCACAGGGCAGCAGGGCATCGTTATCAGTGTGGGCTCCACAGGGCAGCATGGCATCGTTATCAGGGTGGGCCTCACGCCGGGTGGGCGGCCACGGCCTCCACAGGGCAGCAGGGCATCGTTATCAGTGTGGGCTCCACAGGGCAGCATGGCATCGTTATCAGGGTGGGCCTCACGCCGGGTGGGCGGGCACGGCCTCCACAGGACAGCAGGGCATCGTTATCAGGGTGGGCTTCACAGGACAGCATGGCATCGTTATCAGGGTGGGCTCCACAGGACAGCATGGCATCGTTATCAGGGTGGGCTCCACAGGACAGCAGGGCATCGTTATCAGGGTGGGCTCCACAGGACAGCATGGCATCGTTATCAGGGTGGGCTCCACAGAACAGCAGGGCATCGTTATCAGGGTGGGCTCCACAGGACAGCAGGGCATCGTTATCAGGGTGGGCTCCACAGGGCAGCAGGGCATCGTTATCAGGGTGGGCTCCACAGGACAGCATGGCATCGTTATCAGGGTGGGCTCCACAGGACAGCAGGGCATCGTTATCAGGGTGGGCTCCACAGGACAGCAGGGCATCGTTATCAGGGTGGGCTCCACAGGGCAGCAGGGCATCGTTATCAGGGTGGGCTTCACACCGGGTGGGCGGGTACGGCCTCCGCAGGGCAGGATGGCATCGTTATCAGGGTGGGGTTTACGCCGGGTGGCGGGCACGTCTATACGGGAGCTCTGGACTGATCTTGGGAGGTCCTGCTTAACTAACTTACGGAAGGTCATGGAGTATGTAATCAGGTAAGTTCACAGAGAAACGGGATAGATGCAGTGCACTTGGATTTCAATAAAGCTTTTTATAAAGTTTCATGCAATAGTTGAATATATTGGCTGGAGCAACTCAAGATTGATGTAGAAGTTGTTGGATGGCTTAAAACATGGTTAAGGGGAAAAACAAAGAGTAGTATCAAATGAGTGTAAGTCTGACTAGAAGGATGTTCCGAGTGGAGTACCACAAGGATCAGTTCTAGGTCTACCAACTTTAAGAAAGAACTCATAAATAGGATGTTTAAATTTGCTGATGACAGCAAGCTGGTAGGAGTAGCTAACAATAGTGATGAATCTGGCAGCATCTGGTTGTATTTATAGGGCTTGAAAATGGGCTGATAAATGATAGACGTTTCAGCTATGTTAAGTGCAAGGTTATCTATCTAATGTGTGGTGGTGGGACATATCTATCTGACGTGTGGATCGAAATGTTTGAAATTGTAGAATGGCTGATATTATCATTCCAAATGATGTTCTTCCATTTAGGGTATCGCATAGGGATCAGCATTTCAAGTTTGACAAGCAGGGTGTGGGACAGTAAAACGCGAACAGGTTTTCAGTTAAGGGTGGTTGATTTATGAAGTGGGATGACTTGTGGAGAGTCTCTCATTGAATGAATTCAAAAGCAGGTTGGATACATTATTTAGGTTCAATAATCGCGTATTTGAAAGTCTGCCGGGCGGCAGGTGTACTGGGCCGACTACGGCAACGACGAGACCAAGCTGGCGTCGGAGCTGCGCGCCATGCCGCGCCAGTTCGCCGCGCCGTGGATCCAGGCGAGCCGCGTGTCGCTGGCCGGCCTGGACGCGCTGACGCCGGTGGCCGGCCGACAGCACGTGTTCAGGGACATCACCGAGGGCCGCCTGCTCACCTGCAAGTTCCGCGCCAAGGACCAGCCGGTGAGGCCGACGCCCGCCCACGAGGGTGGTGCTGGCGGCCGCTGGGAACTCCAGTGCTGCTGGTGCTGACCGAAATGTCGGTCCATAACTCCAGTGCTGCTGGTGCTAGTCAAAATGACGGTCCATAATAACTCCAGTGCTGCTGGTGCTAGCCGAATTGTCGGTCCATAACTCCAGTGCTGCTGGTGCTAGGCGAAATGTCGGTCTGATGTGGCTTTTTACATGCGTAGTGAATTTTACTGATGAAATGAAACACTAGGACAAAATTATTATGCGGCAGAAGCTCTGTATATTGGTCCATTTATCATTAATGCTCACCATTTACGTCAGCTATTTATGAAATGTGCATGATGTGAAATTAGTTCGCATCATCGTGGTTATGCATATGCACAAGACCGGAAAGGAGCCGAGGAATTTTCAGTTGGGCGCTAAATGACCAACCATGGTCGATGCGCCCTAAAACCACAATCACACACAGGAATTTTCAGTATGGTTGCAGGATAGATGAATTAATTTGCTGTTAACATTCGTGCCCGTGAAGTATTATGTCTCGACCGTGGCCGTGGGTAGCCATCGTCCAACACCCTCGCTGGCCGCGACGAGACCCACACAGCATCCGCCACCAAGAGACGAGCCGGCCCGTCTGCGTCGGCAGAACCAGGTGGACCTGTACGACATGGGCGCCAGCGTGCTGGAGCAGCTGGTGCAGCGGGGCGCCTACACGTCGTCGGCGCCGTCGTCGACACCGCCGCCGGCGCGCGCGTCGCCGCCGTCGGCGCCGGACCGCGGCCCGCCGCCGAGCCTGTCGGACGGCGCGCTGGCGCTGCCGCCCGGCTCGCGCGCCTCCGTGCTGGTGGTGGCCGTCAGCGCCGTCAACAACCTGTACGTGCGGCTGGCCGAGACGGCGCCGCTGCTGGAGCAGATGATGGCTCGGCTGGCGGCCTCGCTGGCCGACGGAGGCCGCGCCCTGCACGCGGCCGACGCTCGTGTCGGCGCCATGTGCGCCGTGCGCAAGGTGGGTGGTAGGCAGCTGCTCGCTGTGTGCCTGGCGCCTGAATGAACTGCAGTCTGTCTGGTAGAATATATATATATATATATATATATATATATATATATATATATATTCATATATATTCATTTATATATATATATATATATATATATATATATATATATATATATATATACATATATATATATATATATATATATATATATATATATATATATATATATATATATATATATATATATATATATATATATATATATATATATATATATATATACATACATATACATGAATATATATGAATATATATCTATATATATATATACATATATAGCTGTATGTACATATAAACTGTTTGGGTAAATACAGTATTTTTCTCTACGTCTAATTGTTTCGAATGAAGCATCAAATACATGGGAATATTTTTAATGATGACTTTATCTCAGACTACGTTGACCAGTGACCACCTTGCATTTGGCGACACTTCGTGACCCACCCCGTGGTGATGGTGGACCGCTGACATCGCCCAACATCTGTTTCAGGACGGCGTGTACCAGCGCGCGCGCGTGGTGAGCGTGGGTCGGCGGGACGTGAAGGTGCTGTTCGTGGACGTGGGCACGTCCGAGCTGGTGCCCAACAACGCGGCGCTGGCCATTGAGCAGGCGTTCGCCTCCGTGCCGCCGCAGGTCAGTGCAGCCGACTGGCGTTGCCGCGTGCCCCGAGCCGCATCGGCGCCGCCGCGGCTCGGTGGTGGGTGTTGGTTTTGCGACGTGTTGACTGCGTTTGGGTCCCGCAGCGTCGCCAGTCTTTCACGCCAGTTGGACGTGGACTGAGAGTAGCGGCAGGTGGGACTAGCACCCACAGCGTTTCGTCTGGGGTTTGGGAAGCGGATGTCGTGCCTCTAGACTACTCGCCCACACCGTCGTGTCGGCCGAGTCGGTTGACACTGATAATTGGTTGATCTGATCATTGACTCATTGGTTGATCTGATCACTGATCATTGACACTGATCATTGGTTGACACGGATCACTGGTCAGTCGGTTGAGGCGTGACGTGACGTGACGTGACGGTCCTGTCCGGCAGGCGGTGCACTGCTGCCTGGCCGGTCTCGAGTCGTCGCACGGCACCGCCGACCACGTGCGCTACGTCCAGTCGCTGTGCTCGTCGGGCGCGCTGCTCTGCGAGGTGCTGAGTCAGCAGGCTGAGCGGCGCGTGGTGCGGCTGACCGACACCAGCCGGCGACCGCCGCTCGACATCAACGCCGCCGTCAGGGACCACATGGGGGAGCCGACGGCGCCGCAGCCGACCGTCACCGTCAGCCAGCCTCAGGTCAGGGTCACCTTCGGATCACATGGGGGAGCCGACGGCGCCGCAGCCGACCGTCACCGTCAGCCAGCCTCAGGTCAGGGTCACCTTCAGACCATATGGGAGCCAACGGCGCCGCCGCCGACCGTCAACCACCCCATGCCAAAACTTTAGATCCTCTGTCCTTGTATTGGACCCATCCAGCCTCTCCTATTTGAGCAGCTTTGTCAAGCACCCTAAGAGACCGAGTTGGTTGTTTATTTTTGTTCTACTTTTTTCGATGTTTGGTCAGATTTGGTATCGGATGACTGACTCTCGTGAGGTGCCAGGTCTTCGATGTATTCATTGGACATATCTGTTCAGTATTTTCCGTGGAGATACCAGTCCGTTTAGGCTGGGACACGAGTTTTCGTAGTTAGTTTCATTTAGTACTTTTCAATTTTATGATTTAACCGATTAACTTCGAGAACATGACACTTGAACGAATACAATGGCTGTGACAGGCTGATTCATTTTTTTTTTATTTTTATACAATGGCTGATTTATTCTGCATTTAGGATGTGCTTATCGGGAAAAGAATAATTAATTTGTGTTTTTACGTCCAGTTTGCATACATTGAGTAGTTTTCCGCCTTGTTGCAAGAATGAAGTTGAAAAACAAAAGCACTGGCGGTGTAGCAGTATTGCAGGTGGAGCTGGGCCGGACCGAGCGTATGGCGCTTGATGACGTCAAACCTGTGACATTGCTGCAGGTGGAGCTGGGCCGGACCGAGCGTGTGGCTTGATGACGTCATACCTGTGACATTGCTCCAGGTGGAGCTGGGCCGGACCGAGCGTGTGGCGCTGAATGACGTCATACCTGTGACGTTGCTGCAGGTGGAGCTGGGCCGGACCGAGCGTGTGGCTTGATGACGTCATACCTGTGACATTGCTCCAGGTGGAGCTGGGCCGGACCGAGCGTGTGGCGCTGAATGACGTCATACCTGTGACGTTGCTCCAGGTGGAGCTGGGCCGGACCGAGCGTGTGGTGGTGGTGCACTGCGACGCGGCGTCGTGCTGGTTCGCCCAGCTGTCGCGGCTGGACGCCGACGCCATGTTCGCGATGGAGGAGGCCATGCAGCGGGCGTACGGCAGCGGCCAGATCGGGCCGCTGGCCGCTGTGTCGATCGGCACCTTCTGCGCCGCCAAGTCCACACTCAATGATGCGTTCTATCGCGCCAAGGTGAGGTGGTTCGCCGCCCGGAGATTCGCCAGCGTTGGTCGGCCCGTTAGCCCGGTGACTTGGCAGTGTTCGTTGTGACTTAAAAAATTATTCCGTCGTATTCTGTACTATCATCCAATTTCGCTGGTGCTATGTCTTTGTAATTTGATGGAGTGAATGGTTGATGTTTGCCTCAGTTGGCTTCAGAAAAGCACGGTGTCTTTACAAATTTTCCGTGTTTGTCCATTCTTTATCGACTACCAATTCCACCAACCGTTGATGTGGCCGCATCACATCCGCGGCCGGAGGTTGGGCAACACTCGCGAGCCCGACTAATTCACCGATCCTTGAACCGACCTCTGCCGGTGTCGGTCGTCCTGCTGGCTGCTGTCTCGCCGTGCTGCCCAGCTGGACGGGATCGGACACGGTCTGCGCGTACAGGAGCGTCTCAGCCGAGTGGGGGTGGCCGTGGTAGCTCAGTTGGTAGAGCGTCGGACTCTTGATCGCAAGACTGTAGGTTCGAATCTTACAATCGACAAGATTTGCCGAGTCTACCCGCGACCAATCGGCGTGAGAGGTTGGCGACGCTACATAACCTAGCGGTTGAATGCGTCGTAAAAGAGCCCAGGGTTCTTCAGTTGAGTTAAAAAGGCGGCATTGCCGATCATACCTGTACAGTATCACAAAATTATTTCACCATTACCTGTGCGGATGAAGAAAGAAGTTGCTTGGGAATAGTGAAAGATTGGAAGAAAATAAAGGATCGTCACTTAAGGATTAAAAAAGTTGAATGCCTTTCACTTCAGTCACATGAATTTTACATTATTTAGCAGTTGTGTGTTTAATGACTGCCCACACATGTGGCAAAATGGTAAAAACCTAAGGCCAGGATGAAATAGCACAATCCCATTAACTGTGAATTTCCATGCCACATGGTCAATTATTTTACACTGTACCTGTACCGTTCCGCGGTTGCTGTCACCACGAAATTGGTTGGTTGGTTGGTTTTGGAGTTTAGGGGCGCATCGACTACATCGGTCATGCAGCGCCCATAACATCGTCAGTGAAACAGTGAAATGCACGCAACATCGTCAATCAGACAGAGAAAAGTAAACGTCAGTCAAACAGTGAAATGGGAGTAACATCAGAGAAACAGTGAAATACACGAAACATCGGTGAAACAGTGAAATTCACGAAACATCATCAGCGGAACAGTGAAATTCACGAAACACCATCAGTGAAACAGTGAGATGGAAGAAACATCAGTAAAACAGTGAAGCAGCAAGAGCAAGCGAAGACCAGCCAGTGACATGTCACTGGGAGAAATATAGGACGAAATACGACGGAGCTAAGATCTCCCCGAGTAAACAACATCAAAGGCACTTGCGAGAGGAACTCGAATAACCGTCCAGAATGAACGATGCGTGATCCATCACCCGAAGACCCGCCATCGTTAGCGTGGATACATTCGTCCAAGAATCGTCGTCGTTGTGCTGAGAATGGGGGCACACCGAAGAACGTGCCTCACTGTCAGTGGCATATCACAGCGAGTGCACATCGGTCTGTCCTCGTTTCGCAGAGGTAGCCGTGGGTAGCATAAGTGTGGCCTATTCGTATCCTGGCGAGTAGCACTTCTTCCCTCCGGGAAGTTCTAGATGAGGATTTCCAACACCCCAGAGTTGGCTTGATGGTTCTTGGTTTGTTTTCGCCGGTCGAGTCCCAACTTGTTGCCACTTGTCCTGGAAGAATGCGTTGATTGCCTGGCTGAAGTGTGTCGCGGGAAGAGGAAGCGAATGGGTGTACTGTCTCCGCGCAGCACGTTTTGTGCTTGGTCGCCAGCTCACCCTTATTCCAACATGGCTTGGTATCCAGCAGAGGGTCACATTTTTCCCGCCTGCTTAAGCATAGTCATGCGCAATAAAACATCCTGCACGACAGGGTCATGAGGATAAAACTGTTTCAACGCTAGAAGGCTACTCAGAGAGTCAGATAATATTACGTGATTGATTTCGTTTCTGTTTCGATGAAACACATGGCCTTGTGATGGCTGAGTTCGCCGTGTAAACAGTTGCGTGAGGAGGCAGTGTGAACGATCGGATCGTAGCACCACTCACAAGGCACACCCCACGCCATCATCAGTTTTCGAACCGTCGGTGTAGGTGAGAGTGCATGAACGATAGGCGTGAATGTGTTCAAGACTCCTCATCGAAACACTTCTGGGGTAATTTCGTCCTTACGAGTGTCTGTCGCGTCGTGTCAACCGACGGCTGGATCAGTCCCAGGGGAACGGGCAGTGGCTCGTCCTTCTAATGCTACGCATTCGAATACCACTCCCTCTGCCAACTTCCGCAACTTCACGCAGAAAGGAGGTAGTGTATTGCCACGTCCGCCACAAAACATCGCACGCGTACGGTGAGCAAACAAGGCCTGGTATGCTGGATTTAGAGGAAATTGCCTCACCCTGCACGCATACCGCAGTCGAGTTTGTCTCGTCTTAGGGCGAGCGGAGCTTCATCAGCATATGCGAGAAGACTTGCAGTCGGAGAAGTTCGGAATGCCCCTGTGGCAATACGCAAGGCGGCATGGTGTACAGTGTCGAGTGTACGCTTGTTGGAATCACTGGCACAGCCGTAGATAAAGAGCCATAATCGAGTTTTGAACGGATGAGCGATCGATATAGAAGTAAGCGTATACCTATCTGCTCCGTGGCAGTTCGGGCAAACTTCATAATGTTCAGGGACTTCGAACACTTCTGCCGCGTGTTTTCGGTGGTCCTTGTATGTTAGACGACGATCGAATGTAATGCCCAGAAACTTAGCTGCGGGCTGGAAGGGGATCTGCTCTCCGTATAGCTGAATGTTCGGGTCCTGGCAGTTACGGCGGCGACAAAATGCACTGCAACAGTCTTGTGGGTAGAAAATCGGAAGCAGTTCAGGTTACACCATTTTCAGGTGAAGTAGCCAGCTGCGTGTCTCTCCATCGAGGATGAACGTGATGCTGAACACCAAATTGCAACGTCATCAACAAAGGGACTTCGCGACACCACATGGCAACAGTCTCCAATGTTTAATCATTACGGCAAATAAAGCCACACTAAGGACGCTTCCTGAGGAACACCGTTGACCTGCGTCAACCGATCGACATTGCGCGACCTACACGGACACGAAATGTTCGGTCAGTAGGAAATTCTGCGGAAATGTCCCATAAAACCCGCCACCCACCTCCAAGCTTTACAGAATACCTTGCTTCCATGTCGTATCATAGGCCCCTCATGTCACACTGCTCCTGTGTCTCCGTCTTAAGCTGGTACATGGGTGTCCATGTTAATATATGGTCAGTGTGGATCGGTTCTCCTGACCGACTGCGCGTGGCTAAGTTTTGTTTCCGGCGAACACTGACCCTGTTTGCGCCGTGGGATGGTCGGTTGGTCGACGTTGTGATTGGATGACCCTCGATGGTACCCGCTCGCGGTGTTAACTGACCCGTTGGTCTGTTTTGATGTTGTCCGGTCCTTCGGATACGGGGGGTAGGGGAAGCATTTTTTTTTTTTATTTAAAAATTTTTAAAGGCTCTTTTTTATTTTATTTTTTTGGGGGGGGAAAAAAAACCCAACTATTCTTCGCGCCGAGAACAATAAAAAAAAAAAAAAACCACGAAATTGGCATGCCTTTCGTGGTGTGTGCTGCACGTAGCCCCGGTGTCGCCATCTCCGTCGTAGGGGCTTGGCAGCTCCATGGTTCAGCTGAGCGTCTGGCAGGCCAAAAGTATGAGGTTTGATTCCCCGCGACGCCCGTTCTTCCTGCCAGGGTGAGAGGCACGCGATGCCATATGGCCTCAGCTGCTGAGCGCGTCGTAAGGTAACAACCACCATCACCACCGCCATGTCCGTCATGGTGTGCGTGACACGTGACCCCCCTCCCCCGGCAGGTGGTCAGTCGTCAGGGTAGCTCCGTCACCGTCCAGTTCATCGACTACGGAGACAAGGAGATCAAGACGGTCACCGACGTGTACCCGCTGGCCGCCGAGTTCGCCGCGCTGCCGCAGCTGGGTGAGTGCGGGTCACACGATAGCGTGCGAGCGGGCTAAACAAAAATTCGATTTGAACAGCGAGCTTTCGATGTGTCCGTTTAG
This sequence comes from Imbricaverruca yamaguchii, assembly GCA_034440575.1. NCBI lineage: Eukaryota > Metazoa > Arthropoda > Thecostraca > Neoverrucidae > Imbricaverruca > Imbricaverruca yamaguchii. The sequence continues at coordinate 2,544,213 of JAOTOL010001659.1, forward strand.
GATCGTGACTGTCCAATAATATGATTTTATATGTCGAGAAAATGCGATTTTAGTGTGCATTCAGAACAAACTCGGCGTTTTTGGAGGGATCCATGACCACGGCGACTCCTAGATCTGTCAGTATGTATCCTGAGAGTCCTGCTGCTGAGACGTAGGTGTATCTCCAGGTCTGCTTTAGTGGAGCCCGCACCCTCCAGCCCTGCTCCAGCGGTGTTTCAGCACAGACCAGCTCTGTTGCTGAAGCGTACGACATCCAGTGCCGGAGAAATAGCTTTGTGCTTGACAATGAATGCCGACTTACTGCCTGCTCTCTAATAGATACCTGCGACTCACTGAAAAACATGAAAGGGGTTATTATGCCAGAAACAATCTTCGGAATTTATAACCCTCCACAAATTTCTTCCAAATCCAGAATTTCAAAACCTTTATCGAATCCTGATCGAAGTATTTGAGCTGTGTGTGTGGCGGTGTTGGCCGTGGCGGCAGGTGTTTGAGCTGAGTGTGTGACGGTGCTGGTCGTGATGTTAGACGGTTGTGCCGAGTGTGTGACGGTGCTGGTCGTGATGTTAGGTGGTTGTGCTGAGTGTGTGACGGTGCTGGTCGTGATGCTAGGTGGTTGCGCTGTGTGTGTGACGGTGGCGGTAGGTGTTTGTGCTGAGTGTGTGACGGTGGCGGTAGGTGGTTGTGCCGAGTGTGTGACAGTGCTGGCCACTGGCAGGCATCTCGTGCCGTCTGGCGGGCGGTGAGGCGGTGCCGGCGGACCGGCTGTCGGCGCTGCTGCAGGACCAGACGCTGGACGTGGTGCCCCGCTCGTGCCACGGCGACACGTTCCACGTGACGCTGGCGCCGACCGACGCAAACGCGCCGCTGCTGCAGCAGCTGCGCCGCGCCGGATATGTCGAGCCGACATGTGAGGCGCGACCGGTGCCGGCTGGAGCGGGTGCAGGTGAGGCGCCGCGGGCGGGTGGGGTAATGAGGGGAAGAGTGCTTGTGAGACGTGTCATACGGCGGGCGGATAGGTTGATAAGGGCATAGTGCTGGTGAGACGTACCACACGGCGGGCGGGTGGGTGATGAGGGGTAGTGTTGGCGAGTCGTACCATACGACGGGTGGGGGAGGGGCAGAGTGCTCGTGAGACGTATTCTACGTCGAGGGGGGGGGGGCGATGGCACTGCTGTAGGTGAGACGCGTCAGCTGGCCGGCGGATGTAACTGGGAGGCAGAGGGTGTTCTATAGTAAAGCCATAGGAAGTATACGAGGAGTGGTAATTGCTGCTGACTCCTACATTGCACGTGATAATTTGTGCCATCAACATCGTTCGCATTTAAACTTTGGCATCGGCCAATTTGCGATAAGGAGGATAGAGCTTGTTTTCTGACCAGCTTAATGATGGCTCAGGCCGATGGAAATCATCTGATATATGCACCCACCAACTCTGGACCACCAACTAGTAACCAGTGGTGTGATGGTGTCGCCAGTTGAGGTCGGTGTTGCTGAGCCGTCTTGCCTAGCCCGCGATCAAGCATCCGCCCAGCAGCCGACCGGACACGTAACCCAGCAGCAGCTACCCCTCGGGGTGTACAAGGTGGGTGTGCATAGTAATGCATAGCAGCCACCGGCCGAGCCCGGCAGTAGCTGCCCCGCGGGGTGTACAAGGTGGGTGTGTACAACACTGCATGACAGCCTCTGGCCGAGCCCAGCAGTAGCTGCCCCGCGGGGTGTACAAGGTGGGTGTGTACAACACTGCATGACAGCCTCTGGCCGAGCTCAGCAGCTGCTATAAGGGGTTTCGCAGTTACTGTTGACCAGGTGGGCCCATGAGTTATTTCGGGTGGTGTGGCGGTTTACCAGATGGGCCCATGAGTTGTGTCGAGTGTAGTGGCTAGTAGTCAAGTGGGCCCATGCGTTGTGTCGAGACGTGTGACCGATGATCAGGTGCGTAAGAGAGTTGTGTCGGGTAGTGGTAAGCAAAGTTTCGCCTGTGACTTCAGCAGGTTGTGATGGTTCACCTGTCTAACCTCAACCGGTCAGTGGGGTTTCACCTGTTTGGCCTCGGAGGAGTGGTGGTGATCTAACCATGTGACTGTGAACGGCAGGACGTTGAGGTGGTGCACGTCGTGTCACCGGCCGAGTTCTACGTCCAGCTGAAGGAGCAGTTCGCCACCATTGACGAGCTGCACGCAGCGCTGTCCGAGTACGGCGACGCAGCACCGGCGGCGCCGGAGGTGGCGCCCGGACACATGGTGGCCGCCCTCTACCCGGACGACGGCGCCTGGTACCGCGGCCGCGTCACCGGCCGGACCGGCAGCCAGGTCAGTCGCCCGAGAGGTCACGTCAGTTGTACACCTGAGAAGCCAGGTCAGTCGTCCGCCCGAGAGGTCATGTCAGTTGTACACCTAATGGGCGCAAAATGACCCTGGATGTTGACGCGCCCCTAAGCCCCAATCCACCACCACCACCATCAGTTGTACACCTGAGAAGCCAGGTCAGTCGTCCGCCCGAGAAGTCATGTCAGTTGTACACCTGAGAAGCCAGGCTAGTTGTACACCTGAGAAGCCAGATCAGTCGTCCGCCTGAGAAGTCAGATTGGTCGTCTGCCTCAGAAACCAGGTCTCTTATGCACTTGAGAAACCAGTTCAGTTATGTGCCTGAGAATCCAGGTCACTCATGCACGGCTACTGCTCTCATGGGCAGCCATGCAATGTCACATCTCTCCTGGACACGGGATCAGTCATGCACGGCCACCGGTCCTGATCAGTCACACAATGTCACCTCTCTCCTGGACACGGGATCAGTCATGCACGGCCACCGGTCCTGATCAGTCACACAATGTCACATCTCTCCTGGACACGGGATCAGTCATGCACGGCCACCGGTCCTGATCAGTCACACAATGTCACCTCTCTCCTGGACACGGGATCAGTCATGCACGGCCACCGGTCCTGATCAGTCACACAATGTCACCTCTCTCCTGGACACGGGATCAGTCATGCACGGCCACCGGTCCTGATCAGTCACACAATGTCACATCTCTCCTGGACACGGGATCAGTCATGCACGGCCACCGGTCCTGATCAGTCACACAATGTCACCTCTCTCCTGGACACGGGATCAGTCATGACGCACCGTCTATCAATCAAAATGTCCCGGATCGTCATGCACGGCCACCGGTCCTGATCAGTCACACAATGTCACCTCTCTCCTGGACACGGGATCAGTCATGCACGGCCACCGGTCCTGATCAGTCACACAATGTCACCTCTCTCCTGGACACGGGATCAGTCATGCACGGCCACCGGTCCTGATCAGTCACACAATGTCACCTCTCTCCTGGACACGGGATCAGTCATGCACGGCCACCGGTCCTGATCAGTCACACAATGTCACCTCTCTCCTGGACACGGGATCAGTCATGCACGGCCACCGGTCCTGATCAGTCACACAATGTCACCTCTCTCCTGGACACGGGATCAGTCATGCACGGCCACCGGTCCTGATCAGTCACACAATGTCACATCTCTCCTGGACACGGGATCAGTCATGCACGGCCACCGGTCCTGATCAGTCACACAATGTCACCTCTCTCCTGGACACGGGATCAGTCATGCACGGCCACCGGTCCTGATCAGTCACACAATGTCACCTCTCTCCTGGACACGGGATCAGTCATGCACGGCCACCGGTCCTGATCAGTCACACAATGTCACCTCTCTCCTGGACACGGGATCAGTCATGCACGGCCACCGGTCCTGATCAGTCACACAATGTCACCTCTCTCCTGGACACGGGATCAGTCATGCACGGCCACCGGTCCTGATCAGTCACACAATGTCACCTCTCTCCTGGACACGGGATCAGTCATGCACGGCCACCGGTCCTGATCAGTCACACAATGTCACATCTCTCCTGGACACGGGATCAGTCATGCACGGCCACCGGTCCTGATCAGTCACACAATGTCACCTCTCTCCTGGACACGGGATCAGTCATGCACGGCCACCGGTCCTGATCAGTCACACAATGTCACCTCTCTCCTGGACACGGGATCAGTCATGCACGGCCACCGGTCCTGATCAGTCACACAATGTCACCTCTCTCCTGGACACGGGATCAGTCATGCACGGCCACCGGTCCTGATCAGTCACACAATGTCACATCTCTCCTGGACACGGGATCAGTCATGCACGGCCACCGGTCCTGATCAGTCACACAATGTCACCTCTCTCCTGGACACGGGATCAGTCATGCACGGCCACCGGTCCTGATCAGTCACACAATGTCACCTCTCTCCTGGACACGGGATCAGTCATGCACGGCCACCGGTCCTGATCAGTCACACAATGTCACCTCTCTCCTGGACACGGGATCAGTCATGCACGGCCACCGGTCCTGATCAGTCACACAATGTCACCATCTCTCCTGGACACGGGATCAGTCATGCACGGCCACCGGTCCTGATCAGTCACACAATGTCACCTCTCTCCTGGACACGGGATCAGTCATGCACGGCCACCGGTCCTGATCAGTCACACAATGTCACCTCTCTCCTGGACACGGGATCAGTCATGCACGGCCACCGGTCCTGATCAGTCACACAATGTCACCTCTCTCCTGGACACGGGATCAGTCATGCACGGCCACCGGTCCTGATCAGTCACACAATGTCACCATCTCTCCTGGACACGGGATCAGTCATGCACGGCCACCGGTCCTGATCAGTCACACAATGTCACCTCTCTCCTGGACACGGGATCAGTCATGCACGGCCACCGGTCCTGATCAGTCACACAATGTCACCTCTCTCCTGGACACGGGATCAGTCATGCACGGCCACCGGTCCTGATCAGTCACACAATGTCACCTCTCTCCTGGACACGGGATCAGTCATGCACGGCCACCGGTCCTGATCAGTCACACAATGTCACCTCTCTCCTGGACACGGGATCAGTCATGCACGGCCACCGGTCCTGATCAGTCACACAATGTCACCTCTCTCCTGGACACGGGATCAGTCATGCACGGCCACCGGTCCTGATCAGTCACACAATGTCACCTCTCTCCTGGACACGGGATCAGTCATGCACGGCCACCGGTCCTGATCAGTCACACAATGTCACCTCTCTCCTGGACACGGGATCAGTCATGCACGGCCACCGGTCCTGATCAGTCACACAATGTCACCTCTCTCCTGGACACGGGATCAGTCATGCACGGCCACCGGTCCTGATCAGTCACACAATGTCACATCTCTCCTGGACACGGGATCAGTCATGCACGGCCACCGGTCCTGATCAGTCACACAATGTCACCTCTCTCCTGGACACGGGATCAGTCATGCACGGCCACCGGTCCTGATCAGTCACACAATGTCACCTCTCTCCTGGACACGGGATCAGTCATGCACGGCCACCGGTCCTGATCAGTCACACAATGTCACCTCTCTCCTGGACACGGGATCAGTCATGCACGGCCACCGGTCCTGATCAGTCACACAATGTCACATCTCTCCTGGACACGGGATCAGTCATGCACGGCCACCGGTCCTGATCAGTCACACAATGTCACCTCTCTCCTGGACACGGGATCAGTCATGCACGGCCACCGGTCCTGATCAGTCACACAATGTCACCTCTCTCCTGGACACGGGATCAGTCATGCACGGCCACCGGTCCTGATCAGTCACACAATGTCACTCTCTCCTGGACACGGGATCAGTCATGCACGGCCACCGGTCCTGATCAGTCACACAATGTCACATCTCTCCTGGACACGGGATCAGTCATGCACGGCCACCGGTCCTGATCAGTCACACAATGTCACCTCTCTCCTGGACACGGGATCAGTCATGCACGGCCACCGGTCCTGATCAGTCACACAATGTCACCTCTCTCCTGGACACGGGATCAGTCATGCACGGCCACCGGTCCTGATCAGTCACACAATGTCACCTCTCTCCTGGACACGGGATCAGTCATGCACGGCCACCGGTCCTGATCAGTCACACAATGTCACCTCTCTCCTGGACACGGGATCAGTCATGCACGGCCACCGGTCCTGATCAGTCACACAATGTCACCTCTCTCCTGGACACGGGATCAGTCATGCACGGCCACCGGTCCTGATCAGTCACACAATGTCACCTCTCTCCTGGACACGGGATCAGTCATGCACGGCCACCGGTCCTGATCAGTCACACAATGTCACATCTCTCCTGGACACGGGATCAGTCATGCACGGCCACCGGTCCTGATCAGTCACACAATGTCACCTCTCTCCTGGACACGGGATCAGTCATGCACGGCCACCGGTCCTGATCAGTCACACAATGTCACCTCTCTCCTGGACACGGGATCAGTCATGCACGGCCACCGGTCCTGATCAGTCACACAATGTCACCTCTCTCCTGGACACGGGATCAGTCATGCACGGCCACCGGTCCTGATCAGTCACACAATGTCACCTCTCTCCTGGACACGGGATCAGTCATGCACGGCCACCGGTCCTGATCAGTCACACAATGTCACCTCTCTCCTGGACACGGGATCAGTCATGCACGGCCACCGGTCCTGATCAGTCACACAATGTCACCTCTCTCCTGGACACGGGATCAGTCATGCACGGCCACCGGTCCTGATCAGTCACACAATGTCACCTCTCTCCTGGACACGGGATCAGTCATGCACGGCCACCGGTCCTGATCAGTCACACAATGTCACCTCTCTCCTGGACACGGGATCAGTCATGCACGGCCACCGGTCCTGATCAGTCACACAATGTCACCTCTCTCCTGGACACGGGATCAGTCATGCACGGCCACCGGTCCTGATCAGTCACACAATGTCACCTCTCTCCTGGACACGGGATCAGTCATGCACGGCCACCGGTCCTGATCAGTCACACAATGTCACCTCTCTCCTGGACACGGGATCAGTCATGCACGGCCACCGGTCCTGATCAGTCACACAATGTCACCTCTCTCCTGGACACGGGATCAGTCATGCACGGCCACCGGTCCTGATCAGTCACACAATGTCACCTCTCTCCTGGACACGGGATCAGTCATGCACGGCCACCGGTCCTGATCAGTCACACAATGTCACCTCTCTCCTGGACACGGGATCAGTCATGCACGGCCACCGGTCCTGATCAGTCACACAATGTCACTCTCTCCTGGACACGGGATCAGTCATGCACGGCCACCGGTCCTGATCAGTCACACAATGTCACCTCTCTCCTGGACACGGGATCAGTCATGCACGGCCACCGGTCCTGATCAGTCACACAATGTCACCTCTCTCCTGGACACGGGATCAGTCATGCACGGCCACCGGTCCTGATCAGTCACACAATGTCACCTCTCTCCTGGACACGGGATCAGTCATGCACGGCCACCGGTCCTGATCAGTCACACAATGTCACCTCTCTCCTGGACACGGGATCAGTCATGCACGGCCACCGGTCCTGATCAGTCACACAATGTCACCTCTCTCCTGGACACGGGATCAGTCATGCACGGCCACCGGTCCTGATCAGTCACACAATGTCACCTCTCTCCTGGACACGGGATCAGTCATGCACGGCCACCGGTCCTGATCAGTCACACAATGTCACCTCTCTCCTGGACACGGGATCAGTCATGCACGGCCACCGGTCCTGATCAGTCACACAATGTCACCTCTCTCCTGGACACGGGATCAGTCATGCACGGCCACCGGTCCTGATCAGTCACACAATGTCACCTCTCTCCTGGACACGGGATCAGTCATGCACGGCCACCGGTCCTGATCAGTCACACAATGTCACCTCTCTCCTGGACACGGGATCAGTCATGCACGGCCACCGGTCCTGATCAGTCACACAATGTCACCTCTCTCCTGGACACGGGATCAGTCATGCACGGCCACCGGTCCTGATCAGTCACACAATGTCACCTCTCTCCTGGACACGGGATCAGTCATGCACGGCCACCGGTCCTGATCAGTCACACAATGTCCACCTCTCTCCTGGACACGGGATCAGTCATGCACGGCCATGCACGGCCGGTCTGATCAGTCACACAATGTCACCTCTCTCCTGGACACGGGATCAGTCATGCACGGCCACCGGTCCTGATCAGTCACACAATGTCACCTCTCTCCTGGACACGGGATCAGTCATGCACGGCCACCGGTCCTGATCAGTCACACAATGTCACCTCTCTCCTGGACACGGGATCAGTCATGCACGGCCACCGGTCCTGATCAGTCACACAATGTCACCTCTCTCCTGGACACGGGATCAGTCATGCACGGCCACCGGTCCTGATCAGTCACACAATGTCACCTCTCTCCTGGACACGGGATCAGTCATGCACGGCCACCGGTCCTGATCAGTCACACAATGTCACCTCTCTCCTGGACACGGGATCAGTCATGCACGGCCACCGGTCCTGATCAGTCACACAATGTCACCTCTCTCCTGGACACGGGATCAGTCATGCACGGCCACCGGTCCTGATCAGTCACACAATGTCACCTCTCTCCTGGACACGGGATCAGTCATGCACGGCCACCGGTCCTGATCAGTCACACAATGTCACCTCTCTCCTGGACACGGGATCAGTCATGCACGGCCACCGGTCCTGATCAGTCACACAATGTCACCTCTCTCCTGGACACGGGATCAGTCATGCACGGCCACCGGTCCTGATCAGTCACACAATGTCACCTCTCTCCTGGACACGGGATCAGTCATGCACGGCCACCGGTCCTGATCAGTCACACAATGTCACCTCTCTCCTGGACACGGGATCAGTCATGCACGGCCACCGGTCCTGATCAGTCACACAATGTCACCTCTCTCCTGGACACGGGTATACTCCTGAACGGGATCAGTCATGCACGGCCACCGGTCCTGATCAGTCACACAATGTCACCTCTCTCCTGGACACGGGATCAGTCATGCACGGCCACCGGTCCTGATCAGTCACACAATGTCACCTCTCTCCTGGACACGGGATCAGTCATGCACGGCCACCGGTCCTGATCAGTCACACAATGTCACCTCTCTCCTGGACACGGGATCAGTCATGCACGGCCACCGGTCCTGATCAGTCACACAATGTCACATCTCTCCTGGACACGGGATCAGTCATGCACGGCCACCGGTCCTGATCAGTCACACAATGTCACCTCTCTCCTGGACACGGGATCAGTCATGCACGGCCACCGGTCCTGATCAGTCACACAATGTCACCTCTCTCCTGGACACGGGATCAGTCATGCACGGCCACCGGTCCTGATCAGTCACACAATGTCACCTCTCTCCTGGACACGGGATCAGTCATGCACGGCCACCGGTCCTGATCAGTCACACAATGTCACCTCTCTCCTAGACACCAAATCACCACACGAGTCTATATAATATTGCAATAGCTACCTTTCCAAATGTTTGCTGTGATGAATATGTAGTACCTGTCAACATTTGCGTGAAGCGGAATTTGTTTAATGCAGTTCCCATCATGTGGTCACAATGTGACCGATATACGGCGCAACTTGGGGCGCTAAGCAAGCGAGTGTCACGATGCTTTCTGTCTCACAAGTTTTCCGCTCAGTTCACACAACCGATGCAATACAAATCCGTCCAGGTGCTAAGCGCTTGTTTGCGGCGTCTGCAATAACACCTCTCAGTGCGGTGGCGGGCGGACCGTTCAGAACAGTCAATGCAGCAGACAGTTCCGAGTGAGACACCTATGGCACCGTCAGAGAGTCCGCTGACTGGCTGACCTCGCGTCACGCATGTCGCGTAGCGCCACCTTGTTGCGTGGCCGACGGTCAGCCGGGCTGGTGCGTGCTCGTTATGCGATGTGCCCCCCTGCCGGATATGTGGCGCGTGGCCCTGCATATTATGTGATGTGTGGCCTGCCAAGTGACGTGTGAGCCGTTAGGTGACGTGCGGCCCGCTGAGTGACGTGTGGTCCGCTGAGTGACGTGTGAGCCGTTAGATGACGTGTGGTCCGCTGAGTGACGTGTGAGCCGTTATGTGACGTGTGGCCCGCTGAGTGACGTGCGAGCCGTTAGGTGACGTGTGGCCCGCTGAGTGACGTGTGAGCCGTTATGTGACGTGTGGCCCGCTGAGTGACTGCGAGCCGTTAGGTGACGTGTGGCCCGCTGAGTGACGTGTGAGCCGTTATGTGACGTGTGGCCCGCTGAGTGACGTGCGAGCCGTTAGGTGACGTGTGGCCCGCTGAGTGACGTGTGAGCCGTTATGTGACGTGTGGCCCGCTGAGTGACGTGCGAGCCGTTAGGTGACGTGTGGCCCGCTGAGTGACGTGTGAGCCGTTATGTGACGTGTGGCCCCCTAAGTGACGTGTGAGCCGTTAGGTGACGTGCGGCCGTGGTGTGACGCCGTCCCGCCGCCGCCAGGTGACGGTGTTCTTCGTCGACTACGGCGACACGCGCCCGCTGGCCACCGCCGACGTGCAGCCGCTGCGGCCCGAACACTGCCGCACTGCCGGCCAGGCAATCCGCTGCTGCACCAGCGAGGCGGGCGGCGGCGGCCGCGCCGTCTGGTCCGACCGCGAGGTGCGCGTCTCTGACGGCCGTGCTCGCTCGTCGTCGCGGCAGCGATCGGCGCAGCCGGTGGCCGCGGCGTGTCCGTGAATACCTCATTTGACAATTCCTGTGACGCGAAGGGGTTTCAGTTGAGTGAAGGTCGATCGGTGTCCCATCGCCGTCAAAGTTGGCAGTCGCAAGTGGCGGAATAAGGTGTCCCTTCCCCGTTTTTTTTTTAGCCATGGGGTGTCCTAAAAGTTTGCAATTTATATCCCCTCCCGCTATTGAGTGGGTACACTTTGGATGACTGCGTGATACCGTGGCACGTCTGTGGTAGCGTGATTAGTATGTGATGTAATGACAGGTCTGTGGTGACGTGATCAGTGTGTGATGCCGTGACAGGTGTGTGATGGCGTGATTAATGTGTCTGGAGCGGTTGCATGAAAGACCAATGCATGCAGACTGGTTGTGTGAACGACCACTGTATGCAGTGCAGTTGTTTGGAGGACCAGTGTATGCGATCCGGTTGTATGAAGTACTAGTGTATGCGAGATAATAGTATGTGAGACAGGCTGTCTGAAGGACCAGTATATGTGTGACGGTTGCATGAAGGACCAGTATATGTGTGACAGTTGTATGAAGGCCAGTATATGTGTGATAGTTATGTGAAGGGGCCATTGTGTGTGATGGCTGTGTGAATGGGCCAGTGCATGTGTGATGGCTGTGTGAATGGGCCAGTGCATGTGTGATGGCTGTGTAAAGAGGTCAGTATATGTGTGATGGCTGTGTGAAGTCGCCAATATATGTGTGATGGTTGTGAAGGGGCCAGTATGTGTGTGATGGCTATGTGAAGGGGCCAGTATGTGTGTGATGGCTATGTGAAGGGACCAGTATATGTGTGGCAGCTGTGTGAAGGGGCCAGTATATGTTTGGCAGCTGTGTGAGGAGGCCAGTATTTATGTGATGGCTGTGTGAACTGGCCAGTATATGTGTGATGGCTGTGTGAACTGGCCAGTAAATGTGTGATGGTTGTGTGAACTGGCCAGTATATGTGTAACGGCTGTGTGACGGGTCCAGCATATGCATGCCAGCTGTGTGAAATGGCCAGTGTACGTGGGTCGGTTGTGTGAATGGACCAGTATGTGTGTGACGTCTGTGTGAAGAGGCCAGTATATGTGTGATGGCTGTGTGAAGTGGCCAGTGTATGTGTGACGGCTTTGTGAGGAGGCCAGTGTACACGGACCGGTTGTGTGGAGGGGCCAGTATATGTGTGAAGAGCCATTGTACGCGGGTCGGTTGTGTGAAGGGGCCAGTATGTGTGACAGCTGTGTGAAGGGGCCAGTATATGTGTGACAGCTGTGTGAAGGGGCCAGTATATGTGTGATGGCTGACTGAAGGGGCCAGTATATGTGTGACAGCTGTGTGAAGGGGCCAGTATATGTGTGACAGCTGTGTGAAGGGGCCAGTATGTGTGACAGCTGTGTGAAGGGGCCAGTATATGTGTGATGGCTGACTGAAGGGGCCAGTATGTGTGACAGCTGTGTGAAGTGGCCAGTATACGTGTGTGATGGCCGTGTGAAGGGGCCAGTATGTGTGACAGTGTGTGAAGGGGTCAGTATATGTGCGATAGCTGTGTGAAGGGGCCAGTATATGTGTGACGGTGTGTGAAGGGGCCAGTATATGTGTGACGGCTGACTGAAGGGGCCAGTATATGTGTGAAGGGGCCAGTATATGTGTGACGGTGTGTGTGAAGGGGCCAGTATATGTGCGACAGCTGTGTGAAGGGGCCAGTATATGTGTGATGGCTGTGTGAAGGGGCCAGTATGTGTGACGGCTGTGTGAAGGGGCCAGTATATCAGTGTTAAAATATTGGTTTTTCATTAGGTGTGAGATGTCGAAACGAGCATTGAAGGATGTCGAAATTTGACATGTAATTAGTGTAATTTAAAATGTTTTTTATGTCTTTCAGACTAAAATTTTAGTTCATGGTGTAGGTGATTACGACTGGACCTCAGTGTTCTAAAATTACTTCACCATTAACTGTGTGGATGAATAAAGAATTTGCTTCAGAATAGTGAAAGATTGGAAGAAAATAAAGGATCGCCATTTAAGGAAAAAAAAGGGAAAAAATTTTTTTTTTTTTGATAAATTTTTTTTTTTTTTTTTTTTGGTTTTTTTTAAAATCCTCTTAATAATTTTGGAAAAACCCAAAAAAAAAAAAAAAAAAAAAAAAAAAAAAAAAATTTTATTATTTTTTTTTTTTTTGGTATTTTTTTTTTTTTTTTTCTGGACCTTTATCATTTATTTTAAGATTCATAATTTAAGAAAAGATGTATTCAGGATAAGGAGAATAATAACTATGATGAACTGGTTGGTTATTTGTGCTTAGGGGCGCATCGACTGCTTCGGTCATACAGCGCCCATATGATGAACTGGTATTGTATCCCATATCACATAGGTCATCCCTTTACCCGAAATTGCATTGCAAAATGTTCGTGTAACACCATTCCATATTGAGGGCATGCACATGCCATTTATAAACGAGATACTGTTACAAAGGAGACATAAATACTTCATATCAATGTGCAGGATGCTGATACTTCTTGGAGAAGGATGTCGAGTGAGTGTTCAGAAAGTAGAATAATTTATCACTGAACAACTTTGATAAGTCTGCATATTGTATTCAATGCAGGGGTCCATTGCTTGCTGAATAAGGACTTAAGGAGTGCTGGATGATACCGGGTTTCAGGATACTGGGTAGACTATCTGAAACAGAAGAGGCTCTGTGATGCGGTTTCAGGAGATTTCCTGATCATAGGTCATTGGTGCACCCCAACTATGGCATATTTGAATTGTTGAAGGGCATCAGGATGTTTTCAGTTGAGTTCATGTTGGCTTCATAATCAGCAGCTAGTAAGCAAGGATGTCACAAAAGCCATAGATGGGGAGGTCGATTTAACTTTCATTAGGTGGTATTTTCCACCCATTTTCTTGAAAAATTTCACACTGCAGTATATGTGTGACAGCTGTATGAAGGGGCCAGTATGTGTGACGGTATGTGTGAAGGGGCCAGTATGTGTGACGGTGTGTGAAGGGGCCAGTATATGTGTGATGGCTGACTGAAGGGGCCAGTATATGTGTGACGGCTGTGTGAAGGGGCCAGTATATGTGTGACAGTATGTGTGAAGGGGCCAGTATGTGCGACGGTATGTGTGAAGGGGCCAGTATGTGCGACGGTATGTGTGAAGGGGCCAGTATGTGTGACGGTATGTGTGAAGGGGCCAGTATGTGTGACGGTATGTGTGAATGGGCCAGTATATGTGTGACAGTATGTGTGAAGGGGCCAGTATGTGTGACGGTATGTGTGAAGGGGCCAGTATGTGTGACGGTATGTGTGAATGGGCCAGTATATGTGTGACGGTATGTGTGAAGGGGCCAGTATGTGTGACGGTGTGTGAAGGGGCCTGTATGTGTGACGGTATGTGTGACGGTGTGTGACAGCTGTGTGAAGGGGCCAGTATGTGCGACGGTGTGTGTGACGGTGTGTGTGAGTATATGTGTGCTCGGCCGACAGACGGCCCAGTTCCGGGCCGCGGTGCTGGAGCGGCCTTACCTGGCCCGGCTGGACGAGCAGCGCGGCGACACAGCCCTGGTGACACTGGCGCGGGCCGACGTGCTGTCGCCGCTGGGCGTGACGCCGGCCGTGTCCAGCCCACCTCAGCTGGCCAGACAGAACAGCGGCGGCCAGGCGGCCAGTCCGCCTCACCTGGCCAGACAGAACAGCGGCGGCCAGGCGGCCAGTGCGCCTCACCTGGCGAGACAGAACAGCGGCGGCGGCCAGGCGGCCAGTCCGCCTCACCTGGCCAGACAGAACAGCGGCGGCCGGTCGGCGAGGCAGCCGTCCAGAGCTGACCAGGTGAGATCAAGTGGAAGCCACCACAACGGACGGCAGTGGTTCTCCTGAAAGGACCGCGGGCCACGGTAGCTCAGTTGGTAGAGCGTCGGGCTCTTGATCGCAAGGTTGTGAGTTCGAATCTCACAACCGACGGCATTACCGTGTCTACCCGAGACCAATCGGTGTGAGAGATTGGCGACGCTATATGACATAACAGTTGAATGCGTCGTACAAAAATCCAAGGTTCTTCTTCTGAAACGACCGCGCGCGGTTTGTACAGAGTCGCATCGCTGTCACGAAAGTATGTTTAGCTTCAGCGGTAATGTGAAACCCAGCTCGTGTGCGCTCGGGTGGCTCACTTGCGGGAGACTCCTCGTCGTCAGCTGGCCTCGAGCTCCGCCGGTGCAGACTGGGAGAACCAGTGGTAAATTATACGTGAAATATGGTGGAATATACCACCTTTGAACACCGAATGGACATCATCTCCAAAGAAGTGTTGGCATCGTGCTTCTTGATGGAATGGTGCTTATGGAATCTCCATGACTGATTCTTGAGATTATTTTGCGTCTCTAAAATTAAACATAACACTATTGACTGGAATCAAGCTGGAAGGATTCAAGTAATATCTGAATTGGGATGCTTCCATGACACATTTTTGCATCTTACTGTACTCGTTTTGACATGTCACACCTAAAACTGTCATTATTTTGACACTGGGGAGAAGTCACGTGGTCCGCCACCGGCGCAGTACCGGACGGTGCGTCCCGCAGCGCCCACCGTGGACGGCTGGGGCGGCAGCGGTGCACGTACAGCAGGGTGTGACGTACTCGTGATCTTTGTCACGGGGACAAAATGCCAGGGTGGGGTTTTACGGGGACGATGTTAAAAAGTGGCTTGTAGCAAAGAACGATTTCAAAGCGACTTGGAGCTTGCCCTCACGCCCGGAAAGTTCCCCATTCACTTACTATGGCACACTAGCGCCATCTATGCACGTGCTTTTCTTGTATCTCAGCTTGTACCTGACGTACAAAGACGAGACATGAACCATCGTGTTGCTCATGCTCAGAGCTTTCCATTTATACCCATTGTTATGACCTGGGCTCACTAGGTCGCCGTCGAAGGTCAAGCCACATATCTCACTCAACACCGGAATGGGTCATCCAGAGACCATAAACATGTATCGCAGAACTAAGTCACTGAGCCCTGTGCACTTGGTCACATTGCGATGTTGTGGACTCTTAGGCGGTACAGTCAGGAATATTTAACCACCGTGACCTGCAAAAGGTAAAAGATCAGATACCCAAGGTAGTGGAGAATTACCACCTACTTACCCAGCTGAGATGTAATTCTCCACTACCTTGGGTATCTGACCTTTTACCTTTTGCAGGTCACGGTGGTTAAATATTCCTCACTGTATCCCCTGAGAGTCCACAACATTGCAATGAGACCAAGTGAACAGTGTTCAGTGACTTAGTTCTGCGACACATGTTTATGGTCTCTGAATGACCCATTCCGGTGTTGAGTGAGATATGTGGCCTGACCTTCGACGGCGACCTAGTGACCCCAGGTCATCAAAATCTGCATCAATCGAAAGCTCTCATCATGAGCAATACGATGGTTTTTGTCTCGTCTTTGTACGCCCACTAGAAGCTGAGATCCATAAAATACGTGCATAGGTGGCACTAGTGTGCCATAGCAAGTGAATGGGGGAACCTCCCAGGCGTGACGGCAAGCTCCAAGTCGCTTTGAAATCTTTTTTTTTTTGCTACATATCGTTTTTATCATCGCCCCCGTAAAACCCCACCCTGGAATTTTGGATCTGCAATCTACGACACACTAACGTACAGCCAGCACAATGCAGTCATGTCTCTGGTGTATCCTCTTTGGTACTGGCGTATCCTCTACCAACACGAACTTGCCAGCACCAGCTCAACTCGAGTCACTCGAGCACGCAACGATGCTCAAGATTCTAGTGTCCCAAAAGCGCCGAGGTACACAGCCGCTACGCGTGCCAGTCTTCCGCTGAATGAGGGGGAACTTCCGACTCCCGACGGCGACTTGGCCGACGCTACCATCTTGGTTGCCACCATACTTGCCCGCGGCTGCCGTCGCCATGGAAAGAATAATTTAACGGCGCAATTCACGATTTAACTTGGAGCTGGTCGGGACCCCTGTGTGCTGGTGACTTCTATGAAGTAAGGTCCCCTGCTCAGGGGTATTCGAGTGATAATTTCTCCTGTCCAGAGCGAACCGGATAAGGAGATGTTCTGTCTCAGTATGGGTGCCTCCGTATCGAATGGGAACATCCGCCGATTTATATTTTGGTGTGTTGTGCTTAATGTTCACGAGTATATTTTATGGTGTATGCTTTATGTTAAAACGCCACGACCTTTACACCAAGTGCTGTTCTAGCAGTGGACGAACGTATCGTGTTGATATGCTGCTGTCGGATTTGGTGGTGACATTGGTGTTGGTGCGAGGGGTGCGGGTGGTCGAGTGGTTAAAGTGTTGAGCTCTGGGTGCCAAAGGTCCCGGGTTCAACACTCACATCACTCGGAACATTTTCGAATCCCGCGGCCCATCGAATGCACAGACAATGGTGTCGATGCGCTGCCTCGGCGTCCACTCACAATGACGCTGCCCGCCGCTACCGCAGGACAAGGACTGGCGCGCGTCGGCCGCTCCTCTGTCACCCGTTGACCAGCGCTCCCCGCCGGCCACCGACCGCTACGCCGGCAAAATGCGCATGGACATCCCCGAGGCGTACTCGCGGCCGGCGCGGGATCAGCGCGCGGCTGGTGAGGACGAGGCCGCCTGGCCGGGCAGTCGGCCTCGCGGACCCGACCTCTCCACCGACACCGGACCGTGCCAGTCTCGGCAGCCGCCGCAGCAGAAGCAACAACAGCAGCAGCCACACCATCAGCAGCAACAACAACAACAGCCACACAATCAGCAGCAACAACAGCAGCCACACCATCAGCAGCCACACCACCAGCATCAGCAGCAACAACAGCCACAGCAGCAGCAACAGCAGCCGCAACATCACCAGCAGCAGCAGCAGCAGCAGCCGGCGCTGACAATACCGGAGCACACGTGCCGGCTGGTGCCGGCCGTGATGGCCGCGGGCAGCACGGTACGCGCCACGCCCACCTGGGTGTGCGGCCTGCACGAGTTCTCGGTGCAGCCGCTGGACGGCGGCGGCCAGTTCGAGCGGCTGATGGTCGACATGCAGACGTTCTACGGCGCGCTGCGTCGGCAGGACGGCGCCGAGACCAGCCCGACGGTCGGCGGGGCCGTGGCCGCCAAGTGAGTGCTGGGGGTGTGGGGTGTGAAGGGGGGGGGGGTCGGCTTCCGGTCGTGCTGCGATGTCGGTGCCGTGATGGTGGTTGTAGCCGTGGGTGGTGATTTAGGGGCGTGTCGGTCTTGCTCTGCTGGCGTGTTGCAAAACTGGTCTGGCTCAATTGTGAGCTCTGGTGCAGCGCAGTTTGCACAATTCATCGGTAATGATTTTCGGAATGTTCTTGTCACATGGTCGTTTGGGGATATGCTATTTGTCTCCTTTGTATTTATTATTATACCAAGTTCGTTTGTACAATCCGGTCCAGTATTATCATTTTTGTTCCGGAGATCGGGATCTGTGTTCAGTAAGTTCGCCGCAAGGGCATTCCGCACCTCCTCGGGACACCCGACACAATTATGTCGTGCAAAATATTCCCTTTGCACGACACAATTATGTCGTGCAAAGGGAATAAGCATAAGTCGCAGTCTGCAGTCTTTTCAGGGGAGCGCCTTCTCGGGTTTCCCGATGAATAGTGTCCGAACCGAATGTCTGAAGCGGACAAGCTATATATTAAAATGATTGTATGGAGCAACGAGTGCAGAACGAAGTTCTTTTCCCCAAACAAATGCTAAAGTTCCATCGAACAACTTCTTTTACCTTTGCAAATTGTTCGTCTGTAGGTCCTTAGGAAAACAAATACAGGCAACCATATGCATGTGCATTAGAGTTGCTCTTCCCTCATGAAGTTGTGAGGTACTACCCTGTCAATTTGTGTCACAACAGGAAGAGTATGATATGTGAAGTGTGAAAAAGTAAAAATGTGTGAAACACAGCGCTAATTACTGCCCACTTGCATGCTTCGCAGGCTCTCTGAACTTTTCGGGTCCACTGGCGCTATTTGTATCGATATCGAATACGATTTGGTGGTTTCAGCCCTCGTTAAGTCCTTGGACTCGAGCCTGGCACTGTTGGCATCATCTATTGACGTAGTAGCTGCATGACTCAACGGTCGATGTGTCGTAAAACCAATAATAATCTATTGACGTAAATATCAACTTCCCACTGATACTCCTTTCAGCACCCATTTTTGTTGTTGCCATACTCAGACTTCCATGTGAAATGCCCTCCACCTCTTTCAACCCACCCCACCCTCAATTGAGCTTCGAATCGCGCCATCTATTGCTACTACGCGGCTAAAGGCCGTCTTTAAGATAATCTTACTGAAATTCTTGCTGCTGTTTCCGTTGCTCCTTCCTACGCTTCCTGTTCTTTTTGCCATCCTCTTTTCCGTCCTTGATAATTACCACTGTCACTGCATTCGCCACCATCACCACCTTCGCCGCTGGTGCTCTTGCAGGGCGGATGCTCGCATTGGCGAGCCAAGGGAGAATTGGAAGTGTGCGCGACCGCGTCCATAACCGAGTAACTACTACTCGGATCGATGCGTTTTCTGTGGCTTGCGGAGCCGTTAGTGTGACGGTCATGGAGCGTGCGTCGCAGTGGTGACGGGAACGTTGGGAGCTGAAGATACGGAATGGGCGCTACATAGCCAGTAGCAGTTGATGCGCCCATGAGCCCAAATAATCAGCTTCAGATGTGGCCCGGGCTGACGGGTGTCGCGTGGCGGCAGGTTCACCGACGGCGCCTGGTACCGGGCGGTGGTGACCGCCGTCAGCCCCGCCCAGCTGACCGTTCACTTCGTCGACTACGGGAACTCGGAGAAGGTGGACCGCCACCTGGTGAAGCGGCTGAAGGAGCAGTACTGCCAGCTGGCCTGCCATTCCTACAGGTAGCTGACGTGCCGGGGGTGCAGTGCTGCTTGCCCGCCACGCGATACATCCATTGTTGATTCGATTCGGTTATCGAGCTTTGCACAAGTGTTTGGTCCGGATTAGTAGAGACACGGGTGTGTGTCCCCTGGTCTCCAGTGCATACTGCCGCGCCGTGCGGTAACCAGTGCACACACCGCCACACCGTCCTGTGTCAAGCGCACACCGCGATACCTTGCGGTAAGCAGTACATGGAGTCACTGCTCATACTTATGAATTGATGAGCATTTGGAGCCCCCCATTTTTTTGTGTTGATTGCCGATGATGTACATTTGTGTGCCCTGTCGTATGCTTTTTCCAAAGACATCTAGTGTATTGTGCAGATTTAGAGGCCCATCTGGTTCTTCGTTAGCTTTGGTGTACTTATCGACTGCTTGTGCAAACACAACTGTGGCTACCGGGCCATTTGTCTCCTGGTTGAGGTATGTACAGTTGCTTACTGCAGGCTATGGGTCCTACATACTCGTGTATAATGCTGGAGTTGTCTGGCAGGCCATATCCCAAATGGCTTCTGACCGAGCGTTATGGTGACTTCGATGCGATGTGACTGTTGCAGATGCAAGTTTGGCGGCATACAGCCCGCTGGTGGAAATTGGAAGGTGCTTCCGGAGAAACAGCTCGCCAAGTACTTCGAAGCCGAAATGCAGGTATGTTTGTCTTTATTGCGGTGTTGGCGGTGACTTACCCCAGCCTCCAACCATATTCGTCATCACCGTCATCGTCATCGTCATCCTTGTCGGAGGGCTCCCTGACTGCCGTGGAGGTAACGCTAGCGTCCAACCTCTGTCTGTGTGTCGCAGGTGACGGCCCTGTCGTCGGAGGGCTCCCTGACCGCCGTGGAGGTAACTCTGATGTTCTGTCCATGTCTGTGTGTCGCAGGTGACGGCCCTGTCGTCGGAGGGCTCCCTGACCGCCGTGGAGGTAACGCTGGCGTCCGGTCTCCGCGTGGCTGACCAGCTGGTGGCTGACGGTCTGGCAGTCCGTCCCGTCACCGGACAGCCCATCCGCCAACATAGTGAGTGAATGCAAAATAAACGGCACTAACTCGTCTCAGTGAAGTCGTGAAGGGAATTTGTACTGGACAGTCATAAGTGCACCGGAAAACTGTCCTCATCTTAATCCGGGTGCCATTAGTCACCGTGTATGATTAGGTTCGGGTGCACGACAATTAGTGTGTTTGTGTGATGTATCCAATTACCTGTTTTTGATATTGCGCTATATTTTCGATGGCTCTGATTTCTGGCTAGTCCTGTGCACCTGATCAGTGCTGTGCACCTGATAAACTGTGTGTGCCTACCTAGCGCTATGCACCTGACCAATGCATTGCACCGGATTTGGATTGTGCACTTGGTCATGGTTGTACGCACCACCAGGGCTGTGCATCTGACCAACAGCGTTGCACACCTGACCAGCGCGGCACGTGTGACGAGCGCGACACGCCGGTCAACATTCGGAGTATATTGTACGTTGCGTCCTATTAAAGCGATTTTAGAGTGTAGGTAGAATACATACTTGGGAAAAAAGTGACCATAAGATGGTAACGGAAACGGGGAGAATTCATAACGTCCGGAGTTCGTTTAGTACCAAGGTTTATAACGTCTAAAGCTCACAACGTCAAAGGATCGTAACGTCCAAAATGCGAAATATAGTCCAAAAGGCCAAAAGTGTCTCGGATAAGGTCCGTTCACAACGTCCAACGAGTGTCGCTGCCGCCAGACATCGGGCCGTTCCCGCCTCTGGAGCGGAAGTTCTCGGCCGGAGAGCGGGTGGACGTGTTCGTGTCGTTCGTCGGCGCGCCCGACAGACTGTTTGTGCAGCTCAGCGAGAACACTGCCGACATTGAGGAGATGGCCGCCCAGATCGAGGCGTCCACCGCCGGCTGTCAGGTAGGACTGCTGTCCTAACGGCTGGAACTGTCGGGTGGGGTGATGTTTCCATGGCTGAGACTGTCAGGTAGGACTGCTGTCCTAACGGCTGGGACTGTCGGGTGGGGTGATGTTTCCTAACGGCTGGAACTGTCGCGTGTTCTGATGTCTCCATGGCTGAGACTGTCAGGTAGGACTGCTGTCCTGTTGGCTAGGACTGTCAGGTGGGGTGATACTCTTAAGGTGGCTGGGACTGTCAGGTAGGGTGATGCTCCTAACGTTGGGCCTGTCAGGTGGTCTGATGTATCCACGGCTAGAACTGTCAGGTGGTGTGGGAGAGGAAGGACTGTCACTGAGGGCTGGGACTGTTTGGTGGGGTTAATGCGCTCGGGAGATACTGGGTTGGGGTTAATGCCGTCTGGGCAAGCACCGTGGGTGAGTTTAACGGTCTCAGAACGAAGTCATTACTGTACTTGGTAATGTTACGTGTTAGGTGTGGTGGCTGTATGTTCAGTGACTCTCCTGCCCAATATCCCTCTCATCGCAATAATAATAAATCGTCGCATTGTCATTTATCTTGAGCAGCAGGACTCTAGTCACGATCTCTTGGTCGGTGCCACTCAACATTAGCCGTGCTACTAAAGCTGCTACTTGGCAAGACAACTGACAAGAGTGAAATAGTGCGCTGACTGCAAGGATTTATCGGTTGTTGGCTGTCATCACCATAGTCGAATATTTATATATGGCGCTATGCTCTATAGCTGCATTGGTAATTATAACGAAAGATGATTTCACACAACAAAGTAGTGGGCAGCCAGAATAATAGGGATATGCACTAGGAATCACTTCGTCTCTATCACTATCAGTAGTGGGCGCTGTATGACCAACGCAGTCGATGCGCCCGTGAGGCCAAATAACTAACCAACCAACCACTATCAGTAGCTGTTTCTTGACGCGTGGTCTACCCTGCCGTTCTTTAAGTGTCTCTCAGCGGTCACTATGTCTTGCTGTATGTTCTTTGCCACTATCCCTCGGCTAGTCGCGTTCGGCCTGTTCCCAATAGCGCGCGAAGCCCCGCTCCGCGGACATTTGGCGCCAATGGGCCGGTGTCGGCAGGTGGCGTGCTCGAACGTCGAGCCGGAGGAGATCTGCCTGGCGCCGTTCGAGGACGTCTTCTACCGCGGCCTGATCGCCGCCGTCGACGGCCGGCAGGCCAGCGTCTACTTCGTCGATTATGGCAACACGGCGTCCGTGCCGGTCGACCAGGTCGGTCGGTCGGGATGGGCGACAGGTGGTGCGGCCGGTGCTGTGTGGGCTGCCGGACTGGGCGACGGTCGTGCGGCCGGTGCTGTGTGGGCTGTCGGGCTGGGCGACGGTAGTGTGGCCGGTGCTGTGTGGGCTGCCGGGCTGGGCGACGGTGGTGCGGCCGGTGCTGTGTGGGGGACGTTCTGTGTGATGGTCGCAGTGCTCTGCCATCCAGACACTCGACTGTTGGGTTTCTGCGTTACCCCACGGGTGTCTAGTACTGCTCGTGGACCTGCCCTCCCAGGCGGTACCGTATGACCCGACAGGGGTGTTGTGTACCATCAGCTGCTCGAGTGTCCTGTACCTCTGGTGGACCTGCCCTCCCAGGCGGTACTGTGTGACCTGACAGGGGCGTTGTGTACCCTCAGCTTCTCGAGTGTCTTGTACCTCTGGTGGACCTGCCCTCCCAGGCGGTGTTGTGTGGTCTGATGTGGGTGGTGTGTGCTCTCAGCTGCTGAGTGTCCTGTACCTTTGGTGGACCCGCCCTCCCAGGCGGTGTTGTGTGGTCTGACGGGGGTGTTGTGTACCCTCAGCTGCTCGAGTGTCCCGTACCGCTGGTGGACCTGCCAGCTCAGGCGATACTCTGCAGCCTGACGGGGGTTCCGGCCACCTGCAGTGAGCAGTTGATGGCCCAAGCCGACCAGATGGTACGCACGTACTCGCCCTTACTGTCACGTCGCGACACCTATCCTATCCGTCAGCTTGCCTGCTCTTCATAGCTGACCCTTCTGACACCTATCCCACTCGTCTGCCGGCATTTGCTCCTACCCATAGCTGACCCTTACTGCCATGTAGCGACACCCATCCCACCTGTCGGCCGATCTCTGCTCCTACTCATAGCTGACCCTTACTGCCATGTAGCGACACCTATCCAACCTGTCGGCCCATCTCTGCTCCTACCCATAGCTGACCCTTACTGCCATGTAGCGACACCTATCCCACCTGTCGGCCCATCTCTGCTCCTACCCATAGCTGACCCTTACTGCCATGTAGCGACACCTATCCCACCCGTCGGCCCATCTCTGCTCCTTCCCATAGCTGACCCTTACTGCCATGTAGCGACACCTATCCCACCTGTCGGCCGGTCTCTGCTCCTACCCATAGCTGACCCTTACTGCCATGTAGCGACACCTATCCCACCTGTCGGTCGGTCTCTGCTCCCCCCCCCCGCTCGACACCGCTCTTTCGTAGGGTGCATGCTAGTGTGATAACAGTATAGCCTAGACAACGAGTCTCGCTTAGTTTAAATTCCAGCGAACTCAAACAGATCAGGCGATGCACTCTGGTATCGGCCGCAATCCCCCGGTATTTTGGAAACACAACACGTTCAGTCACGGATGGTTCTAGAAAGGAATGTGATATAGTTTTCTCATGTGTCACATGTTGACTGTCAGATGCTGTAATGTTGCTCCACTAGCATCGCCATTATTTGTGTGGTCCTTGATGTCAATCGAATATCGGTTCTCGGCGGCAGTTGGGTCTTCCATTCTGGGTCGATAATCGAGCATGATGTTACCAACAGCTATTGTATGTGTACATGCCCATGAGCTAGACTAACGGCTGTGGGCGCTACATTGCCAGTAGCCGTTGATGCGCCTCGAAGCCCAAATAATCAATCATAGACTAACGGCTGTGGGGGTGTTCAGGAGCTAGACTGACGTCTGTGGGCGTGAACTTGATGTAGGCTGACATTTGTAGGCGTGTCCGGGAGCTAGGCTGATGCTTGTGGCTGTGTCCAGGGGCCAGGCTGACGTTTGTGGGCGTGTCCAGGTACTTGGCTGACGTTTGAGGGCGTGTCCGTGAGCTGGGCTGACGTTTGTGGGCGTGTCCAGGAGCTGACGGCGCTGGTGGACCGGGTGATGCCGTCGTCGCTGGGCATCACTCTGCTGGACGGCGGCACCAACATCAACCTGGCCCTTGGCGGTCGGGCCGACCAGCCGACCGGCGCCGCGACGCCGCCGTCTGCCGCGTCCTCGCCAAAACGTGCCGCGTCCCCGCAGAAAACGGCCGCTTCCCCGCCGAAAACAGCCGCGTCCCCGCCGAAAACAGCCTCGTCCGCGCCGAAAACGGCCGCTTCCCCGCCGAAAACGGCCGCTTCCCCGCCAGAGCCGGCCGGCGTGTGCCAGTCGGAGCCGTTCCGGCTGGTCACGGTGTCGTTCGCGGTGTCGCCGCACGAGTTCTACGTGCAGGACGCGTCGGACCCGGCCGCCGAGCAGCTGGACGACCTGATGGCGCAGCTGGAGGCGGAGATGAGCCACCTGGCGGCCGACGAGCGGTCTGCCGCAGAGGTCAGTGCCGGGTAACAGTGGCGGACCCTCTCTGTCTGACAGACAGAGTGGGTCCGGAGTACTGGATGACGGTAGCAGGCCCGGTCTATCTCACCTGATGTGGGGCTAGGGGCTAGATGCTGCCGGGTGGATCTATCGGGATGTACACCACTTAAGACAATGTGACATGTGGTTCAATGTGGAAATCGTTTGTGGTTAATGTGAATGTGTGGCAAGGTGCATGGTGTATGTCGTGATGCAGCATACGATACGATATGGCTTCGTTCCGTAGCCCTACGTCACTTTGTGGTCAGGTTGAAGTGAATGATAGGACTCCGCATAGTCCCGGACAAATTAGGCATCTAATTTGGTTTAGGACAATATGTAGAAGTTTGTTTCAACTGTCGGTGTCTGATAGCTTGACTTCATGGATTGAACTCCATAAATAGGTGCTATGATAGGTGACGGTCAGTGTTATAGTAGGTGCCAGACAGTCTATAATAGGTGACAGTCTAGGCAGTCAGTGTTTCCTTGTCATCACAGTTACTTACTGGATGGCGTGCCCTGGAGACAAGACATTGCAGATGACGTTTTCTGTTCCTATTCGGGGACCGTAGTTGTCCGTGATCCCATGGCCGACTGTGAGTTATGCACGGCAGCCGAGCGCGGTGGCGCTAACGTCTGCACTGTGTGGCCAGGCCCGGCCGGGAGACGTGGTGGCGGCGCCGTTCTCGGAGGACGGCGCCTTCTACCGCACCGTCCTCCTGCCGGCGGACGCGGCCGGCGACTCGTGTCGGCTCCAGTTCATCGACTACGGAAACTGCGAAACGACGCCGCGCGCCGCTCTCAAGCGGCTGTCGGCGGCGCTCAGCGAGCCGGCGGCGCTCTCGCGCCGCTGCCGGCTGCCCGAGCGGCCCTCGGGCGCGCTCTGGGCGGACGCCGACACGCAGGCGTTCGAGCGGCTGGCCGGCACCCTGGAGAAGCAACTGAAGCTGGAGCTGGTGGCCGGCGGCGACACTGACTGCTGGACGGTTCGTCTGTACGACGGCGACGTGGACGTGGGGGCCGCGCTGGTGGACGAGGGCCACGCGCAGCCTCCGCCGGCAACGTCGGCGGACGAGCCGGCCGCCGACGGCGATGACGAAGCGGGCGCCGCGTCGGTGGTCGAGAGTCACTCTCCGTCGCTGACGCCGGCGAGCGAGGAGCCGGACGACGGCGAGCTGCCGGCGGCGGGCGCGCCGACCGCGCTGGCGCTACTGCAGCCGGGCCAGCTGCAGGACGCCGCCGTCGTGTTCGCTGTCAGTCCGACCGACTTCTGGGTCCAGCTGACTGCCGACGGCGACGCCCTGACGGCCCTCACGCACCGCCTGGAAACCGCCGCGCTGACGCCGGCCGCCGCCGTCGCCGTCGGCGACGTGGTGGTGGCGCGCTGGGCCGACGACGGGGCGCTGTACCGGGCGCGCGTGCTGGCTGTCGCCCCGCCGGCGGTCACGGTGCACTTCGTCGACTTCGGCAACACGGAGATTGTGTCGGCCGACGGCGACGTGATGGCGTGTCCGCCGCGGCTGCGGGCGGTACCGCCGCTGGCGTTCCGCTGCTCGCTGCCGCTGGCGCCGCAGCCGTGGTCGGACGCCGCCGTCGACGAGTTCTCGCGGCTGGTCGGCGTCGGCGGAGAGGAGGAGGTCACGCTCAAGCTGGAGCTGGTGGGGGCCGCCGACCCGGCGGTCGTCAACCTGTACGATGCCGAGCAGGACGTGGCCTTCGCCATGGTGGGCGCCGGCTTCGGCACGGTTCACGCGGAGGAGCGAACGCCGCCAGCCACGCCTCGGCCGGCGTCTGCGGTCGACGGTGAGTCGCTGAGTGAGTCGCCGAGTGAGTCGGACGTCAAGCCGTCGCCCAGTGAGTCGGACGTCGAGCCGTCGCTCATGGTGTCGGACGTCGAGCCGTCGCCCATGGTGTCGGACGTCGAGCCGTCGCCCATGGTGTCGGACGTCGAGCCGTCGCCCATGGTGTCGGACGTCGAGCCGTCGCCCATGGTGTCGGACGTCGAGCCGTCGCCCATGGTGTCGGACGTCGAGCCGTCGCCCATGGTGTCGGACGTCCAACCGTCGCCCATGGTGTCGGACGTCGAGCCGCCGCCCATGGTGTCGGATGTCCAGCCGTCGCCCATGGTGTCGGACGTCGAGCCCATGGTGTCTGATGTCCAGCCGCCGCCGCCTGCCGCCGACCATTCGGCGCCGTCGGACGACACCACTGCCGCACCTGGCAATGAAGCCGTGTTCGTGTCGCACGTGGACTCGACGCTCCAGTTCCACGTCCAGTCTGCCGACACGACGACGCTGGACGAGCTGATGGAGCGGCTGGATGAGCGGTTCGCAGCGGCGGCGGCCGTGACCGACCCCGTCGTCGGCTCGCTGGTGGCCGTTCCGTTCTCGGAGGACGGTGCGCCGTACCGCGCCCGCGTGCTCTCCGTCGCCGACGGCAGCGCGGACGTGCTGTTCGTCGACTACGGCAACGGCGAGTCGGTGACCGCGTCCAAGCTGCGGCGGCTGGATGCCGAGCTGGCGGCGGTGCCGGCGCAAGCGCGCGCGTGCCAGCTGGCCGTGTGCGCGTGCTCGCCGGAGGCGGCCGACTCACTGCGCACGCTCACCGACGGCCAGCAGCTGGCGATGCGCGTGCTGGCCGACGGCCCCGTGAGTCGGGTGGCGCTGACGCTGGCCGGGCGTGACGTGGCCGAGCTGTTGGCCGAGGCCGGCGTGTGCCAGCCGCGCGTCGACCTGCAGCCGCCTGAGCTGCCGCCGCCGTCGGCCTACGCGCAGCGGCTGCTGGTGTCGCACATCGTCACGCCCAGCTGGCTGTACGTGCAGCGACTGGACGCCATGTCGACGCTCGACCAGCTGCTGGACCTGCTGGCCGAGCTGTACGCGGCGCCGCTGCCCGACCTGGCGGCGCCGTGCGTCGGTGACCTGTGCGTGGCGCGCGCGCCCGACGACGACACGTGGTACCGCGCCCGCGTCGAGACGACCGCGCCGGCCGGCACCACGGTCCGTCTGCTCGACTACGGCAGCTGCATGGCGGCAGCCGACCTGAAGGCGGCGGCGGCGGCCGTGTGCGCTGCCGCCACTGGCGCGCCGGTGTCGGCTGCCGGCTCGTCCTGACACCGCCGCCGCTGCCGCCGACGGCGACGGCGACGGCTGGGACCACGAGGACACGGCCGCGTTCGCCGAGCTGAGCACGCGCGCCGACAACACGTACTGGGCGCGCCTGACGGTGGACGCCGCCGGCCAGACGGTGGCGCACCTGGCGCTGGACGGCCGGCCCGTCACCCGGCTGCTGCTGGAGCGCGGCGTGCGGCTGGTCGAGGACGAGACCGTGCTGGCGGAGCGGGCGCCGGCCGCCGACGAGTGCCGCGCGCCCGAGCTGGACGCGGAGTCGGGCGAGCTGGACACAGAGTCGGCCGAGCGGGCGACCCACAACGGCGCCCGGCCGGCAGAGGAGGCGCAGCAGCCGGCGGATCAGTCTGATCTCGGCTCCGCCCAGCCACCCCCGACGTCCAGGTCGAGCGCAACCGAGGACTCTGAAGAGGACGAGTCGGCCGAGCAGGAGTTCGAAGACGCCGACGACTACGCGCCGCCGGACGCAGAGGTCACGTCCCAGGCGGAGCTGAGTTTCGACGGCGGCGTCGAATCTGTGGCGGTCGGCCAACGGTGTGACCGGCCGACCGACGCCACCTGGCCGGAGAACGGCTGCAAGCGGCCGGGCGGCGTCGCCAACGGCGTGCCGGGCGGGCCTACCGCCGGTCTCAAGGCGGCCGCCGGTGCCGACACACGTACTCCGACCCCCGCTGGAGATGGCGACCACTGACGGTGTCCCCCGCTGGAGATGGCGACCACTGACTGTGTCCCCCGCTGGAGATGGCGACCACTGACGGTGTCCCCCGCTGAAGATGGCGACCACTGACGCCGTCCCCCACTGGGGATGGCGGCCACTGACGGTATCGACACACAGACGCCGTCCCCCTCTGGAGCTGGCGAGTACTGACGGTGCCAACGCACAGACACTAGCGCCCACTGGAGATGGCGATCATTGACGCGTTCGGCCGGGCGGCCACCGGCCGGACGCCGCTGTACTTTGCATCGGGAACGGTGTTCCAGTCGCCCTGGGTTTAACCCGCACTTCGTTCGGGAGTTGTATCAGGTGGGTATGCTATTATGAGTTCGCTCGCTCGCTGTTGTTCAGCCTCTGTCCAGGCTGAATTTCCTCTGTCCAGGTTGGGGTTGCGAAGCGTTTGGTTCTGGGAAATGTCGTTGGGCTATGACTGACTTTCTCAGCGACCCTAATCAATCCTCCAACAATTGTATTTTTCTGCAATAAATATGTATGTTTTACGGGCTATGTGAAGTCCCGGAGTGAAGGCCTGTGTATGGTGGTTAGCGATTCTCGATCACTCGTCTTCCATACCAAGAATAGTTTAAATTTATGTATGTATATATATATATATATATATATATATATATATATATATATATATATATATATATATATATATATATATCGGTTAACCTGCCGGGTTAATCAATAATGTTGCTCCGGAAAATGACGCTCACTTCAATCGGAATCAAATAGCTTAAGCGATATTCAAGATACTGATTGCATTGACTTCAAGTACTGACGTCATCAAGGTGCAAATCTCAAGAGATCTTCACCGATGCCCTTCATCATTACCTCTTAGAAATGAATGCTTAAATGAGCCCGCTATGGTCGCATGCATGTTTGTTGTGCATCACATTTACAGCTGAACTTATATTATATCAAACTGTTGATGTGTCGAGCCACGTGACTTCGATTCAGAAAAGAAAACAAATTGCGTACCTATTTAAAACACTCCTTACTATTATGTGCCATATTTTATCGGAGCCGTTACGACGCAGCAACTTATTCTAGGTCATACGGCCGATGGCTCACAGACTTGTGCCGGCGGTGAGAACAGACAGGACACGAAGCCTGTCGGCTGAGAGACCAGGACTGTATCCCTGGACCAGCCTCTCTTTTTCGTGTCGTCTTTCGTTCGTATAGTTCCAGCATTGGATACAGCTGATGAAAAGGCGAGGCCATGTCGCGGCACAACCTTGGTGAATGTACCTACGGGCCGCATATGCCATTCACGACCGCCCCGTTTCGCGGTAGTGTTTGCTCCGTGCAGCCGTGAGGCCCAATCGGTGCGGCATCGAGCGGGCCTCGCGATGCTCGCTCGGTGCGGTGCTGTTCCCGCTCGGCGCAGGACTGTGCCCGGTCGGTGCGGCACCTGTCATCGGGTAGTATAGTCCACCAAGCCTTCGGCCCATCTCGCTTCCGTCCCACTCTGCAAATATTTGAAAACGTTTCGTGCAGCAACTCGCTGGGTGCCTCTCACCAAACAATATTCTGTCGCATGACCAGTAGGCCTACGAATCTAGCCACTGCACAGAGGATGCCGTGATCGGTGCTTTGCCTTCGATGCTTGGATCGAATGAACTTGAACACCGACAGAAGCGAGTTTTCAACCATATAAGGGGTTTTGAGTAAAGCCTTTGGCAGCATCGACCACGGCATCCTCCTTCAAAAACTTTGATGATACGGCCTCGACCTCACTGTCCCAAACACCACCGAAAATCGTACGTTGACGACACGGTCATCAGCTTGACCACGCCTTTCAGATCATGAAAATCTGCAGTCATAAAACACGCTTTGAACACTCACTCTAAATTCCTCACATGGTTTTGATCAAAATCATTCAAGAACAACCCTACCAAAACGGACTTAACTTGCATTGGCTCTGGGTAAACCATCACAAGCTGCAGATTTCCAGTTTAAAGTTTCAAAACCATCACAGCCCGTCAAGGTGGTGGGTGTTTTCATATATTCGTTCTATCGCGGGGGACGCCTCACACAGGTCGCCCGAAAGCGCAACTGCCTGCTGATCTCCCCTTCCCAGTGCAGTCGATGCGCCCCTAAGCCCCCCCTTTCCCAGTCCCATCACGCCTTCACTAAGGACACTGAAATTGCTGGTTCAAACGCATCTCTCCCCGCATATCACTTATAGGATTTTGGCCCGGGGAGAGACATCCAAGGGTTAGCTACAGGTTATAAAATCGCATCAATTCAGTAGTCAGGACTATGATGGGAACATGTTGCCGGGGCCACATTGGTCCGGCTTTGGAGTCTGGGGTAACGCAGAATTGAGCGCCCGGCGGAAAGGCCTGTCACCACAATAGCTGTAGTGCCCCCAAGCGGCTCGGTCCCTTAGACTCCACGTGAAATGTTTCGCGAACCCGCTCCGAGGTGTCGCGTCTCGTCATCCAATTGCCCAGCCCTCTTGGGCTGCCGAGGCGCTGGCCAGCATGCACAAAAAACACCCACTTTTGGAAGCCTCCAGTCGTTTCGGGCTGCCCATGTCAGTTTTTAAGTCTGCTGTGCAGGAGATGAGTGATGCGGCTCGTCGTTTTAGGTAATGGACCAGGTATTTCCACTAGTAATACAGATAATCCAGGAAGCAATCGACCAGGTAATCCCCGTGGTCAGAGCTTTCTAATGCTGGCATATCATTACAATTTATTTAAAAAAAAACGAACAAACATTGGACTCTAGATTGCAGTACAAAATGTCCAAAAAGAGCTGGATTGCCACGAAAGATAGACACGGAATACAATACAAGTGGGAAGTGATCGGCTTATTACCAGTACTACAAATGCAAAATCAGTACCATGTGACCCACAGTATTTTAACGGATTTAGCTGGATGGACATTACAATAGTACGTATCCGATTAACATGGACTGAGACGACAACACCCAGATTTGTTCTCTCCAATTTTCAATAAAAAAGAGCTGAAGTATCTGACACGATTGCTCTTTGGCTCGTTCAATGCTGATGCCGTGCCACAAAACATCTTGCACGTTGTAGGCAACGCGGACTTTGGCCAATCAGAGATCAAAATGTTATGCGGGTAATACTCGACAATATAACGCCCACCCACAGCCTGTTTGCTGCTCCTTTGATTGACCAAAGGCTGTGCTGAAGGCGACACTTTCAAATAAGTCAGAACGTGGCGATGTAGCCTTGCGGCTTGCATGTAGCTGCTTGGATCCACACACCATTTTTGAGCAACATATCCGACATTGCTGCATATCCGACAGATCGAAAGAACTGCACATTGAGGAGCTTTTCATACCGCAGATAACTGCTACATATGCTTTTCGTGCATAAGTATTTAATCACACGACAGACACTTATTGTGGGTATAATCCCTTCCAATCTGACGGTTGGAAAGGATGCTCCCAACTTCAGTTCTTCTCCCACCCCACACCTTGCGGTGGAGTCCTTCCGGTAGTGGACCGCGACGGGGACGGGGGGGGGAGGGCAGGGCAGACGATCAATCCTGAACCCGTTGGCACGTTAGACGCCGAATGTCCAGCAGACCGTGGCCGTCGCCGTCCTGTGGCTGATGGTGAGATTAAGTTGTCCAGGGTGAGACGTCGCGTCACGCAGCCGTTCGTCCTCAGGGTTGTTGTATCCAGGACAACTAGAGACAACTAGGTTGATAATTAGATTACTAGGTTGTATCCACCCTCATATTTATGAGAAATTTAGCAGTAAAACACGTACAGATCGCACTAAATCTGGTTCCCAGAATCACTTCGGTGACCAAGACGCTTGATACAACCCCATGCACAGCATGATTTCATCTTTTTTTCACCACTAACTGCCTGACACGCAGACCGAGATGGGACCTCTAAGGCGTGAAGCACCGGGAGGGCTCGAGCAATGCCTACGTGCGGCGCCGTCATGGGAATTCTGGGAAAAGTTTTGAATTGTGTTTAGCCTAATACATGTATAGGTCGATCATAGAAGCAATCAGAAGTAGTTACTGCATTCCATTATATATGCTATCATTCATGCCAATACACCTCAACGTCAGCGAATCTACCAAAGTCGTTTATGGCAACAATGAGATGATAAAAAACTCACAAGGACTACCTCGTTATGTGGGCTTTGAGCCCGTAGGTTGGGTGAGCCAAGATACCTTCATAGAAAGAAATCGGTAAAAATGCATGTAAGCCAGCGGGCGGTGAAGGAAAACCTTCAAGCCCAATACGGCTCAGCTACCAAATTAACTTCGTGGTGGCCCGGTGTGGGCGGCCTGGATTGCGCGGCTGTCCGTATTGCGGCTGCGGGAACCAGATGCCTTGTCGCTCTGATAAGTCCAGGAAAGGAGAGTCGGACCATAAGGGGAGTGCCTGCGTACCTACCTTACCCTTTCGTTTAGTATTTCGGCGAGCAGCTCTCTATAGCGCTTCTAGTTTTTTTTTAACACGGCGAAATGCCGACAGTTGGCGTGAAACGTGACCTGCTTTTTGAAGCCTTGGGGAGGTCGTACAGTAAGTTGGTTGTCCTACAGTGCTTAGGTAGAAAATGCTGGTAGCTATGGGCACCACTGATCTGTCGGCATAATTGGGTATTATTGTGCGTTAAAGTGTTTTTAAAAAATAATTTTGGGGTAAAAAATAACATTTTCATGGGCATGATTCTTGGGGTGCAGCCACTTGTTTCAATGGTCAATCCTTACTTTTTCTTTGGAAATGGCAAACATTCCAATACAGTGTCATCTATGTCACACTTCTGTTCTCTATGCCATAATTTATCCATCCTTGAACTAGCATTTCTCAGGGATGTGATTATGGGGGAGTTCAACTAACATTCCAGTTCTTCAAGTTCCAGACAGTTCTGTATATTTATGGTTTAAGGTAATTTATGATTTGCTGGAATTTTTTTTTGGGAATTTTTTTTAAAGAGTTGAATAAAAGACAACCCATTCCTCCCCCAAAAAAAACCCCACCTTTGGGGCAAAAAAAAACCAAAAAAAAAGTTTTAAAAAGGGGAAAAAAAAAAAAAAAAAAATAAAAAAAAAAAAAAAAAAAATAAAAAAAAAAAAAAAAAAAAAAAAAAAAAAAAAAAAAAAAAAAAAAAAAATGTGAACAGACTGCAATTAATTTTAATTAAATTAACTTATAACTGATAGCGTGTTTTAGAGAAAATACTTTCTTAAAAATGTCCAATTGTTGTAAATTTTCTTTTTTTATAAAAAATTTATTAAACTAAATCTGTAGATTTATGGTTTAAGGTAATTTCTGATTCCTGCTCACTATGGCGCCACCACCAGTTATGTTTGAATGTTTGTCAGACATCCTAGGAGCTTGTTTGGGCCATCTGAGGGATTTGTTTGACTTCTCCCAGGTGTGCATCAACTTGCAGCTGCCATGTTTTGTAGGTTTGCCTAGGAGTCTAGTAAATGAGAAAATTTGCACCTTAGACCCTATAATATTTCATCCATTAAATGTTGTGCAAACATCACTTCTTGATATTTTTATACTAAAATTTTCTTTGGAAATGAAGAAGCCAGCCATATTTACTGCAGGAATGCATGTTCCTATCTCAATCACATTTGAAAACATGTTTCTACTATTTTCACCATGTTTCACTATGTTGACCTGACCTCATGACAATGATAATTGAGCAAGCTTAATCATGAGCATAACACCAGCAATATCACATACATTATTTGTGTACAATGCTCCCAGGGTATGTGTTATCTACTGTTGTGCTATTACCAGAAATGCATGGCTGTGAGGTTAATGACAGTATAAAAACAAAAGATCATGGTGTATGTTGCAAGTAAATTGTGTTGAGTTTACTGAAGTATGCCTCAGACATGAGTAATTTTATGTTGTTTCTGCATCAGTCATTCAGATGTTTTTGCCCCAGCCAATAATGTGTTAAGCAGGCATTAATTAGGTTAGCTATCTTGTGTTGCATTCTTTTTGTATTTGCATAGTGAAGCCATGTTTATATATGCTTCACTATATTTGGTTATAATCATGATGGCATGGCTGGCATTCATGCTATGTTTGTTCCAGCTGAAGAGGAATTCAATGATCTATGTTTTGAATATGGCTTGGAGTTGGATGAAGTGGTAAGTCATCAGTACCAGTGGTGTGGACTTGGGAAGATGTTTGGTATGGTAAATCATATTTGTGCTATAACATTGAGGAGGAATCAATACATTAGAAGCTTGCACTTTATCTTTCATGGATAGATAACATTGTTAGGTGGTGGGTGGGTAGGTGAATGGGTTCTCAGTTATTTGTTAAATTGTGGGTGAGTGGAATGCCTTGTTTGGAGGTATTAATGTGCATGTAATACCATGCTTCTTGTTCTGGAATGACATCTGTCATAAATGCACCATAGAAGCTGGCTGACTTGTTTGTTGTAGTTTAAGCTTTGATATGATATTGGCAGATATGCAGTCATCTTTCATGTAACCTTAATAGCATAATATTGAACCAATAGTAGGGCATGACTTCCATTGAAGTTTTGGGGATACTTGACTTCATCCCTTATACTCTGTTCCTAAGGATCCATACCTGGTCAGTTTCATCACATTCTTTCATCCTTGTCATTCCATTCCCTAGAATTCAATTCCTGAGGATCCATTCTGGATCCATTCCATCACAAGCTTTGATTCCAGATTATCCATTCTTGACAATCCATCCCCAATCGACTCAATTCTATACATCAATCCCCATTGTTCCATTCCATAGAATCCATTCCTGAGGATCCATTCCATCATTAGCTTCCATTCCAGAGCATTCATTCCAGAGTATCCATTCCTGAATATCCATTCCTGAGGATCCATTCCTGATTGACTCATTCCTATACTACCATCGCCTTCGTTTCATTCCGATCCTGCTGTGTGTTGACGTGCCCAATTGCCATCTTGTCACGCTGCCGTGCCCAGCCGCCATCTTCTTATGCTGCCATGCCCTGCTGACATCTTGTCACGCTTACCTGCCCTACTGTCGGCCGCAGACCACCGAGAAGCAGAT
Organism: Imbricaverruca yamaguchii; assembly: GCA_034440575.1. Classification (NCBI taxonomy): domain Eukaryota; kingdom Metazoa; phylum Arthropoda; class Thecostraca; family Neoverrucidae; genus Imbricaverruca; species Imbricaverruca yamaguchii. The sequence continues at coordinate 2,580,107 of JAOTOL010001659.1, forward strand.
GATCTGCCGCGAGCAGGGCGGTGACCGGTCGTCGGGCGCCTCCGAGGACGTCATCTTCAAGGTGGACATCCCGGCCAACCGCTACGACCTGCTCTGCCTCGAGGGCCTGGCACGCGGCCTGCTCGTCTTCCAGGGAAAGTGAGCCGGGCCGAGGGCTGACCGTGCCGGGCGCTCGGAACAGAGCTGGTGGCGTGCTGGTCATCTGCGGACGCCGCACACAGTTCTAAGCAAACTGGCAACCGAAGTGGCCGTGTGTTGATGTTTCGTTGTAGTGTTTGCTCGAGGGTGATGAAGTGGCAGGGTCGTACCCGTTCGTGGGATGATGGGGAGTGGTGGGATCGTAACCTCCTTTGGAGTGATGGGGGATCGTGGGATCGTACACACCCATGAGATATCCACTTTTGTTTGCTCAAGTCTTGATTTGTGTTCCGTGTATCTGTGAGTGTTTTCTTATGCTTTTGTCGAAGGGGAAGGAATTTCACAAGCCGGGAACAATTCGTTGGAAGGGCTCGAAATGTTTAAAGGACACGGAACATGTTCGAAAGCTGTGGTTCGAGCCGGTAGATTACAAATCAGTAGCCTCAAAACATATCGATGATACTTCGAAACGCACCACGTTCGATTTTACAGCTGCTTTTATTGATCTGATTGGCCTCTCACGCCATGGTTGCACATGCCACAGCTGTCTGATTTAGTGCACATCAAAGCATCAAGCTGCAGGCGGCCGTGTCCATTTGAATACGGCACTTTGAACCTCTCACAATGAGTGCTCCATAGCTTCATAAGCATGGTCATCCACGTCTTGTCGTGACGTGCGTTGTCAGCCGTACGCGATTATGATGTGATGAGTAGCGACACGCCGTTCGAGCATCCACCGCCCCGGAGACAGACTACAGCGACGATGTACCGTCAAACATCCGATCGTCTGGCGTGCGATCATATGCGAGCAGCTGGTTTACAATGGTTGCATGAGCCTAGTCCTCCATGAAGGCCCTCAGAAAGTCCGATCCGTCAAAAGGCGTTGCAATGTGGGTATTTTGCACTTTGTTCGCACCTGGTTTGTGCTAGCTTACCATTGCAGAGGGTTACATAAAACTTGCGTCTTGGGTTGCGATGTCGGAGAGTGTACACTGATCGTGAACTGCTTTAAAACTGCACGCACCGGCCCCGTAAGGGACACTGGTGATGTGCGGAAAGGCAGCTCGAGGCAAACGTCTGTTGGGTCATTGCACACTCTCCAGCATCAGGATACCTTGGGGATGCTCTGCATAGGACCGAACAATTGACAGAAACCCAAAACCAGATGCGAACCAAACGCAGGATACGCACATTTGAGCACTTCAACGACTGTGACGTTGGAGGGTCCTCGTGGAGAACTGGACTGATACACCGACTGAACTAGGCTGGCAACTGTGAATTATCTGGCTGAGGTGTATCATGCACCACATGTCATGCAACGTCGTCGTCGCAGACTGGGTCCATGGCAGTGAACAGTACCAGGGTTTATCAATTGTTGCATCGACTGCGGGAACTCGAAAACAGTGCAACCTGCATAGCATTTCAGGAGATGATGGTTACAAAATGAAACACTTGCACAATTATACCCCAAGTGGCCAACCTCGCCAATCGACAGAGTACAAAACATTTTGTGTGTCAAGAAATGATCGACAGATTTAGAAGATGAAGCTTGCATTCACGATCAAAAGATGCTCCTCTTTCGAATGTTTGTCTGGTCCGTGGAGCTCGCCGGACCCAGCCAATTAACTGCAAACTTAAATAAAAGAGTAACACAATTATGTATGATATTCATCGGTGTCGTCGCCTCTGGTTGAATGTGTCTGATGAGTGATTGCATAAGTCATGGTTATGCGACAATTAACTATGACTATGAACTTCACGGGCGTTTGCGGTAAGGGCTTGTCAAAATTCAGCACAATTCGCGACGCATACCGATGGGGCTGCAGTCTACAGCTCGTGTGCAATTTTTGCAGACTGGCCATTCCCCGGTACCGAGCAGTAAACCCAGCCAGTGGCGCCATGCAGCGATTAATTATCAAACCACAGGTGAGGATAGCCACCGCCAGAACGGTAATCCACTATAGCTGATAACCGGGAGCGTTCAACTTGACCCTCACTATGCAAACTTGGCCGGTGAATACATATGGGTATGGATAAATATGATTATCGTCGTCATGGGTAAGAAGATAGGATACTAAATTTACTTGTTTCCATCAATCTATACCAGCCTATCTCGCTGGCTAGATGAATCCGTTTATATGCACCCCTCTTGATTTGGCTAGTTTGATTAATTCCCCATTTGGCTGGTGGTCTGTATGCTATAGTTTGGTGGTCTGTATCTGGTGCTCTGTATCTGTGACGCTGACGAGTGTTCCCCGTGTCTCAGACGGCGCAGGTACGACCTCACGCCGTAGCCGCCGTTCTGCGTGGAATCACCTTCACCCAGGACATCTATGACAGCTTCATCGATCTCCAGGACAAGCTGCACCAGAACCTGTGCAGGTCAGCGCAGCCCACACTGTGACATGCGTAGGTCAGCGCAGCCCACACCTTTACCTGTGTATGTCAGCGCAGCCCACACCGTGACCTGTGTAGGCCAACGCAGGCTACACCACACCATGCACCACACCATGCACGACTACACCCCTTTTTAAATCATCTCGGCTTTCGCTGCATAGTTCAGAACAGGCCACACCAGCATTAGGTGAGAACAGGCTACACATGAGGCCAGGACAGGCTCTTCCAGAACGTGTTCAGACAAGAATAGGAAACTAGTCCTTGTCTAGGTCAGGGCGAGCTGCACCAGGACTGCGGGCCCGCGCAATATGCGAGAGTCCCTCCCCACCGGCATCCAGTGTCCATTGCCACGTGATGTGTTGTGACGCTGTTTGGCACCGTTCATATGGGGCTGTCGCTGATTAGTCCTGCGGGCAGGAAGCGCGGTCTGGTCGCCATCGACACCCATGACCTGGACACTGTGTGATGCCGCTTAACTGGGCGTGCGGGCAGAAAGCGCAGTCTGGTCGCCATCGGCACCCATGACCTGGACACTGTGTGATGCCGCTTAACTGGGCGTACGGGCAGGAAGCGCAGTCTGGTCGCCATCGGCACCCATGACCTGGACACTGTGTGATGCCGCTTAACTGGGCGTACGGGCAGGAAGCGCAGTCTGGTCGCCATCGGCACCCATGACCTGGACACTGTGTGATGCCGCTTAACTGGGCGTACGGGCAGGAAGCGCAGTCTGGTCGCCATCGGCACCCATGACCTGGACACTGTGCGAGGCCCGTTTACGTACGACGCTCGCGCGCCGTCCCAGATCAAGTTCCGGCCGCTGGGGCAGGAGCGTCCATACACGGCCGATCAGCTCATGGACATGTATGCGGTGAGTGGATCCGGTGTGCGTGTGGATCCTGGCTCGCAAAAGGCTTTGCAAGAAAAAGTATTCTCCATATCGTCTAAACCATTTTGGTCCACCGAGGGTTTACACAAATGTTAGCATTGCCGCCCGCCTGTGTTGAGCCATCAGCTTGAGGCTTATATACCATTCTACACAATACTAATATAAAACAGATCGCAATTCAGTATAGTGCTATAAAACGTCTTCGCATTCGGAATTCTAAACTAAATTAGTTGACCTTTCTTGGGTGTGCAACAAAGTAACTGATATAGTGTCTTTTTCAAGTTTCATTTCCAAAGCATGCTCAAAGTACTGGCGGCGGCCAGTCACGCCGTACTCTAGCCAGCCAGTCAGCAGCCAGCCAGCTAGCCAGCAGTGGCCCAGCTGGAATCCAGATATTTTTCTAGAGAACGCCCATTGTGTCTTACAGTGGGCGCACCTGATACTCGTCGTTTTGCGTGACAACGATCGCGAGGGTGACGTGCTGCAGCTGTGCCCAGTTGTGCTGGCTGTGTGGGAGGAGGAGGAGAGGGTGTGAGGGTGACTTGCTGCAGCTGTGCCCAGTTGTGCTGGCTGTGTGGGAGGAGGAGGAGAGGGTGTGAGGGTGACTTGCTGCAGCTGTGCCCAGTTATGCTGGCTGTGTGGGAGGAGACGGTGTGTGGATGACGTGCTGTAACGGTGCCCGGTTGTGCTGGCTGTGTGGGAGGAGACGGTGTGTGGATGACGTGCTGTAGCGGTGCTCGGTTGTGCTGGCTGTGTGGGAGGAGGAGGAGACGGTGTGTGGATGACGTGCTGTAGCGGTGCCCGATTGTGCTGGCTGTGTGGGAGGAGGAGGAGGAGACGGCGTGAGGGTGATATGCTGTAACGATGCCCGGTTGTGCTGGCTGTGTGGGAGTAGGCGGAGGAGGAGACGGTGTGAGGATGACGCTGCGTGTGCTCGCCAGACCGACAGCCACCTGAAGGCCTACCTGCCGATCATCAGCGGGTCAGACGTGTACCCGGTGATCTGCGACGCGGACGGCGTGGTGCTCAGCATGCCGCCCATCATCAACGGCCACCACTCGCGCATCACACTCAACACTCGGAACGTGCTCATCGAGTGCACCGCCACCGACCTGACCAAGGTAACGACCGACCACCGACCTGACCAAGGTAACGGCCGACCACCGACCTGACCAAGGTGACGGCCGACCACCGACCTGGCCAGGGTGACGGCCGACCACCGACCGGCCAGGGTAACCGACCTGACCAGGGTACACGATCCACCACCGACCCGGCCAGGGTGACGGCCGACTCATTGTACTGACCAGGGTAACGGATCCACCACCGACCTGGCCAGGGTGACGGCCGACTCATTGTACTGACCAGGGTAACGGCCGACCACCGACCTGGCCAGGGTGACGGCCGACCACCGACCTGGCCAGGGTAACGGCCCACCACCGACCTGGCCAGGGTGACGGCCGACTCATTGTACTGACCAGGGTAACGATCCACCACCGACCCTGGCCAGGGTGACGGCCGACTCATTGTACTGACCAGGGTAACGATCCCACCACCGACCTGGCCAGGGTGACGGCCGACTCATTGTACTGACCAGGGTAACGATCCACCACCGACCTGGCCAGGGTGACGGCCGACTCATTGTACTGACCAGGGGTCAGGCTTTTGATCAACTGAACCACCGACCTGGCCAGGGTGACGGCCGACTCATTGTACTGACCAGGGTAACGATCCACCACCGACCTGGCCAGGGTGACGGCCGACTCATTGTACTGACCAGGGTAACGGCCGACCACCGACCTGGCCAGGGTGACGGCCGACTCATTGTACTGACCAGGGTAACGATCCACCACCGACCTGGCCAGGGTGACGGCCGACTCATTGTACTGACCAGGGTAACGATCCACCACCGACCTGGCCAGGGTGACGGCCGACTCAATAGTGCTGGACACACCGGTGTATGTTCAGTGTTCGCTGAGGGAGGTCGGTTGTTTGCAGGCCAAGATAGTGCCGAACGGGCTTGTGTGTATGTTCAGTGTTCGCTGAGGGAGGTCGGTTGTTTGCAGGCCAAGATAGTGCCGAACGGGCTTGTGTATATGTTCAGTGTTCGACTGAGGGGTATCGATTGTTTGCAGGCCAAGATAGTGCTGGACACGCTAGTGTGTATGTTCAGTCAGTACTGCCAAGATGCGTACACGGTGGAGTCAGTCCAGGTGGAGTACCCGGACAGCACTAAACACGTCTATCCCACCCTCAATTACCGCAAAGAGACGATCGATGTCGCCACCGTCAACAAGATCATCGGTATAAAGTAAGCTCCGCGCGGGAGAGTGGGCTGTGGGTACAAGGGACGGGTAGAGGAGGGCAAGTTCGGCGTGTACCCACGGCTGGTAGGCTGATGGCAGGGATGGAGATGCACTGCTTCTGAATTTTGTATGCCGGAAAACTCCACTCCGAACATTTGTTCAGAATTTGGTTGCTGGATGCGACTATCCTGGTTTTATTTAGTCCGTAGATCTTGCTTTAAAACAACTGTGATTTTATATATAATCCTTGCGTGTCGTACTGGCCACGATTCTTGCATAGAACGCGTCGAATTCCTCTAGCATGTCGGGAAAACGTCCAGATGTTCTCGCAGGAAGCGCCTGTGGTGGGGTTCTGGTGACTGGTGGTGTTCTGGTGACCTATGGTGGTGTTCTGGTGACCTGTGGTGGTGTTCCGGTGACCTGTGGTGGTGTTCCGGTGACCTGTGGTGGTTTCCTGGTCGCCTGTGGCGGTGTTCCGGTGACCTGTGGTGGTTTCCTGGCGCAGCGCGTCGCTGCAGCAGCTGGCCGACCTGCTGACGCGCATGTGTCTGACGTGCGCCACCGACGACGGCCGGCTGACGGTGGAGGTGCCGCCCACGCGGCACGACATCCTGCACGCCTGCGACGTGGTCGAGGACGTGGCCATCGCCTTCGGCTACAACAACGTGGAGCGGTCGATACCGCAGGTCGGCGTGATCGCCGTACAGGTCAGCGGCGCCGGCGCGAGGACGAACGATGCCGAGGACTTCCTCAACGTCCGTGTTGTTGTCTAGCCCCATTGAGTCGTGGAGTAATCCATCTGAGCTTCGGCGAAGCAAGTTGGTGTCGCTAAGGTCAACAGAGCCCTGTGCAGCCCACGAGGGTTCGTGTTGTCAATGAATGCTGAAATCATGAGGGCTTCATTCCTTCCGTCTCCGTTTTGTTATGCGAATATGAGGTGTTGCTGTCATACCATGTTGTCGTGTTGTCATGTTATGTTGTCACGCAAACTGGACTCTGCACCCTCTCACCTCTATCAGTGCTGCTCACTGCTAACAGAGCTCCGAACTGTTGTCAGCTGACAGAACTGACAAGGCTCAGCTCTTGCCAGCTGACAACATTGACAAGGCTCAACTGTTGTCAGCTGTCAGAGCTGACTTTGTCAGAGTTGTGCTGTCAGAGTTGTGCTGGCAGAGCCCTCTGATGGGGTGAGGGTGAGTCGTGTTTGCTGGTGTTTGTGTCGCCGTCCGACCTGTCCCCGGCCGGTTCCGCCCACCATGGCTGGTGTGTCGGCAGGACCCCCTGAACAAGCTGTCGGACCAAATTCGCCACCAGGTGGCCGAGTCTGGCTTCACCGAGGCGCTCACGTTTTCACTGGTGAGTTGTCGGCCGGGAGAGGGTCACTGGCCGCGGAGAGGCGTTGGGAGCGACGGTGGCACACAGCGGCCAGACGGTCGGAAATGAAGGCTGACTCGTGTCAGGGGCGGGGAGGGGGGTTGGCCATTTTGTCTTCAGGAAGCAGATGACAGTGATGGAGCACGTTGGTCGGATAGTGTTCTGCGGTGCGCGTCCTCTCGGCCACTCGTCAACTACCAACGCGCACGTCGGCGCGGGCAGCGAGCCGGTGTCGAACCGCTCCAGGCGGGGGGGGGGACCTGTGCCGCCACGCAGCGAGGACTGGACGGGGCGTCCGCATCCGCCGCAGGACAGAGGGCCACCAAACCGAACAGCCAAACCGCCGAACCGACGCACAACACAAACAGACTCGGACGCCGTGCATTTTCATCCTGTGTTTTCTCGTGTGTGTGTGTATGGGTGTGTCTGTGTGCATGCAGGACCTCCAAATTTGCCCAGACCCACAGCATTGTACAGCCTGTGTTCTGATGGTACTCGTAGCTGTTGAACGCGGCGTCTGCGTCTGGCGAGTTTCACTCTCCCGCAGTCCAGCGCCATGTCGCCCCTGCAACTTACTGACTCCGGCTTATGTTCCTGCCATGCGTGTGGTTCGCTCGTTAGTTATTGGGGCCTTGGGGCGCATCGACTACATTGGTCACTCGTGTGTGTGGTTCAGTGGTCGAGTTTAACTAGCCGCGCGACGGCACGACACGACAATGCCGGCGGATGCGTGCCCGGTGCAGGTTGAGATCGTCTCGCCTGCCGCCTGTACGCTGCTCCGTGCTGCAGCCGGTGTCTGGTATTGGCGCCAAATGTGCCGTGATATTGGCGCGCTGCATGGGACTGTGCTCGCCGTCCGGTCTCCATGACACAGACACAGACTTTTATTGAGGTAATGCACAATGGACGTGTGACTACTACAACCTCGCGTCAATTGAATCAAACAGCATGGCAGTAAATGTCAAAATCACAAAACAGCTAAATCGGGAGTCATATATTTCATAATAAAAAGAAAGATAAAATGAAATAAAAATAGAATACAGTACATCGGGGCGAGCAGCAAATCAATCCGGCACAGGCGGCACGTTGGACAAGTGCCGCCGTAGGTGGCGACTGAAGATTGGTACGTGAAGCCGCATCAGCTCGGGTGGCAATGACTTGAACCGTGCTGCTGACGGCTGTGTTGCAGTGTTCGCGGGACGACGTGGGCGCCAAGATGCGCCGCGACATCGCCAGCCTACCGGCCGTGCACGTCGCCAACCCCAAGACGCTCGAGTTCCAGGTGCGGCCGCCCGCCACGTTGGACACGCTCCGGCGCATCGAGTGCGCTTCTCGCGGCCTGAGTGTGATGTGCTGGCCGGCTGCTGGTGGCCTTCTTTGTTATTTTACGCTCTTGGTTTATGCATACTGTAGCATTTTGAGTTGTACTGTCGTTTGCTATGTGTCTGCATTGGTATATCTGTGTGAATTGTTAGCAGATATAAAATTTGAAAATAAGTATATGTAAAGAATGTATAAGTAAGAATACATCAGATATACAGAATATGTGAAAAGAAGTACATGTAAATCATGTATCAATAAGAATACATCAGATGTACAGAATATATGAAAAGAAGTGTCATATATACGTACGCATATGATATAAAAGTGTACCTACCGTGTGCTGTTGACCCGATGTCCGCAGGTGGTGCGCACAACATTGGTTCCCGGCTTGCTTCGCACCCTGGCCGCCAACCGGAAGATGCCGCTTCCCCTGCGGCTGTTCGAGGTGTCCGACGTGGTGCTGAAGGACCGCGTGTCTGGTGAGTGCGCCGACTAGAGCCGTTACCGGCCCGTGCTGCCGACACGACTGCCATGCATATAATGTGACGTTATGCATTTTAACAAGTACGAAAAATGATTTACAATTATAAATTGGAGGTCAGATATAGGTAGGCGATGGAGGGTGACGTTGTTGAATGCGCCACCACAAATGGTCGGGCAGCACGAGCGTTCCCACACCGTGAAAGCCGGCGATTCAGACAACCGCTATGTCGACACTGAATGCATGGGAAACACTGTGACACTCTCAGCCGATGAATAGAAACCGGCGGACGGCTGACGCGTGTCCGCTCGCCAGAGACGGGCGGACGGCTGACGCGTGTCCGCTCGCCGCCAGAGACGGGCGTACGGCTGACGGTGTCCCCTCGCAGAGGGCGACGGCTGCGGGTGTCCGCTCGCCAGAGACGGGCGGACGGTGGCGGGCTGACGGGGTGTCCGCTCGCCAGAGACGGGCGGACGGCTGACGCGTGTCCGCTCGCCAGAGACGGGCGGACGGCTGACGAGTGTCCGCTCGCCAGAGACGGGCGGACGGCTGACGCGTGTCCGCTCGCCAGAGACGGGCGGACGGCTGACGAGTGTCCGCTCGCCCTCAGAGACGGGCGCCCGGAATGAGCGCCGTCTGTCGGCGGTCAACTATAGCAAGGCGTCCGGCTTCGAGGTGATCCACGGCCTGCTGGACCGGGTGATGCAGCTGCTGGAGGTGGCTAACGACCCCGAGAACGGCTACTGTCTCCGTCCCGCCGACGGTCAGTGCTCTATTGACGGCCACCTTCCTCTTTTGACGCAGCAGTTGCACCACCATCATTGCCATCGTCATCACCATCACCATCAACATCACAATCACCATCACCATCACCATCACCATCACCATCACCATCACCATCGCCATCACCATCACCATCACCATCACCATCGCCATCACCATCACCATCACCACTATCGCCATCACCATCACCATCACCATCGCCATCACCATCACCATCATTATCATCATCATCATCATCATCATCATCATCATCATCATCATCATCATCATCGTCACCGTCACCGCCACCAACCAACCAACCAACCAACCAACCAACCAACCAACCAACCAACCAACCAACCAACCAACCAACCAACCAACCAACCACCCGAAGATATCTTATGCACAGAAAACACGCAGTACTCCGACCAACAATGGACATCAGCAACCTACTAGCGCCGCGCAGCTGCTCTCCCAGCTTAGCGCCCTGTTGCGCTCTTTTGGTATCTCCTGCGTACTCCCTTCCACTGTGGACGAAATAGCCGCGGCACCAACACAAAGGCCTGACCAGACCATAGAGAAGCCGCAGTCGGCGCCTCTCCGGGCCTCCGCAGTCCCCTCGGAAGCGCCGGCGGTGGCACACGAGGAGGGCGGGAAGTGGACGGTAGTTCAACGATCCAGAAAACCCGCCAAGGTCCTAAACTCCTCGTCCACCATATCCACTACTCCCACCCCCACAACCCATTCCACCCAAGCATCCCCACAGACCATGCCTCCTCCACCTCCCCCTCCTCCAACCCCTCCCTCCAACGCTCACCAGTGCACTGTCACGACGCATCCCCGTAACGCCTCCGTCTGCGGACCGAACACCGACCTCCAGTGCCCGCCAATGTCCCACAGCCTTGGAACGCCCAAGCCGCAATGCATCCCCGAGCGCACGAGTGACAGCAACTTCACAGGTAACCACTTCAACCTCACCATCACCTGGAAACTCCGCACCTCCCCTCCTCCGACCATCTGAGACATCACCCACCGTTCCACCCACTCCACCACATGTGGGTGATACCCGTACATGTACGTCTCCTGTCAGAAGCAGAAAACGAGCTCCACCCTGGCAAGCTTCTCCGACCGATGGAGGATCCCCCAGGGCGAGGTCAAGGGCCCAATCTGGACCATCCATGCAGTAGTGACCACGCAGTTAGTCACTCTTATCATCTTAACACGTCTTAGCTGAGTCCCACAACGATTTTACAATGGAACTGCCGAGGCCTAAAAACCTCTATTTGTGACCTTGTGACCATTTTAAATAGACACAGCCCGGCAACCATTTGCCTCCAAGAAACAAAGCTAGCACCAGACGACAACGTGAGGCTGAAATACTATACTGTGTTCCGCCACGACGAACCATCTGGAAACGTTTCCCACGGGGGCGTTCTACTCGCCGTCCATCATAGCGTGCCAGCGCGAGAGCTCACTCTCCGAACCACTCTGCAGGCAGTCGCAGCGGAGGCGACTTTCAACCACAGGCGTATAAGTCTGTGCTCCCTGTATTTGCCCCCTGGCGTCGCTTTCCCCACTGTTGATTTCAAGCGGTTGCTGACTGAACTCCCCCGCCAATACTTCTCCTTGGTGATTTCAACGCCCATCATCTTGCGTGGGGATGCATAGACACCAACACACGCGGCCGGATCCTCGAAGACTTAATCCTACAGGGATCACTCTGCCTGCTAAACTCGGGTGCACACACCCATCTTACTATGCCCTCAGGCCAGACGTCAGCATTAGATCTAAGCTTGGCAAGCGCTCAACTGACTCAGGAATTTGAATGGTCAGTCGACGATGACTGCCACGGAAGCGACCACTTTCCGGTATGGCTAACCCTTCGAAGAGGCGCAGTTTTAGGAACGCGACCACCGCGTTGGAATCTTAAAAAAGCGGACTGGACTCGATTCGAATCAGATGTACATACTGTCCTTACTCGTGACACTGACAATCTTTGCACCCACATCGATGATTTTACTGCACGACTACTCCATTGCGCCCATGCATGTATCCCACGCACTACTGGTACCCCACGCCGCACCCCGGTCCCCTGGTGGACCGACGGGTGCCGCTACGGCTATCCGCGCGCGCAAGAGAGCCCTGAAGCTTTTTAAGAAGCACAGCACTACCGCAAACATGTTAGCATTCAAACAAGCCCGAGCTCTCGCCAGGCGCACAATAAGGACAGCAAAGAGAATCTCCTGGAAAGAGTATGTAGGCGGAATGAATCGTTTTACCCCCATTTCACAGGTGTGGGCTAGAGTAAGACGTATATCCGGGCAGCTCTCTTCCAGTCCACTACCGGTGTTGCAAATCCAAGGCCGAACAATCGCTCATCCACTCGACGTGGCCAATTAGATAGCCAATGCCCTAGCGGAGCGGAGTGAAGATAGCGAAGCCAACCATAGATTTATACAACATAAACGCAGATGCGAGGTAAATCCTGTCGATTTTTCCACCGCAATACAACACACTTATAGTCAGCCATTTACCTTGGTGGAGCTGAAACACTCTATTAGTACGCTCAAATGTGTATCTGAGGGACCGGACGCCATACACAACGACATGCTGAAACATCTTCCTCCAAGTGCTTTGGATGCACTCCTAGCATCCTTTAACGACATATGGGAAAGAGGAAACTTTCCGTGCACTTGGCGCGAGGCCACAGTTATTCCAATATTGAAGCCTGGGAAAAGTGGTCTGGAAGCACTCCACTACAGACCCATTGCGCTGACATCTTCACTCTGTAAATTGATGGAAAAAATGGTAAATACGCGTTTAACATGGTTTTTAGAGCAACAGGACTTCTTCTCAAGCGCCCAGTGTGGTTTCCGTAAAAACCGATCCACAGTGGACCAGGTTTTAGCCTTGGACACAGCTGTCCGTGCCGGTTTTAAGTATCACAAGCACGTAGGTGCCGTGTTTTTCGATGTGGAGGCCGCTTATGACACCGCTTGGCGTCACGGCATTTTGATGAAGTTATGGGACTGTGGCGTCAGAGGACCCATGGGAATCTTCATCAAAAACTTTTTGGCTGATCGGTGCTTCCGCGTCCGACTCGGGAATCATTTATCAGAAAGATGCGTGCCCACGAACGGAGTTCCACAAGGAAGTGTGCTCAGTGTGTCCCTGTTTGGAGTACTTATCAACGATATAGGAAAGAGACTACCAGAAAATATCAGACGCTCACTTTTCGTGGATGACCTCGCAATTTGGCTCTCCGCTTCTCGTACACCATCTCTGAACCGGCAGCTACAGCTGGCCATACATCATCTTGAAGACTGGAGCTACCGAAATGGTCTTCGATTTTCCGCAGGAAAAACAGTGGCTGTACATTTTTGCCGTCGACGGTCATGCTACTCTGAAATAGCGCTCCAACTATACGGAAAACCAATCCCACTGCGATCTACTGCGAAGTTCCTCGGCGTTTCTTTCGATAGACGCTTGACATACGGTGACCACCTTAAGTCTCTGCGCCAGCGCTGTTTTAAAGCTCTTAACATCATGAAGTGTGTGGCACGAACATCATACGGAGCAGACCGTGCAACACTTTTACAGATGTACCGACAGCTCATCCGCTCTAAGCTCGACTATTGTTGTTTTGTATATGATGGTGCAAGCACCGCCAGAAAGCGCATACTTGATACGGTCCACAATACAGCCTTACGCATTGCAACCGGCGCATTTAGAACTTCGCCAATAGCAAGTCTCCACGTGGAAGCCCACGAGCCGCATCTGGCACTCAGACGTGATCAGCTTGGCCTTCGCTATGCATGCAAATTGAGGCAATATCCTCCACACCCAACATATGACGCGGTGTTTTCTCGTCGGCTATTGGCACTGTTCCACGGAGGACTGAAGGCAAACCCAGAACCCTTCTGCGTGAGAATGCGTAAACACATCCGTGCAAGTGGTATCCGTATGCGTGGAATCCTGATTTCTGACCGATCACAGATCCCGCCTTGGGAATTAGTGTCACCAGAAGTAGACCTGGCCCTATGCACGTCCAAGAAGGGTGACGTCACCACAGAACTGCTCCGGCTAAATGCACTGGAGCGTATAACCACGTACGACGGACGTACCGTGATATATACAGACGGCTCCAAAGGAAAACAGGGTGTCGGATGCGCGTTTGTCACCGGATCCGTCACGAGGTCCTTCACACTTCCATCAAACGCATCCGTTTATACATCGGAACTAGTTGCGATCCTGAAGGCGCTATGCTTCATTGAAGTCAGCGAGCACTACTCGTGTGTTGTCCTATCCGACTCTTTGAGCAGCTTATCGGCACTGCAAAGTTTCAACCCACAGGAAGCTCTTCTGCAGGACATCTTACGCCGGCTCACCCTGCTGAAACGAGAGGGAAGATCCGTTTCTTTCTGCTGGATCCCGAGCCACGTTGGCATTTGGGGAAACGAACTCGCTGACGCAGCGGCGAAACGAGCGGCACAGAAACCATGCACTCGCACCTTCCCTCTACCTTCACGAGATTTTTACCCACTGATCTCTGAGTACATGCTTGAGAAATGGCAAAGTAGCTGGGACGCCCTGACCACCAACAAACTCCGAGAAATCAAACCAAAAATAGGTTACTGGCCCTCGTCTTCCAGGAAAGTTCGAGCGGAGGAGGTAGCGCTGGCAAGACTCCGAATCGGACACACCTATGCCACACGTCGCCACCTCCTCGTAAAAGAAAACAAGCTAAAATGCCCAAGATGCAGTTCTCCACTAACGGTACATCACATTCTTACATGTCAGCACTACGCACAGGAGAGAGCCCAGTACATTGGAACCAGCAGGACGTTCCCAAATCTCCTTCAAGACGACTCGAACTGCCTAGGAAACGTGTGTCACTACTTCAAGAAAATGGGATTTTATATAATATACCCAGGTCAGTAAAAAAAACATCCGCCCAATCGCAGTACTAAGACCTGACTCCAACTAAGTAGTTCTCTGCTCTGTTATGGGCGCTAAATGACCAACCATGGTCGATGCGCCCTAAAATCACAATCACACACACACACAACCAACCAACCAACCACCCAGCTGGTCGCCAACTACTAACCAGCAAACCACCCAGTCTACAACTAGCAACCATCCCCATCGACCAACCAACCAACCAACCAACCAACCAACCAACCAACCACCGCCGTAAGATGTACGTGCTTGTGGCCATTATGAGTGTGAACTCTGAATGGCTGGGGGCGTGTCCCCCATGTTTGAGCCTGTTCTACGCTCACGCGTATGATGGTTTCGTCACACGCGTAGGCTTTTCACTCTCTGAAATTGCGGCCTCCATTAATCATGCAATGGTGCAACTATGGCGTGATGCGAAATTTATGACGGCTACTGCTCGCATGTGCGGACTTCTTTGTGGCCGGGTCTTATAGCCCGGTGAATGCCACGCATGAGGTGCACCAGTATTGTTCTCAACATCCAGTACTGCTCTGGTGGTGTATCGATGTGCTATAACTTTATGCCACTGCTATGCTGAATGTGTGTTCTGTATAGCTTCCGTTCTGCCCCAGTACCAGCACCGTTTCCCCTCTATAGAAGCACTATTGGTTCTATAACGCTGTTTTTTATGTTCTGTGTTGGTGCAGTCAGCCTCCGCACCGGTACGGTTCCGCTGCGTACTGGGGTACGGTTCGGTTTTGTACGGACTGTACGGTGAGAGCCGGCCGGTTTGACACCGGTGCCGTTGTGAAGGTGTGTCTGACCGCCCGCAGACCCGTCCTACCTCGCCGCCGGTGGTACGCGGGTGCTGTTGTGACGGTGTGCCCCGCCTGCCACAGACCCGTCCTACTCCGCCGCCGGTGGTACGCGGGTGCTGTTGTGACGGTGTGTCTGACCGCCCGCAGACCCGTCCTACCTCGCCGCCGGTGGTACGCGGGTGCTGTTGTGACGGTGTGCCCCGCCTGCCACAGACCCGTCCTACTTCGCCGGCCGCTGCGCAGACGTGCTGGCCTACGGCGAGTCGGTGGGCCGGATCGGCGTGCTGCACCCGGACGTGATCGGCCGGTTCGAGCTGACTATGCCGTGCTCGGCGCTGGAGCTCTGTCTGGAGCCGTTCCTCTGACCGCGCTGACGTCAATACACGTCGGCACACGGCGCACGACCTTTGACTGCCGCCGGCTGGCAGACTGTGACGTCGGCGGGCTTTGTGGCCGGGCGCCCTGAACGACAAACGGAAACGTGGTGTTGCCGAGTGGTGGGAATGAACTGCTGCCCCCCTCGAGCAGGAACGGATGTCCGAGTTGGGAGTTCGAACCCGCCGCCGAAACTATTCGCGGAGGGCATACACCACCAGAACTACAACAAGCGTTGCTTTGGTGGTAAGAGGTCTGATGCGCAAGACCCCGAATTTACCGCCGGGTGTGCGCACTAAATGACCTCGTAGTCGGCGCGCCCTCCAGCCCAAATAATCAATCAGTTGCTGCCGGGTGAGATGACAAATATTTCATTCTACGCCAACATCGACTAACCGGTCGCAGCCGAGTTAGCAAAAGAAGCATGATTGTCACGGCGCGGTGCGTGGAATGTGCACGTGCTGCACTGAGTGCAGGTCTATTGCACCACTTCTGGGGCTAGGGATGCCTGTAGCCTATGTCAGATATATATATATATATATATATATATATATATATAAAATAATGATAGATAGATGATGATGATAGATAGATATATGATGTATATAGATATATATATATTGATGATGATGATAGATGATAGATAGATAGATAGATAGATAGATAGATAGATAGATAGATAGATAGATAGATAGATAGGTGGATAAGTGGATAGGTAGATAGATAGGTTGATAGGTTGATAGATAGGTAGATATATAAATAGGTAGATAAATAGATTGACAGATAGTAGATATATATATATGGATAGATAAAAGTATATACAGAGGTCGCGCTTCCTTGCGCATACCTGAAATGACTTGATGGAAATATGCGACCGACAAGGAACCAGCCGTTTGGAGTAGCTATTGAAGTGCAATGCAGTGTAGTGAAGTGCGAACAGTCAGTTGCGTAAATCAGTTTTAGGCGGGCACCTCCGGATTTTGGACGACACATGCGGTGGCAATCAAGTTTGGTGAGCAGCTAGAATGTCATGAGTGGATAGGCGTCCGGGTGCGCGCGTGTTGCACGTGCACCTTTCTGCGCCTTCATTTCTCAATATAGTTTAAAGGTGAGTTGTGCTATTTCTGAACAGGGCCCGAGGGGCCTCTCGAATGCATTTCTCCTGGACAAGAGTCTACTAAATGAGAATGGCCTGGTGGGCAAGGCTCCATTAAACAACAACCTGCATGAGTAGGACCGCCTTGACGAGGCTGTGTTTGCAATGCCAGGATCATACTGACCGATGGTTCGACTAAGCAAGGAGGATATTTAATATGAAGAGGCCCATGGCACAGCCAAGGAAAGGGGGCTGGAGGGTCGCCCCTCCTTAGCAACTGCAGGTATACTAGATCAAAGAAGACATTTCATTGTCATTACTACCCAAACCAGACATTTTCGCCTCACTTTGTGTTCCAAGAGCCATTTATTTCTTAGCATTTTTTGGGGGTCAGACCCCATTAAGAAAATCCCGGTTGCGCCCCTGCACAAGGCTCTATCAAGCAACGCTCTTGGAGAAGTTTCCCTGCCAGGGAGCCTTGTAAACAAGGGCCATATTAAAAGGGCCTCTGATCATTGTGGGACCTCCAATGCAAACAATCTGTGGCTTACCAGTAGCCTCAATGTTCGGGTATGGTCGCGATTGTCGGTGTGAAGCCGCCTCCTGGGGGCCACTTTACGTTTTATGAGTAGGAGCGGCGGTAACTCAGTCAGTAGAGCGTTGGACTCCTGATTGCAAGATTGTGGGTTCGAATCTCGTAACCGGCGCCATTGCGGAGTCCGCCTGCGGCCAATCGGCGTGAGAGGTTGGCGACGCTACATGACTTAGCAGTTGAATGCGTGGAAAAAGAACCGAAGGTCCTTCAGGCGTGGGCCTCCTCAAATATCTGAGCGGAGTGTGACGTGGCGGGCGGCACTCGGCCGTTCTCGCCGTCCGTCTTCAGCAAGTTGGAGGTGCGCAGGCGGTAGGGATGTCCACTCCCATCGGCGCTGGATCCTGCCGTCGTCTATCCCTACCCTATCCCTACGCCTGTCCCGTGGTCGTATCGATTTGAATGCGTTGCCCGACGCTGTTGGCTAATTTTCTGCGCGCTCTCACGATTTGATGAGGTCCGCTAGTCCTGTTCATGGTCACCTCGCCCCGTATGCCACCTTTTAGCAATTCAGTGATCACCTGTCCACCTGCCCAGCCCACACGACAGCCCACACAACGTGTTGTGTGTGTTGGGCAGTGGCAATAACGGTAGCGACCATTGCGTCATTTAGAACAAGAATACTATCTGTGCAAATGTATTTGTATGTGTGCTTTTACACAAATGTTTCTTTCATTGCCTAATCTCATACGTGTCTTTTTCCCCACAGCCCTTGTTAAGCTACTTATTCTCAGTGCTGGTTGATATATTTCTTCTCTATGAGACATAACTTGTTGCAGTAGCAAAACGAACACCCATTATTCTAGTGATATAGTATGCACCTGCTTCATGCCGAACCAACCTACATGGTTTTCGTTGTTGGCCATTAATTATTGACCCTTCGCTGACCATGCGTGTCACCGGCCTGGGCGTTTCCGCAGGCGGGGTAATCGAGGCACTTTATGACCTACACTAAGCACAACAGCACGATCCACTGAATTATGATCGTATCCGTGATCACAATCATAAGGTCGTGTACGTGGTAGTGTCACGAATGTCGTGCGGCCACGCTATTCATTGCTGCCTTGTTCAAAACTGGTGTTCGCCATTCTCCAGTCGTGATCATGTTCGACACGTCAGTGAACAAAGGTTCCGGAATGCACATATGGGAAGAGTCATTACTCACTACACTATATAGCTATAGCTTCTATAACCTAGCACTTACTCAGTCACGCTTTAACTTCTTATTCATTTTATGCATGCATTCAGCCAATTCAGACTATAGATGACCTATGGCGATCCTCCCTTGATGGGTGCACATGGCTAACATTATAATTTGTAAATAAAACCACTATATTGAAGTGGAAGTTGAGTCATGTTCTACCGTCACTGTCCTAAAGAGGCACAGGTTATTTACAACAAAAGAGCGAAAGTGTCACGACTATTTTCGCCCACGCCATACGGCACAGATATCTATAAACGGCTCATATGGACCCTCCCTTCTTTGTACACAGTTAACATTATATTTTGTCAATAAAACCATTATTGAAGTGTAAGTTAGGTTATATTCTGCCTTCGATGCCACCAAGAATCGTAGCGTATCTGCAACAAGAGATCGAAAAGTGCCGTGACTATTGTCGTGCGTGTCATGCGGCCCATAGCGCTAACGAGACACGAACTATTCAAGTCCAAGGGTAGCTTTTATTTCTTACGACGTGGGTCCATTTCCTGATGTTCTTGGTTAGCTAGGACTTTCTATCGACGGAGGTATCTGATCGAGCCTGCAGTTGATCTAATGGCAGCCTGCAGTTGATCTAATGCCTCCGATGAAGCAGCAGGGCCTTCTGTTGGTCATCGGGGTCCTCGCGCGTTTCTGATATGGTCCTCATTTTGTCCGGTGAGACCTCCTATTGACCAGCAGGGTCTTCTGTTCATTATCCTTGGGCCTCCTGTGTTTCTGATGTGGCATTTGCGCTGGCCTGGTGACGCCTCGTCTTGCTATCATGGGGTCTGATGGCTCTGGAGTGCTTAATCATGAAATCATGAATCAGCCTCCAGTAGATGTAGATCCGAGAAGAAACGTGATGGAAGAAAGTAATGATGTGATCCAGGCCATAACAGAATTAAGAACGAAAAGAGAGGAACACTCATTGGAAACTAATCGGCGAGATGGAAACAGCTAACTGTTAGAAGATAATGCACAACACGAACAAAAACCACAAACATGAAGTTTCGGCGGTCTATTTGCGTGGACCGTTCGATCACCCCGAGCGCCAACACGGAACAGAGCGAGTGATACAAAGAACCAACGTGCCTATATTTCGGGTTTGGAAATGGCGGAAGAGGAATTAGACCAAGGGTACGATTTCTACATGTTCAAATAGAAGTTCAAAGTAATAAAGAGAGCATACCAAGCAATGCCCATGGTTTGCCCCTTTGCCCATCTTAAGGGCGTACTCTTGTGTTCCGATTGACTCCTCTTCTCTCCCATTTTCTTCCAAAATAGGGGCTCCTTTCCTACCTCATTTATCGATTTTATTATATCTCTGGAGTTCTTGTGGAGCCTCCTACACAAACTCGCACGTCCGTAAATTTAGCAGAGGATCCAGCAGTGGATTCCACAGATGATTTGGTCTACACCGGACCTCTGGGATTTTCATGAAAACGGCACCATAAGTAGCACTAACCACGCTAATTTGAATGGTTGCATACCTTGTCCGTCCAACAGAACATAATATGCAGTTGGCATGCGCATTTACTAGTGTTTGTCTTCTTTTCTTGACAACTAACGTCTCGTGGTGTACTCGCCCAGCAGCGTATGTTGTACAAATATCACCTTTGGTCTCAGGGGCTGGGGCGGATGCTGACAGCCGGTTTTGAATCCGCTTAAGTAGTGCCAAAATATGAATGTGGGGATGGATTATCGCCAGTAGTCAAATGCTTGTCGACTTGGGATGGCTTAGTGCCTAAGCTTGAGGTTTAGACAATATTTCCCATATATAATGTGTGTTGTCTTTCCGCAAATCGTGAACAAACACCAATTTCGGTCAGCGTCAGGATACTTTGGGGAGGCAGGGGCACCGCACCGTTGTCTCCAGATCCTCCACTACTCAAGGAACCAATGCGTCCGGGACACTCGTGGAGCCCCAGGGATGTTATGGCTTTCCTTCTCTGCGCACACAAAAGCCGTTTCAAACGGCCGCGCGACTGTACTCGATTGTAGCTAATGACCGAGCGGCAGTGCAATTCCAGCGGTGTGCGATTGCCGTGCGCAATTGACAGACTGTGCCCGACTTGGCGCGCAAAACACAACATTGCGCGTGCATGTTTCGCCGGCGCGAAACGGCCACTCTGACGCGTCAGGACCCGTCTGGACCTGTCTGAACCCGTCTGGACCCGTCTGGACCCGTCTGGACCCGTCTGGACCCGTCTGTACCCGTGTGGACTCGTCTGGACCCGCCTGTACCCGTGTGGACCCATCTGGACCCGTCTGGACCCGTCTGGACCCGTTTGGACCCGTCTGGACCCGTCTGGACCCGTGGCTGAGGTCTCTCATTAGCGGCGCCGTACTTTATTGACACTGCGGGGCCGGCGCGCCGATAACCGCGAGAGGCGCACTGGCGTGCGCGGGGCGGTGGCGGTGGCGGCCGTGTTGAAGACGGTCGTGGGAGCTGGGCCAGCCGGCGGCGGCCGGTGCTGGGGTCACACCCCCTGCCCGGGGGGTGACCCCAGCACGCCGCCTGTGGCCGTGAGTGGAGCGTGCCGCGCCGCCGCCACCGCGTCTGACGGCCAACTACCGGGGAGTCGAACACCGTAGCTGTGTCGGAGAACGTCCTGCACGGTACCTCACACACACACCCCGCAGCTGTGTCGGAGACCGTCCTACACGGTACGTCACACCCCTCCCGCAGCTGTGTCAGAGACCGTCCTTCAGGTCAGGTGACACCCACAGCAGCTGTGTCAGAGACCGTCCTCCACGGTGGGTGGCACCCCACCGCTGAGTCAGAGATCGGATGAGAATCGGAATCGGAATGAAATCCCTACCGGCGTCCCATGCATTGGTGACTGGCGGACACGGTGCTGTGCAACCTATACAACGGTTACCACATATATCACCTGGCACATATGGTATCTGGTCACTGGTATATAACTTGGCATCGGGACGAGCTACCGGGCGGCCGTGTCGGTGTATTGACGGAACGTTGAACTTTCGATCGAAATTCTGCCGTTGAACTGGAATTCGTGGATCGGGTGGTGGGGCCAGGGTTCACGCAACAAGCTCTGCTTAGCAATAGAACCCTGGTTCCTAAAGCGATCCCAGCAACAACTCGGGATAAATTTTATTTTAAAAAAAAATTGGCGAAGGCGGCCCGAGGCGGATATCGCTTGGCCTAGGCATCGCCTGGTCTGGTGGTCTAGATATCGCGTGGTTATAAGGCAGTCCGACAACAAAGATGGCACTCGGTCAGGTAGTTTGGCATTCTGATAGCACTTGGTCAGGTGGTCTGGGGGTGTAAGCATGACTTAGTTCGGAAGTCGGATTGCCTGATGGTGTGTTCGATCCGCATGATGAGGCAGCCTTTCATCCAGGCAAATTCGGGTCACATTAGGGGAATTCATTCGCTCCAAGGTAAATATACCCCGTTGGACAAATTAACCTTTGGACAATAACATCGTCATGCACACCATGTGAACGTGCTGATGGCCATTTCTAATCGATTGCAGGAGCCAGCCGTCGGGAGCGGGCAGTTGCTCGGCGCACGGCCGCGGCTTTGGTCAGCCAGTAGCCATGCAGCGGCTGGGCGACTGGTCAGACCACGACCTCGTCAACAACACCCTGGTGGTGGCCACCTTTCACGTGAGTCTGCCGCGCTCATTGTCGCCGCTCCGTGTGCACCAAGCCGGCCGTAGTATTGCTGTTATTATTTAAGTAGCAAAATTGGAAAACATTTGCTGTAAACGTGACCTGGGATGCTCTTTAAAATGGGAAATACAGAGAAGAGCCGCGATGAGTGAGGGTGTCTCGACCGACATTGAGTGCTTTTCGCACCGGGCGATTTAACCGTGGCCCTTTCCGTCCGGTTGTTGTGGCGAAGGCGCTGATACCCATTCGGTTCGTCGCTGGGTGTCTTCACTCGAGACGAAGCGGCAACAGCAGCTCTCGCCCACACTGACGGCGCAGCGCACCATGAACAGGTGGTTCGATACGTGTGTGCTGCGTCACACGCTCACATCCGAGTCGCTCAGCCACCTGGCATCGATGCAATATTAACAGCCTTTTACCTGCTTGAACTGAAAACTGTTCACATGTTCTGCTCACGCTTTTTAGATCATGACGTCCCCTGTAAACGGCTGAATATGTGGTTGGAGATTATGGACAATAAATACATAAATAAACAAATGAAGAAATAAATAAATAAATAAATGAAGAGGTCGGTTAGACATAAACACATAAAGCCATAAGACATAAAGACATAAAAAATCAGTGCAAAGATGAGCCACAAGGGTCCTTCTTGGATGCACTCTGGGCACCCAACCATTTGTCCACCAAATCCGTCGATCAGCCCTCCATGGAATACTGAAAAGCAAGCCCTCTGTTCTTATAATGATAGTCTACGCTGTTTTTAAAGATGCTCAGTGTGCTGCTACTGACAATGGTTTCTGGCAGATGGTTCCAATGTTCTATTACCCCAGTGTAAAATAATTACGTTGACCGGAAATTCACAGTTAATGGAATTGTGCTATTCCCCCTCTTTTTTTTTTTTTTGGGTGTCCCCCAATGTATGGGGGGGCCCACACCCCCCCCCCAAAAAAAAAAAAAAAAAAACCCAACTAAAAAAAAAAATTTTTTTAATCTTAAAAGGCATTTTTTTTCCCTGTTGGTGACGAAAGACTGTCTTAGCCTTATCCTGCTGTGGTTAACTTTAATTTTGAATTGATGGCCTATAATTGCATCATTTCTGTTAGATTCAAACATTTCCCTGAGATATCCCTGTCCTGACCATGAGCAAATGTAAAGATCTCGATGGAACGTTAGCTGCTCGACGTGCTGCAGAACCCGCCGTACACGCTGGTGGACCCGAAGCGACCGAGTCACGTGACCGGCTTCCTGGCCGACCTGATGACGGTGCTGGCGCAGGCAGTGGGCGTCACCCTGAGCTACGACACCAACACCACCGTCGGCGACTTCGGCGTGCTCAGGCCCGACGGCAGCTACTCCGGTCTGGTCGGCAGACTCGTCAACAGGGTGAGCTCTCGATCTGGCCGGCAGACTCGTCAACGGTGTGAGTTCTCGGTCTGGCCGGCAGACTCGTCAACAGGGTGAGCTCTCGGTCTGGCCGGCAGACTCGTCAACGGGGTGAGTTCTCGGTCTGGTCGGCAGACTCGTCAACAGGGTGAGCTCTCGGTCTGGCCAGCAAAGTGAGCTATCGGTCTGGCAGCAAGGTGAGCTCCCGGTCTGGCCAGCAGGGTGAGTTCTCGGTCTGGCCAACAGGGTGAGCTCTCGGTCTGGCCAGCAAGGTGAGCTCTCGATCCGGCCAGCAGGGTGAGCTCTCGGTCTGGCCAGCAGCAGGGTGAGCTCTCGGTCTGGCCAACAGGGTCAGCTCTCGGTCTGGCCAGCAAGGTGAGCTCTCGATCCGGCCAGCAGGGTGAGCTCTCGGTCTGGCCAGCAGGGTGAGCTCTCAGTCTGGCCAGCAGGGTGAGATCTCGGTCTGGCCAGCAAGATGAGCTCTCAGTTTGGCCAGCAGGGTGAGCTCTCGGTCTGGCCAGCAGGGTGAGCTCTCGGCCTGGCCAGCAGGGTGAGCTCTCGGCCTGGCCAGCAGGGTGAGCTCTCAGCCTGGCCAGCAGGGTTAGCTCTCGGCCTGGCCAGCAGGGTGAGCTCCCGGCCTGGCCAGCAGGGTGAGCTCTCGGTCTGGGGTTTGGCCAGAGGGTGAGTTCTCGGCCTGACCAGAGGGTGAGTATGCCGAATTGCTTGACCAGCAGGGTGAGCTCTCGGTCTGGTCAGCAGGGTGAGCTCTCGATCTGGCCAGCAGGGTGAGTTCTCGATCTGGCCAGCAGGGTGAGCTCTCGGTCTGGTCGATAGCGTGAGGCTTCCGGACGGCTCTCACTATACCACTCACAGCTCGCGTTATCGGTTCAGAATACTATATGCTATTCATATACTATACGTAGTATACAACACCGACCGCATCTCCTCGTCGGGGGCTCCGCAGACGGCACACCTGGCGCTGGCGCCCATGAGCTGGAACTTCGACCGCAGTCGAGTGGTGGACTACGCGGGAAAGGTGCCAGTCGCCACGGAGCAGTACGCCTTCCTGGTGCCGGGTCGACCGCGCGCCAGCATCAACAACCTCGCCGCCCTACTGACCCCCTTCGACCGTGACGTCTGGATTTGTCTCTGTGAGTGTGCTTCTGTGTCGGCGAGACGGTGGATTTGTAGTGTATAGACTGTGCCGGATTTGGATGCGTCATTCAGCGAAGATAATGCTTCACGTTTTTGACCTGCTGCTTGCAGTCTGAGGAATGCTGATCTCGCCTATCATTCGCACTGCGTGCTGATTGTGAGCGAGGCCTTCTCGTGTCGATTCTCGTGCATGCACGAATCGTTTATGCATCAGCGACACGGATCTACCTGATCTGACCTGACCCGACCCGATCCGATCCGACCCGACCAGACCAGACCAGACCGAACCAGACCCGACCCGACCCGACCCGACCCAACCCGACCCGACCAGACTCGACCCGATCCGACCTGACCCGATCTGACTTGACTTGACTCGACATGGCCCGACCTGACCCGACATGGCCGACCCGACCTGACCCGACCAGACCCGACACGACCTGACCCGACCAGACCCGACCCAACCCAACCCAACCCGACCCGACCCGACCCGACCCGCGACCCGACCCGACCCGACCCGACCCGACCCGACCCGACCGCCCCGACCCGACCCGACCCGACCCGACCCACCCCAGATCCGACCCGACCCGACCCGACCCGACCCGACCCGACCCGACCCGACCCGACCCGACCCGACCCGACCCGACCCGACCCGACCCGACAGACAGTGATGAAGAACATCGGTTTAAGCAATGGGTCAGCACGAATCGGTGCAATCTAATTGACGTTGTTCAGACTCGAGGTGAATTTCTACAGAGTTTAAGCAGTGCGGTCGTAAAACTGACCAAACATCATTACGTGTCGGCTAACCAGAGCAAAACACATGCATACCTCAATGAATCACTTCCTCCTGAGGAAGCAGTGGCTGTAGGATATTTTTCGGGAAATTTTACTTTTGTTTGCCAGGACGAGTTACCATTGGGATGCGGGACCATACACCCATTCATCTCCTATTGGCGAGAGGACAATGTTACTGATGATCAGAGCTTTTGCGTCGTGTAAAACTCGGTAATAAAACATAACGCGACTGCTGTTCATGCCTTTTTGAGATAAAAAAATTATCCCGGAACTGAAGACTCGGATCCCTCAATCTGTCTAACATTCATTACTTTTCTGATGGTTGCGCGGGACAATACAAAAATCGTTTCAACTTTATTAACATATGCCAGCGCGAGACAGACTTTGGATTAAAATGTGACTGGCAGTTCTTTGGAACAGCTCATGGGAAGGGGACGTGTGACGGCATCGGCGGCACAATGAAACGGGCGACTGCGAGAGAAAGTCGCTGCCGTCCGCGAACACATCAGATCACGACAGCCTCAGAAGTGTACACCTGCCTGGCCAAAAAATCCAAACATAAAGTATCTCTTTGTTCGTTAGCCAAGTCGATATCGAATTCACAGCTCATGATCTAAAGACCCGCTTTGCCAAAGCTCTGACGGTCCAGGGAACACTGCATTGCTTCGTGCCGGCAAATACTATCACCATGAGTGTGGCCGAACTGTCGGGCGAACAGGGGCACCACGTCAATGTCTGTCGTTGAATGATGGATCAGTGTCTAGGTAGCCACTCCAGTGAAGCATGTATTCATAGAACAATACATTGCACCTGTCACTAAACCTGTCTGTATACAGACCAGTGTATGTTTTCCTGCATACCCGCATACACGACATACACGACCACCAAAAATATGGGCGAGATCTACCGTTGTCCTTCCAGCCATAACGATCTGTTGCTAATGACTAAATATCTGGAATGCGGACGTTTATTGGACTTGACTATTAGCGTTGCTCAAACGATTGAATATGCCACTTAATTCGAATTCAGCATAAAAAACTCTAATCTCCTTTCTCCCGTCAATAAATGTTAAAGGTAAAGTCTTTGCTCAAACGACCCATAGGTCACCAAAGGTCAGTCAAGTTCATGGAAGTAAAATGCAGATCAGATAAGATCACCCGAGGTCATCGGAGGTTGCAAGGTTACGAGATGACGAATGAAACTGACTTCAACCCTGAGTGGCCTACAATCGGGTGCCATTTATGACGTCATCGCTCCATACTCTGATTTTTAATACAAAATCTAGGAAAAACATATCTCCAATTTCTTTTGCAGTCAAAGACAATATACTACACAACAATATGAAAATATAAAAATTGGATATTTTTCATGCGCTCGATATGATGTGTTACGTGAACTAAGGTCACGTGACCAAAATAAATGTCAAATTTAAAAAATAAAGCACAGGAACGTGATCTGTGGTCTGTTACGAATCCAGCGATATATTTGTTTATGCAATTATTTTGATTATATCAGAAGTTCTGGCCATTTAAAGTTAACCCTGCATCGTGACCATACAAAAATGCCTGAGGCTATAACGCACGTGCGGTTGGTCAGATCGAAATGGGAGTGTCACCATTGGATTCGGGGCGCTCAATTACCCCTGTCCACCAATTTTTGAAGAAATCCGGGATGGGTCGGTGTGTGGGGTGTGACGCGTATTGGTGGACTGCACCGCCGGTCACCCCCGGCTGGCGACGTGGTTTTGTCGCAGCAACCGTTTCTCATTACCCCGAATGTCAACACGACTGGGGATTAGGGTGGTTCTAATTGATCAATCTTCTTTGACAACCAATCAATCCCAATCCAATTGACCAGTCTTCTTGGAGATCTGCCATGGAAAAGGTAGCCTCCATCCTCTTCTGACCAGGGAGCTCTCAGAGCACAGGAAGCGAGCCTTCCACGAGCTGAAGAGTGCTCTGGAGAGCGGCACTCACACGAGGAAGGACTACGAAGACACTCCTCTGGCTCTCGTACCTGTTCTTCGGAGGAGACCTCAAGAAAGACTACAGGTTCCGGGCCCCAGGTGCCTTCCACCAAGCCAGGTGGATGGCCAAGGGAATTTATGCTCTGAAGGTTTTCCTCTTCCGAGGTCAAGTAAAGCCGACCGCTCATGAGCTGCAGGCCATGGAGGACATTTCCCTCTTCGTGGCCCCCCTGTACGCCATAAAGTAGAATGAGGCCATGGTCCCTCAACGAGCTCCCCGCAACGACCTCCTGTTCATGCGAGACCTCTCTCGAGGGATCCCAAACCAAGAGTGGCGGACGTGGCGCTCAAAGCCTTCCGTCGTCACCTTTGGTACGTCTCGGAGGACCTTGTGGCTCTGTCCTTCATGAACGAGAGAATCGACAATGAGGAGAAGGAAGCCATGGTCAGGAACCTGTTCAGACGTGAGAGAAAAGGCCTCAAGCGACTGGACGGAAAGAGGTCCTCCCTGGACATTGACCTGAAGGACCTCGTGACCTCCAGGACTAGGAGGACCCTGGATAGCCCTCTTCTTGGACGGGAGGAAGAAGTGGGAACCCTCTTGGAGAAGAGTCCCGGACATGGGAGACTGAGGCCACCTTCCTGGACATGAAGAGGAACGTCTCGCAGATGAAGGTAGTCAACGACGCGGCGGAGAGAGGTATCGCCTTGGACACCTCCTTCAACTCGATCATCACCAAGGACGAGGTGCAGCAACAGTACGTCCTGAAAGTGGGGGCCAAGCACAGGAAGTAGAACCCTTCCATCTCCAAAGCAGCATATATGGAATAAAAGGATTTTGTATTGCCTTTATTTTCATTATTTATATTCATTATTAATTTTGCAATATTTAGTTGCCAGTTTTGCTTTCACTGTACAAGTGTTCAAACGAAAAGATATAACGGTACTTGTATGTAGGTAGTATGGATATGTATGTAAAATCTTGTATGTAAAAGTAGGTAGTATGGATATACCAATACTCGGAATGACACGGACATCTTTATTCTTTGTGAACTTTTTTCTTTAAAAAAAAAGTTTTTTGTTGTTTACTTCTTCTTCGGGGATCTCTAAATATTCTCCGATTGGAGCGATAATTCACTCGATTACGTACATCACCAATTGGAACAAGAACAACATCATGCGAAGACAACTTTCGAACATTTTGTTTTTTGGACCACCCTACTGGGGATCCATTTGAAAGCAACCTGTCTAACATGCTTTTGGATCCTATCGAAATAGTCCAATGTCAACGATACCAGATGAGAAACCTTCGAGGATGACGTTGGGTATAGTGCTATAAAAATGAGCTAGGAGAGCTTGCTAGGATTAACAATTTCCTCGCCGGGCATATTTCGTCGCATTCATCGCTGTGCGGGTGTTGCGCCATCCGCGCAGCAATGAATGTGTGCGATAGGTTCTCAGTTAAAAGCATTGCGTGCATCGGAAGCCAAATCATCTGAATAAAACTTCCATACGTCCAGCGCCATGGGCTTCCTTCAACCCAAGAAATGTATCCCATGCATGGGCTCGGGAGAACTGGTGTAACTCCTTTCATCCTTGCATTAATTCAAGCTTTGAGCTGAAGACAACTTGATCCTATTGTAGGTTGGAATTTGTGCTTATTCCAAGCCTTCGTGGACATGTACGCACTGCAAGGTTCCGCGGCGGTGGCATGATGCCAAAGAAAACCTGCCACTACTGCTTGCGAAAGCAACATACCATACCCTAGATTACATGTAAACTACAGAACTTCGGTGGCGTAGTTCAACGTCAGCTTCGCTCTCCCCAAATCCAGCAGCGGCTCAGTTTAAATCTGCCAAGTTCACATTGTCGAGGTACAAGCACCTCCAGCTGTGATAAGCATGCAGGCGTAGTGAACGGAATTCATGAGTTTTTTACGGATGTCAGAGCATACTAAGAAACATGCCAACGCAGACGATTACAGACGTTACCAGGATCCCGCATAGTTTGTGGGCGCATCAGTCCACAACATATGTTATTCTCGACACCATTCTCAGTATGTTCATTCGCTAGAGATATTTCAGTTTACAGAATACGACTTGATTGTCGGCTAGCTTGTGATCGGAAAGTGGGCTGGGAAACCTGGTTCACAGCATTAGTCGGAATAATGGCACCGTGTAGACAAGGCTCAGTGTCACTACAGCTCCTTGGTCGTCAACAAAATGACCACATTTGGGTTTGCTTGTTGAAAGCTTAAAGCCACTCATCACCATCCACTTCATCAGCTTGTCCAAGATCAGCTGCAGTGGTCGCTCTGAGGGTCCCCGGCGGAGGAACTACACCGTGCCACACGGTCGTCCGCAAAGCAAAACGAAAAGTCCGACGCTGGGCAGCAAGCTCTTCTCGCTGTTTTTAGCCCACGCAGTGCGCGGCGGGAGGGCTGAATTTGGCCCCCTGATATTTTGCTGTGGTAGCTCGTCAGCCGTTCACGTCATCTCTTTCAAACTTGGCATACCTTCTATTACATCATTTGTGAATATTGTGTTCATATATTCCGTTAAATTCCCCTTAACCGGAGCTAGAGAGAATAAGAATCAAGGCACGACCTCGTCTCATATCAATACAACTCTGCCCCAGTATATATGAACCATTTTGTATGCAAGGTGTTCGAAATCTGAGGACCTTTTGGAACATTTGGAGGTGTAGTAGAGTCCGGAATCTTAGGAATGCCCATCCTGCATCCGGCCGATAAACGTACCACACACGCCGGAACTGGCCTATCTGTGAACTCGTCGGAGAATGTGGCCCTATCAAAACGTGGCATTCCCCACATAACCAGACGACCGCCTCCGGCCGGAAGGGCTCCGTAACCTGGCGGGTTGCTATGCCGCCAGCCGCCACGCCCCCCACAACTCTCGTCTGCACGGAAGCCAGTGCCGTCGCCCGCCCGGTACAAGCACGTGGCACCTTTTGACCCCGTCACGCCCTCCGAGCAATGGCCGCTGTCTCGACTGACCAATCATGGTCCGGCATACAATATAGCCTACTGCGCCGCGCGAGTTCACCAATCAAAACGCTGCTTGTTAGAAATGATGCATAGTATAGGCAGTGTTGCATATATATACCGGTGCTTGAGTGAAAATAAAGGAGAGAGAGAGAGGGTCCCAGAAGACGCACAGAGACGGACGCTGGTCTTTGCACTGTACTGGGTAACGCCCGGTCGCATCGGTCGACTGCGCTGACAGCTTGAGTCAGGAAGATTCGTGGGCGACTCCCACAACTGTTTGGTTCTCGGAACTTTTTGAGCCGACGTGGCTAAAGCGCGAGCTGTCCTTTACCGAAACCTGGGGTGTATCATAAACGCACAGGTCCATTCCTAGACTACCCACGGCCAGGGTATTAACTACCTGACAGAGGGGAGACGGACAGCTTGGTAAGGAGGGGCTCTCTCCAGATGAATGCTTTCCCCCCAAGCCAAATACTGCTTACGCCACTGGTGGGATGCCGATCTGATCTTGTGTATGTGATACACCGGGTCCGACATTGTCCATCGTACGCGATGCATTTGTTTCAATTTGTATACCTGCAGTGTGCGGCATGCTGCTGGCCGCCATCTTGCTCCGCGTGACCGTCAGCCAGACGATGCCCCGAGATCAGGAGGACGACGACGCGTTCGGCGCTGTTTCCAGCCTGGTTCACATCTACGCCTGCGTGGTGCAGCAGGCAAGCGTGTGACCGTGACCGTGACCCTCGGTCAGCCTCAGGAGCCTGGTAAATGGCTACCGCCTGTCGGGCAATGGTGGTTTGCGATCTTCGTCCACTATATATGTATTGATCGGTCAGCCATTCGGTGCCATGCTGCGTGCTTCCTTATCCAAGCCTGGTCATGTGCAAATATATGCGTTATGCATGTGCATGAGATCATCTATCCGCCAGCCATACACCAGCAATTATCCAGATAATGATATTATCACACTCTAACATGATTGTTTGGCATTTGGACTTCCCGAGACTATTCTGAGTGAGGTGGTAGGAATGGTATGTGGCCAATGCCGCGGAATGGCCACCCGGGACTACTCCGGGTGAGGTGGTGGTGCTGTGTGCAACAGGGATGGTCCACCACACCCAGCCGACCCTCCTCACATCTCGTGATGCTGTGTGTGACAGGGATGGTCCACCACACCCAGCCGACCCTCCTCACGCCTGGTGATGCTGACCAGCCGCCTGCTCGGCATCCTGGTCTACGTCGAGTACACGGCCACCATCATCTCGGTGATGACGGTGACGCGCACCATAGCCGATGTCAGCTCTGTGGAGGACTTTGTCGGCCGGCGGGATTGGTCTCTGCTGGTCCAGCCCGGACTGTCTTACACCAGCGACTGGAAGGTCAGAGCGAGGTCACTGATCCAGCCAGACCTGTCATACACCAGCGACTGGAAGGTCAGAGCGAGGTCACTGATCCAGCCAGACCTGTCATACACCAGCGACTGGAAGGTCAGAGCGAGGTCACTGATCCAGCCAGACCTGTCACACACCAGCGACTGGAAGGTCAGAGCGAGGTCACTGATCCAGCCAGACCTGTCATACACTAGCGACTGGAAAGTCAGAGCGAGGCCACTGATCCAGCCAGACCTGTCATACACCAGCGACTGGAAGGTCAGAGCGAGGTCACTGATCCAGCCAGACCTGTCATACACCAGCGACTGGAAGGTCAGAGCGAGGCCACTGATCCAGCCAGACCTGTCATACACCAGCGACTGGAAGGTCAGAGCGAGGTCACTGATCCAGCCAGACCTGTCATACACCAGCGACTGGAAGGTCAGAGCGAGGCCACTGATCCAGCCAGACCTGTCATACACCAGCGACTGGAAGGTCAGAGCGAGGCCACTGATCCAGCCGGACCTGTATACACCAGCGACTGGAAGGTCAGAGCGAGGTCACTGATTCAGCCAGACCTGTCATACACCAGCGACTGGAAGGTCAGAGCGAGGCCAGCTGATCCAGGCGTCAGACCTGTCATACACCAGCGACTGGAAGGTCAGAGCGAGGTCACTGATCCAGCCAGACCTGTCATACACCAGCGACTGGAAGGTCAGAGCGAGGTCACTGATCCAGCCAGACCTGTCATACACCAGCGACTGGAAGGTCAGAGCGAGGCCACTGATCCAGCCAGACCTGTCATACACCAGCGACTGGAAGGTCAGAGCGAGGCCACTGATCCAGCCAGACCTGTCATACACCAGCGACTGGAAGGTCAGAGCGAGGCCACTGATCCAGCCAGACCTGTCATACACCAGCGACTGGAAGGTCAGGCACTGATCCAGCCAGACCTGTCTCACCGCGACTGTCGTGATCCAGCCAGACCTGTCATACACCAGCGACTGGAAGGTCAGAGCGAGGCCACTGATCCAGCCAGACCTGTCATACACCAGCGACTGGAAGGTCAGAGCGAGGCCACTGATCCAGCCAGACCTGTCATACACCAGCGACTGGAAGGTCAGTGAGAGGTCAGATTCCCGCTAGTCCAGCCCGGCCAGTCCTACACCAGCGACTGGAAGGCGAGTGAGAGTTACGATCTCCTCTGATCCAGTCCGGCTTAGTCTACACCAGCGACTGGAAGGTGAGTGAATAACTAATCCCTTTTCATGGCACTCAGGGTATCTTGCACTTGCATTTATATCCAACTGCAGCGCACGTCCAAGTTAGCCACAGCTTTGAAATACGTTTTTAAGCTGATTGTTGTGATGCTAGGAAACGATAGGTTCGGTTAATTCGAGTATATTGCGCACCAAGTGCCCTCCATTCCAACGCTTTCGCCAATCCAAGATTGTATGTGATGCCTTGACATAAGGACAATTTGTATAGAGAAGATGAAGAATAATATGTGGTGTCAAAGGCCTGCATTTAGCTAAGCGTTGTCCAGCAGTTATTAAATTGACATAGGCGGCGCTGTTGTGTTCAATACTTGTTTTGATTGTGTTCGGGAGAGGGCTGATACTGGATCTCCTTGGCTAGTAGGTACCCTGTTCTGACCATGCTACTGCCATTGCGTGTCCTCCTACCCACCCCACCCGTGCGATCTTTGACATAACCTTTGTTTGGGTTAATGGAGAGGGCTCAAGCAAAACACGCACAGGAAGCATGGAGCGATGTATCTCTCGTGTGGATCAGGCTGTGAACACTTGGTTATGGTCAACAACTGGATGGCAGTGCCCATGCACCAACGACACAACAACCAAAACAACATCAAAATGGGAAGCTTTTGCGAAAGCTCTTTGAGCTCATGTGCGTTCTGTGACCCGCAGTGCACATTTGACAGGTTATTTGTGTGGGGTACCCCTGGGTCCAGTGATTACGATGAGCATCATTGATGCAGCCCCTGCCAGAAGTGTCCGAGGGGGCCGCGGTAGCTCAGTTGGTAGAGCGTCGGACCC
This sequence comes from Imbricaverruca yamaguchii, assembly GCA_034440575.1. Taxonomy (NCBI): domain Eukaryota; kingdom Metazoa; phylum Arthropoda; class Thecostraca; family Neoverrucidae; genus Imbricaverruca; species Imbricaverruca yamaguchii. The sequence goes on from JAOTOL010001659.1 coordinate 2,614,166, forward strand.
TAGATCGCAAGATCGTGGGTTTGAATCCGACAACCGACGGCATTTACCGAGTCCGTCCGCGACCAATCGGCGTGAGATGTTGGCGACGCCACATGACCTAGCGGTTGAATCCGTCGTAAGAGAACCCAAGGCTCCAGCAGTGTCCCGAGTTGAACCTAGAACGCCACAGCTGTGACGTCATCGTGCACGGCGATTGGATTAGATTGGATTGGAGTTTAGGGGCGCGTCGACATCTAGGGTCATTTTGCGCCCAGAACTCAATTGTAATCAATCTACGTGCTGCTATCATAGCTCACTATCCATCTTCACGGGTGGGAGTATATCACGTCAAGGCGAGCTTGTCGGATGAACATAAAAATATTCCCAGACGCCACGGCCTCGGAGTCGTTCTGAGACTCAACAAAGCCGCTGCTGTGTTGTCAGACGAGCAGGGAGGAGTCGCTGCGGCAGCTGCACCAGCGTCTGCAGGGCGGCCGAGGCGTGACGCTGCTCACACCGCAGACCATCCACCGGATGCTCGAGCCCAACACGGTCTCGTTCTTCTCACTGGACCAGGTAACTGGCACCGGACTCCGCTTCGCTTGACGTGTTTTTTTTCGACTTGCAAAGGCGCCCTCCTGTCCGCGTTCTGCACTTACTCATGCACGGCTGACGTTTGCCCGGCAAAGTAAATTTACGGCAAATTCCGCTCTCGGTTTCAGCGTCAACATAAACTCCATAATTATTTGTGAGCCGAGAAAGATCGTCTGGGTTGAAGTTGGATTAATCTCGATGAACTGATGACCTTCGACATACCCATGATATGCATTGGCTGGTTAGCTAAGTTTTCTATCGCCACTTCACATCTAGCGTTGGCTATTCCACATAGGTAAATGATAATAATAGCAGACAATTCGGGATTTCGACTGAGGAACCAGCCGCATATGTTCATTATTATGACACCTCAGGTCACTGCCCTGTCACAGCTTCAAATTTACCATTTGCATTACTATTATCAGCAAAGGCCGCCAATCATCTATGGCAAGTGACCACGCACTAACTCGTCTCGTTTTCTCGTGGTTTTGAAACAAGCCGTAGGATACTTACAAGGATTCTAGGGACGTTCGTAGCAAACCTCAGGGTCACTGTGGCGTGGCTAGGTGACCCTGCGACGGTTGGCAAAATGCTGGACATGGGTGAGGGGAACATTCCTACTCAGTGTTCTGCTCTTGACTTATGTGCAATAAGACGGCGGGAATATCAATATCTCTGTGAGCCTGATGCCAACAAGCCATCAGCGAAGTGGCCCCGGTGCCGCCGGTCCAGGCGACCTCGGCTGGTCTCCTCGCCGCCACGGTACCCGACATTCAACCGTTCACAGACGTACTTTTCAATCAGAGGAAGAGCCTGTGTGCTGGTGACGTTACCAGACATCAAACCGTTCACAGGCGTTCATTTCGATCAGAGAAAGAGCCTGTGTGTTGGTGACGCTGCCCATTCGTGAGAGCCCAAGCCAGTCGCTCGTCTCCAACGCCGACCACGTCCCAGAGGTGCCGCAGTTTCTCACCATGCAGAAGCACATGCGACTGAGGTCGAAAATCAACAAAGTGTAGGTTTGCTGGTGGTTTCACCGATTGTGCTCAGTGGAAAATGGAAATCCACAGGAATTGCCTGCGGTGCCAGCACGGTGAGTTAACTCACTGCCAACGCGGTGAGTTAACTCACTGCCATCGGGGTGCTAACTCACTCCCATGGGAAGTTATGAATCAATTTCGCCAACCCATATCGTAAATACAACGGCCCAGTAATATGCTTACAATATGACTGTTCTATACTTGCCATATATTGACACACCCTAATGTGTTTTATGTTTGTAATAACCTCTTACTTATAAGTTCGTAGTAGTTGATGTTCATAAGCGTCGTGAAGAGCAATAGTAGTTGATGTTTGTCGGGGCGAGGAGAGAATGCACAATGTGGCAAGGCTCGAATTGTATAAAATGCCAATTGGGAGTGGTCGAAGGGAAGAAGAACTTGTCTTGCACCATTAACGTTTAGTGTCCAAAGGGCTCACACTCGAGGAATCTCCCTGCTCTTCCCCACATTCTTGCAAGATTTTCCGCATGTCAACAATCCATAACACCGTGATGCCGCATCCGCGCTACTCGCCATCCTTCCATGAACTCGTCGGACGTAAATCTCTGACATGTTAACAAGCCAAGTAGTTGGTGCTAGCCATTAATATCCCGTCGATGTGAAGAGATTTCAGCTCGACTAACTCGTGTGTGTGTGGTGTTGTGTTTCAGTATGCAGTCCATGTACCAGTCAGGAACCATAGACAGTCTGTTCAACCGGTGGTTCTGGAACTCGACCAACCGACACTGCAGCATGTCGGCCAAGTTCCGGCCGCTGGCGTTCGGCGACCTCCTCGCAATTGTCTACATGATACCTGCCGGTGAGGTGAAGGGTAGCGTATTGTCTACATGATACCTGCCAGTGAGGTGAAGGGTAGTCTATTGTCTACATGATACCTGCCGGTGAGGTGAAGGGTAGCGTATTGTCTTCATGATACCTACCGGTGAGGTGAAGGGTAGTTTATTATAGTTTACATGATGGTTGCCGGTGAGGTGAAGGGTAGCTTATTGTCTACATGATACCTGCCGGTGAGGTGAAGGGGAGCCCATTGTCTACATGATACCTGCCAGTGAGGTGAAGGATAACCTATTGTCTTCATGATACCTGCCGGTGAGGTGAAGGGAAGCCTATTGTCTACATGATACCTGCCGGTGAGGGGAAGGGTAGCCTATTGTCCACATGATACCTGCCGATGAGAGGAAGGGTAGCCCATTGTCCACATGATACCTGCCGATGAGGTGAAGGGTAGGTAGCCTATTGTTTATATGATACCTGCCGGTGAGGTGAAGGGTAACCTACTGTCTACATGCTACCTGCCGGTGAGGTGAAGGGTAGCCTATTGTCTACATGATACCTGACGGTGAGGTGAAGGGTAGCCTATTGTCTACATGATACCTGCCGGTAAGGGGTAGCCTACTGTCTACATGATACCTGCAGGAATCATGTTGACGATAGAGGTGAAGGGTAGCCTATTGCTCACATGATACCTGGCGATGAAGGGCAGCCTGTTGTCTGCATGATACCTGCCGGCGAGGGGTAGCATATTGCCGAGATGATGTCTGCCGGTGAGGTGAAGGGTAGCCAACTGCATGAATGATACCCCACACACAGTGGGGTGATGTATAGCATATTGTCTTCCTGATGCTCGTATGCGAGTGGTTGCCTATTATCCACATGGTCCCCGCAAATGAGTGGTAGCCGATTGTTCACATGATATTCATTAGAAAGGGGAAGTCTGTTGTCTAAATGATTCCCGTTGGCGAAGGCTGGCTTGGGTGCTCAGAAGCGGCCAACTCGCCGAGTCAGTCAGGAGGCCCGCCCACAATCAGTCATCGATGACGCCGCGATTCTGTCAAATCACAGCGCCCCCTCCAGTTATCGAGCTCACACCAGTCCTAGAGCCGGCGAGTGGGTCGTCGTAACCTTGAGAATATAATCCACCTTCTGCCACATAATATTTGTCCATATACGTCACAATGCTGGACATTTCAGAACCAGATGAGGAGCATATGCTCCTGTGGCCTGGTGAACCCCCACACACACACACATTGTGCCAAGGTGTATGTGTATGAAACCCAGACGATGGCCTACATGTGCTGTATTCATCCATCTGACTTTTAGTAGATAGATATTTCGGCTGAAAGGCGCTTTAACCAAAACATGTGATCACTTAGCACCCATAACGTTCACTTAATAAGTCAGAACCGCATGAAGAGTGGGAGGCGAGTATATGACCTGAAGTCTGATCGCTGTCGGATATCGAAATATGCTTCCAGGATGCATGATCTCCGAGTCGCCCCCTGGCGCGCCTCGATCTGTTGGATTGTGTACTCTTTCCATAGCAACAACCTATGTTCCCTTTGGTACGATAAAAATACAAATTGCACCGTCAGAGTTCCTATGCAGCTGGGCTACTGGCGTCTCTCATTCCCACGGAGAAGGTGTTGGTAGGTAACATGTGTGTGGTCGATACGCAATCGACGCAGAGTCGCCTAGGGTCTGCGATGGCACGACGACCATACGTTCTAGCTAGTCGGCCACTTAGCATTCACACATGATGGCATCCCAGAGCTGTTCCGTCCGTGGAGGTGCTGACGCTCAGCGGTGTTCTCCGCCGTAGGTGTGGTCATAAGCCTGCTGGTGCTCTTGCTGGAGCACCTGGCCGTCTACTGCGTCAACAGCACCGACATCCACTACTGGTCACGTGACTCCCCGCCAGTGGAGCACCAGCTGTGGAGGATGTGATGAGAAGTCCGCTGACGGCCGCCCGTGTGGGGTGTGGAGCACCAGCTCTGGAGGATGGGATGAGAAGTCCGCTGACGGCCGCCCGTGTGGGGTGTGGAGCACCAGCTGTGGAGGATGTGATGGGAAGTCCGCTGACGGCCGCCCGTGTGGGGTGTGGAGCACCGGATGGGGAGGATGTGATGGAAGCGCCGTGTTGCAGTGAATGGATAAGTCCGCTGACGGCCGCCCGTGTGGGGTGTGGAGCACCAGATGGGGAGGATGTGATGGGAAGTCCGCTGACGGCCGCCCGTGTGGGGTGTGGAGCACCAGCTGTGGAGGATGTGATGGGAAGTCCGCTGACGGCCGCCCGTGTGGGGTGTGGAGCACCAGCTGTGGAGGATGTGATGGGAAGTCCGCTGACGGCCGCCCGTGTGGGGTGTGGAGCACCAGCTGTGGAGGATGTGATGGGAAGTCCGCTGACGGCCGCCCGTGTGGGGTGTGGAGCACCAGCTGTGGAGGATGTGATGAGAAGTCCGCTGACGGCCGCCCGTGTGGGGTGTGGAGCACCAGCTGTGGAGGATGTGATGAGAAGTCCGCTGACGGCCGCCCGTGTGGGGTGTGGAGCACCAGCTGTGGAGGATGTGATGAGAAGTCCGCTGACGGCCGCCCGTGTGGGGTGTGGAGCACCAGATATGGAGGATGTGATGAGAAGTCCGCTGACGGCCGCCCGTGTGGGGTGTGGAGCACCAGCTGTGGAGGATGTGATGAGAAGTCCGCTGACGGCCGCCCGTGTGGGGTGTGGAGCACCAGATATGGAGGATGTGATGTAATCCCTCTGAAGAGCCCGGGACGATCCCGCCCATGTCCCGCGACGAAGTGTGATCTAGTTATCCAGAAGCGAAGGGCCTATTTCGGTATTGTTGATGAACTACAGCCAGTTCGTTCCTGCTTATAGGCTAGATGCGTTTTCAAAATATCCCATCAGCATAAGGTGCCTACATGGGCGCTGCATGTGCGAACATGAGTGCAACACAACCTCGGGCGTTGTTGCATCTCTGTGTATGTCACGACTCGTGAGTGATACACAACTTCGGGCGTTGTTAAATCTGTATGTCACGACTCGTGAGTGCTACACAACCTCGGGTGAACCTCGTTGTTGCATCTCTGTGTATGTCACTACTTATTAGTGCTGCACATCTCGCATTCAAATCGCAGACAGGTAGTTAGGCCCGGAAAACTTGTATGCAACGTATCCTGTGGTGTTCCACATGGAAGTTTGTGCGGTCCAATTTTGTTTTTGTTGTACACAAATGATCTTCTCTCGCACATAGGTGATGTCTTTAAAGTAGTTGCTTATGCTGACGACACACAGGCGATGCTGTCATCGAAATTGGAGGACATAATGTATGCAAAACGTCGTCTGGAATCATGCTTGGAAACTATGGGCTCGTGGTACGGTGTAGATCTTCTCAAGCTCAACCCATCTAAAACGCAATTTATGATTTTTGGTTCTCGCCAGATGATCGCGCGGCTACCTAGCATCAGCCTCTCTGTTCTTGGATCGGATATGTCACGTGTCTCAGCTATCAAAAACCTGGGTGTGACCATGGACGAATCGTTAACATGGAGTGAATAAATTGGCGATATTGCTAAGAAATGTACCCACATTATCTTTCCTCTAGCCAAGCATGCACGTTCTCTTACTGAAGAAACGCTGTCGAAGTTAGTGCTTGCACTAGTTTTCCCCCATGCAATGTACTGTTGCTCAATCTGGTCTGCTGCTTGTGACACCGAACGCGTGCGAATCCAAAAAGTCATAATGAGGGCGGCTAGGATCATAACTAGGACCTCTCGCTATGGTCATATATCGCATGTTATCGAGCGGTTAGGCTGGCCTAGCTTTCAACGCTTTGTCGACATTAGGGATTGCTCACTGGTTCATCTTGCAGTGCATCACTCGGGAGCACCTAAAACCCTGCGTGATCTTGTGACATTGAGAAGTGATGTCAACTCTCGATCTACGCGATCAACACCGTTTTCAGTAGAGCGCCCACGCCTGAAAACTTCTTTTGCTCAACGCTCTTTCATGTACCGTGCTGCAGTTCTTTGGAACAGTCTCCCCGAGGAAGTTAGGGCCGAGAATATGCGACGGGCTTTTAAGTTTAAGCTGAAGGAGGCGCTGAGAAGAGCTGTACGTGAGAATGTTTGAGTATTGTATGCGTGTGGTTCTTAATGTTTCAGTAGCCTCCTGTCCCACCCCTTTTTTAAAGCGTTTTTGACATTTGATGCTGAGTGTCTCTTGGTACATACAAGGAATACAATACAATACAATACAATACAATCTCTGGCGTTGTTGAATCTCTGTGTCTGTATGTCATAGGCGATGAACTATGGTTAGGTCACATGATATGCATCGGCCATTATGTAATTCACTTTGCCATTTTTATTTCCAGTATAGTGTCAATATGTCGTTGGTATAAACGGAAAGGTCTTCGGACTTAAGCCAGAGATGGCTTTCGTGCCATTCCTATGCAAACCATGCTTGATCTCTCTTGTATATTGTACGTAAAACACACATGCATGTACGTATGTATGTATGTATGCATGTGCATATGTTTGAAAATATTGTATGCAGTGCTTATGCAGCCACTCGCCTTCAAGTATGTGCGTAGAGATGGTGATTTTTGATGCGATGCATTTGCAAAATAGCATTATTCAAGGCAGATACAAAAAGCGCAATCTCTCCATGGAGCGGAAATGCAAATCCGGGATACTAATCAAGCCCTTTACCCATCTACCACCGGGACAGATGGAGAGTGCCTGCTGTAGTGCGAAGTGCATGATAAGCCTGCAGTGTGCGGGTGTGTCATCGCAAACCCCTCTCTTTGAACCAAGGTTGAGAGTGCTTTCGGAAGTGGCTCGTCTCACAACCAGAGGGTTGTGGGTTCGAGTCTCACCTGTCGCTACTCTTCGCCCGCGACCAATCGGCGTGAGAGATTGGCGACACTACATGACTCAACGGTCGATGTGTCGTAAAACCAAGAACCAGCCAAGAGAGTGCTTTCGGAAGAATATCGTGCTGGGGTTTGGTTGCATGTGAAGCTGACGAGGGCAGAGGTGGCTCTGAGTGAGCTTTAAGTGCTGCATTGCACCGTGACGTGCTGCTAAAAGTTGTCTGCGTGGAAATACCGCCGCAAGCCTATTTTTAATCAAAGACGAACAGCACCCCATGAATAATATCACGCAAAAATGAACAAAATAAAGGTGAAAAAAAGAACATTTGATTCTGAGTGAGGGAAATAGAACTCGAAACGGTTCAGCAAGAAACTTACTACGGTTTCAGAACCGTTCTAGTCACGCCGGGACGGCCGACCCTGGTGAGCATTTGTACCATGTACACCGTACCATGTACACCATGTACACCATGTACATGGCAGTGGACTCGCTCCGGCTTCATCCCCACTCGAAATCGGTCCGAAAAATTGACCTGGAATCAGGGCATTTACTTTTATATAAGATGAATAGCATTGGTGCCGCCTAGCCCTTGAGTGGTGATGCCCAGCCCTCTGATACTTAGTCCATTGGTCCACACTATAGTTTTTGCCTCATAAAATGCATATTTCATTGTTAGGGTCAGTTGTTGTGCACCTGGAAGATAATTTCTCCCGCCTGATTTAGTGATGTTGCCCTCCTTCGTGCCCTCCTGATTGCCAATGCCCTTTTTTATTGGGCACTCAGGTGCCCATACTCACGGAAATGCCTGCACCTCTATGTATCCTGCCCACCCTTCCTTAGTGCCTTTTCAGCCATTGGTTTCCACATGCCCTCATGTCCTCATTGATGTCATCAGTGCCTCGAGTTTCTTGCCCCCTCCCTTAGGTAGATATCCTCTTGGGTGTCGCTTTGAGTGTCCATACCCTTTGCAGTGCCCTCCTATGTGCTCCATTGATTGTCCTGCTTTTCTGGGTGCCTTGCTCTCTTTAATGCTCTGCCAATCTTTAATGAGCCGTGGTCATTAGTGTCCTGTCATCCCAATTGCCTTTCTGTGTGCCCTACACTCTTTAGTGCCAACCCTGGGGCCATAATGAGCACCCTGCCGTTCTAGGTGCAATGCCCCATCCAGGGCATTGCACCTATAATTGCACCTGGATACAATCCAAGGCATTGCATCCAGCAATGCCCCATCCAGATGTCTGCCCTGCTTAATGCCATGGTCTTCTTATAACGCCATACCCTACTTATGCCCTGTCCGCATGTACTCCACTTCCCTAGTGTCCTGTTCTATATATCGCCCCGGCCTAAGTGTCCTTTTTCCTCATGAACCTCCCTCCTGTAGTGTTCTGAGTGCCAACCCCGGCAAGTGCCCTGTTCTACTTAGCGCCCCGTGATTCTGAGGTCCTGATTTACTTAGCATCCTGTCCTTCTCTCATCAGCACTTTTCTCTACTTAGTGCTTCACCCTGCATAGTACACCGTCAACTTTCATGTCTCGCCTTCAGATGTATTCTCATCAGTGACGTACCCTTCATTGGGCTCTCATAAAGTCATACCGAGTGATCTGCTCGCCTTAGTACCTACACTGTCCTACTTAATGCCCTACCTCCACAATGTTCTACCCTCTGAATGTTCTCCGCATCTGTCCTCTGGTATTAACCATACCTTCTTTAGCGCTCTGACCGCCAGAGTCCTCTTCTTGGCGCTCTACCAGTTGTAAAGTTTGAGTGCCATAGCATCTTTAGCACCCTCATAAATCCTCCTAAACAAAACGCTGAGTTCCTTGCTCCAATGGCCAATGGATGCTTGGTATTCTCCTGGGTGCCCTACCCTCCGTTAAGCTCTTCTAAGTGACCCACGGATGGTTCTCATCTACCGACATTTCTGCTCTGCTTAATACTCTGTCTTCTTTGCACGCGCACCTGAGGAGGCGGGTGGAATTCATCCACCTCTCCTGATTTTCGGCGATATCTCGTGAGCGGGAGGGAATATTGCAATGTCATCTCGCGACTGTTGAAGTGATAAGCGCATCAAGTGCAAAAAATAGAAATCCATTGGTAAGCATGGGACTTGGTATTGTATCTAGGTTTATATAGGTTGCTTATTGGTTTCTCAAACAGGCGATAGGCAACTAGTGCGGACATCGATGCGTCTCTGGTGGTTGTTATTGGTACTATTCATCCATGTTCAAACATTCTGCGCTTTGCTGCTTATTTGAGCCAAAAATGAAATGCATATCCAATGGAAAACTTATCTTATTGGCGGCGCTTCTGGGAAGCACCGCCAGAAGGAGATCAGTGATGTTTTGAAAGCAAGTAATAACGCAATATACGCAACTAGACATACTGTGTTGACATCATACTGTGCATTAATTGTATGCCCCTAGGTAAAAATACAGTTGACACATGCTAAAAAATATCCAATTTAAAGAGCTTTGTGAAGGAGCCCATTCGAGAGGGAACAGTTAAGTGCAGGTGCCCTTTTCATTCGGTGCAAGTTTTCTTTTACTCGAGTGCTACCCAATGGAGAATTTAAAAAAAACCTGGCTTATATGCTATGAAAGCGCGCAAGGACAATGCATTGGATGCCCCAGATTGCTGCGAAGTGACGAACCTGCCAAACTATGGCAGCTCGAACCAAACCACGCACGTTTGTTACAATTATATTCAGCATCTTCAAGTAGTTAAGACCGCGCACACTCGCTCACACCATCCAATGAATAACGGCGCGGTGTCACACATAACGGCGCAGTGTCGCACAACGGCGCAGTGCCGCACTGGCACACTCTGCCAGTGCTGCCGGCACACCTTAGGCGCAATGTCGCACCGGCACACCTAGGCGCAGTGTCGCACCGGCACCTCTGCCCAGTGTCGCACCGGCACACCTAGGCGCAGTGTCGCACCGGCACTCACCTGCCCAGTGTCGCACCGGCACACCTCTGCCCAGTGTCGCACCGGCACACCTAGGCGCAGTGTCGCACCGGCACACCTAGGCGCAGTGTCGCACCGGCACACCTAGGCGCAGTGTCGCACCGGCACACCTCTGCCCAGTGTCGCACCGGCACACAACGGCGCAGTGTCGCACCGGCACACCTCTGCGCAGCTTCACGCGGCGACATCGTGCGACCACTTCGCACGCGCCGGCGCAATGGCAGTGTGCGGCGCGCGCCGGCCGCCGGCCGCCGCCAGGCGGCTCCACTGGTCACACGGCTGCTGCGCACGCCTGCTGCTCTGCCGGCAGAGCGGGGCCGGCGGCCGGACGGCGCGCGCCACCGGCCGCGTCTGCATGGCGCGAAACTCGGCCGCCGGCGACCCGCCCCGCCGGCCCGGGTTAATATCACAGTATTATGACGGTCTCTGCACTGGGGAAGTCGCCGACTATGTACACCACACGTCCGGAGCCGACGGCCGGGTCCGGGCGGTCCGGACGGTCCGCGGCACCACGCCGGGCTCGGCGGCCGCGGGGCACGTGCGGGTCATGTGTCCGGCGGTACGACACCGGGTCAGTGACACCGCCGGGGCACGCGTCTCGCGTGTCACGCGGAGACACCGCCGGCATAGCGGAGGCGGCGGTCGCCTCCGCCCGGAGGCCATCAGCGGACTGAGCGAGTTGAGACCCGCACGCCCGACCACGACTCGCAGCACGACCCATACGACCCACACCGCAGCACCGCCTGAAGCTAGTCTGTCTGCGAAGCAACGACCGGTGCACGATGGGGCACCAGTGAGGCCCAACCATTGGCAGGTCACTGAATGTCGTGTAAAATGGCACACACTCGTCCCGATGATGAAACGGCTGAACAGACGCAGCGCATCACTCGATGCCGACTCCAGTCTCAAGTATTCCGAGGGACTGAGAAGTACGAGCCGCATTTAGAGGCGAATTGCTGAGGCAGGTGTGATTAAATCTTCGTATAAAATGTTTTAAATACCTACATCTAGCTGCCTGAAGAGACTACTAACTAAAGCACGTAATACTAGCCGGTGCGCGGGCACGATGTTGCACGTACAGCTGCAGGATGGGCACTTCCGAGCTGGCCGACCGCCGATCCCCTCGTCGGTGGCGGTCACACTCCACTCCGGTCCACTCCGGGCACTCCAGTCGCCGCGGCCCAGCACCGGCCCCAAAACGGCCGCGACCGAAGGACGAAAGGCACGTACGTGCGGACTCTGCGCTGAGAAGCTCGCGCGCGTCGCAAGCAGCCGGTCTCACACGCACACACGCGCGCACACACCCCGCACACTCAGGCACACAATTTGGCACAGGGCGTGCCGTTGTCCACCCATGGCACGGTTCAGTATTCACCCGTCAGTGACCTCCGGCTCCGGTATATATTGTATTCCTAAGCGGTCGTCTCCGGCTCTGGCCGTGTCCGGATGGTCATGTCCGGATGGTCATGTCCGGCGGCCGTATCCGGCGGCCTTGTCCGGGCGGCCGTATCTGGCCCTGGCCGTGTCCGGCGGCTGAGTCCGGATGACCGTGTCCAGATGGCGTGTCCGGCGGCCCTGTCCGGGCGGCCGTATCTGCCTCTGGCCGTGTCCGGATGGTCATGTCGGGACCACCGTGTCCGGATGACCGTGTCCTGATGACCGTGTCCGGGCGGCCGACCGCTCCCACACAGCGGCCCGAGTGGACGGCAAAGGCGCCGCGCAGAGGCGACGCCAGCACAACAGACGCACCACGTGGCTAGGACGGCCGCTAGCGGCTGATATTTGACTTGAGTGTGGGGTCCGGCCGCCGCCGCTTGAAGAAGCCCAGCTTCCAGAGGATGAGTGCGATGATGGCCAGCAGCAGCAGGCCGGCCAGCACGGAGACGACGATCGCCCAGATGGGCACGCCGCCGCCCTCCGCCTCCCGCGGCAGGTCGGGGTAGGCCACCGACTCGGCCTGCGACAGAGGTCAGGTCAGGTCACGAGACGACGATGGCCCAGATGGGCACGCCGCCGCCCTCCGCCTCCCGCGGCAGGTCGGGGTAGGCCACCGACTCAGCCTGCGACAGAGGTCAGGTCAGGTCACGAGACGACGATGGCCCAGATGGGCACGCCACCGCCCTCCGCCTCCCGCGGTAGGTCGGGGTAGGCCACCGACTCAGCCTGCGACAGAGGTCAGGTCAGGTCACGAGACGACGATGGCCCAGATGGGCACGCCACCGCCCCCGCGGTAGGTCGGGGTAGACCACCGACTCGGCCTGCGACAGAGGTCAGGTCAGGTCACGAGACGACGATGGCCCAGATGGGCACGCCACCGCCCTCCGCCTCCAGCGGTAGGTCGGGGTAGGCCACCGACTCAGCCTGCGACAGAGGTCAGGTCAGGTCACGAGACGACGATGGCCCAGATGGGCACGCCACCGCCCTCCGCCTCCCGCGGTAGGTCGGGGTAGGCCACCGACTCGGCCTGCGACAAAGGTCGGGTCAGCTCACGCTGCGCAGATCGCGGAATGGTAACACCGATCCGATCCGCGGTCGGTGGAAGCCGGGGTCAAGCAGGATCGGGAGAGGAACGCCGAGTTCTGACGCCGCCCCATTTTGTGGCGAGCACCCAGTGCAAGGCAATGGGAAGGCGAGATAAGGCTGATGCAAGCAATGCGGTTGTACGTTGCGTCGGATAACTTTTGCCAAATGCAATGTCTTTGATTGCGCTACCCAGCTGGCTCGACTGGGACAGTCGTACCGCTGCTGCCGACAGCAAACACCCTGCCAGATAGGAAACCACAAACAGCGACCACAGCACAGAGTGATCTCACAGCACCGAACCGTCCCTCAGCCACCACCACCCACCGTGTCGACATCGTCGGAGATGTCCTGCAGCTTCTCCAGCGCCGGGTCCATCTGCAGCGTGGCGCGTGACTTGATGGACACCCACGACACGTCCGGGTAGTCCTCCACCAGAGTGCTGTTCCAGATGCGGCCCTGCACGTGCACCAGCGCGTACTTGTTCTCCGGCAGGTTGTGGATGCGACAGCGGAACCGGATGCACTTGGCGGAGTTGCGCTCGCAGTCCTGCGGCGAGACGAGGCGTCACGCGAGGGGAGGTGACCGAGACGAGGACCGTGGCGAGACGAGGCGTCACGCGAGGGCAGGCGACCGAGACGAGGATAGTGGCGAGACGAGGCGTCACGCGAGGGCAGGCGACCGAGACGAGGACCGTGGCGAGACGAGGCGTCACGCGAGGGGAGGTGACCGAGACGAGGACCGTGGCGAGACGAGGCGTCACGCGAGGGGAGGTGACCGAGACGAGGACCGTGGCGAGACGAGGCGTCCCCGAGGGGAGGTGACCGGACGAGGACCGTGGCGAGACGAGGCGTCACGCGAGGGAGGCGACCGAGACGGGACCGTGGCGAGACGAGGCGTCACGCGAGGGGAGGTGACCGAGACGAGGACCGTGGCGAGACGAGGCGTCACCCGAGGGGAGGTGACCGAGAGGAGGACCGTGGCGAGACGAGGCGTCACGCGAGGGGAGGCGACCGAGACGAGGACCGTGGCGAGACGAGGCGTCACGCGAGGGGAGGTGACCGAGACGAGGCGTCACGCGAGGGCAGGTGACCGAGATGAGGACCGTGGCGAGACGAGGCGTCACGCGAGGGCAGGCGACCGAGACGAGGACCGTGGCGAGACGAGGCGTCACGCGAGGGCAGGCGACCGAGACGAGGACCGTGGCGAGACGAGGCGTCACGCGAGGGGAGGTGACCGAGACGAGGACCGTGGCGAGACGAGGTGTCACGCGAAGGGAGGCGACCGAGACGAGGACCGTGGCGAGACGAGGCGTCACGCGAGGGGAGGCGACCGAGACGAGGACCGTGGCGAGACGAGGCGTCACGCGAGGGCAGGCGACCGAGACGAGGACCGTGCGCGTGCGTGAACGTCACCTACACACACGTGCCTGGCCTGGTACACGAGGAGTGAGACGGTAGTGAGACGAGATGAGCGAGAATCGGGGGCCCAAGGAGATCCAGTTTACACGGGAAATGAGTGTTGAATTTTATCTATAAAAAGAAGAAGTACTTTTCAACAGCGCAAAGATATGACCATTTTTCCAATAAGCCATTTATTCCAATTGGTTGCAAAAAATGGCTATACAGAGTAGTCTGCAGAAGATCTCTGGGGCTCCATAACCATGACTTGGATCGAATTGAAAAGTGCCGAATAAAACTAGTGGCATTGAAGCATCACTTGCACGCATTCGTGCAAAAACTGTAGAAAGTGGTTAGTTACGCTTCCCTCCGCCAACGTGAGTTGGAGCCAGAATTATTATGGACATTCAACACGTTCCGTCCACATAATTTTCGGTGTTAGCATCTAGGATGGCATCTAGGATGGGTCGGCTACATTTGTTTTTTATGAAAAGATTATGCGACCTACAAACTGTCAACAATATTCTGCGTTGATTACTTACAGAAGGAGAAATGGCAAATGTGCTATGACGCCTGTGGTGAAGTCTCAGAAACACATCACGCACAGTGCAGACCCGGGCCACAAACTGATGCACATCCACACGTTGACACACAGACACATGATACTTCAGATACAAGATCAAGTGCATGCTCACCATGTATATGACCTGGTGCACCTCTCCCGACTGCGTCGTCACTGCCTCCGGCATCACCACCATCTCCTGCTCCCGCTTGCGTCTGCGCAGGCCGACGTCGCGCCGCGAGCCGGTCTCCCGCTCGCGGCGTGCGCCTTCCCCGTCGCTGCGCGTCCGCCGGCTCTCTTCAGAGATGTCCTCGCGCTCGTAGCCGCCGTTCAGCTGTCGGTGCGCCGAGTACTGGCGCCGCGTGCCGCCGCTGATTTGTTCCACGCTCTCGGTGCCGCCGGCGACGCGGCGCGCGCTCAGCTCGTCCCTGTGCGCCTCCAGGTCGTCGGTGGGCCGGTCGGTGATGCCCGGGTACGGCCGGCGCGACTCGTAGCGCCGCTGGAACGTGTACGACTGGTTGCCGCCGGTGGCGCCGCCGTACGGCCGCCGGCGGCGGTAGTAGCCGCGTCGGCGGCCGCCAGGGCGGCCGGCGCGTGGCCGGCCGGTCGGCCCGTCCGACTCGCCGTAGTACTGGTCGTCGCCGTAGCCGCCGCTCACGCGGCGGCCGTCCGACCGGTCCAGGTAGGTGCCGCTCGAGCCGGAGCTCGTGCGGCCGCCGAAGCTCGAGCTCGTGTAGCCGTCAGAGCTCGAGCTCGAGTAGCCGTCAGAACCGGCAGAGCTGGAGAAGCCGGAGCGGCTGGAGTTGCGGAATTGCGTGCGGTCGCCGGAGGCGGCGAAACGGCCGCTGTCCAGCGTGGTGGTGCGGAACCCTTGACCGGCGCCGTAGCGACGCTGCAGCTCGTCATCTTCCCCCCGTCCGGCGTCGTAGCGGCGCTGCAGCTCGTCATCTTCCCCCCGTCCGGCGCCGTAGCGACGCTGCGACTCGTCGCCGCCGCCCAACGTGGTAGTGCGGAACCCTTGACCGGCGCCATAACGGCGCCGCAGCTCGTCATCGTCCGTCTGGCCGGCGGCGGCGGCGCCGCTCTGGCTCGTCTGGTACGTCCTCCTCGTCTCCACCTGCAGTCCCTGGCCGCCGGCGGCCGCACCGCCGGTCCGACTCGCCTCGGAGCCACGGCTCTCCGAGCCGAACGAGCCGCCCGTCTGCCGGTAGTCGTCCTCCCTGTCGCCGTCGACGCGCGAGTGGGTGCGCCGCGAGCCGCCGGTCCTCTCGTACGACGAGGACGAGGACGAGGACGAGGACGAGTTTTGGTCAGAGTCGGCGTCGAGCGGCCGCCAGCGCCGGTACTCGTCGTCCGGCTTGCGGCGGCGGCTGTCGACCGTGTTGAGGCCGCCGCTCAGGTCGGTCTTGCGCACGACGGCGTCCTCCACCACCACGCGATCGTGGCGGTCGTCGCCGAACGCGCCGCCGCCGCGCGAGCCGCTCGACGAGCTCACGGACGAGCTGCTGGACGAGCTCGTGCGCGTCCGGGAACTGGTGGACGACGAGCCCGAGCTCGAGCCCGAGATGGTCCCCGAAGAGGACGACGAGGAGGAGCCGCCTCGCGAGGACGTGGACGAGGTCTGTCTGCCGCTGCTGGACGAGGCCTGATATCCACCGACGTAGGCGCCGACCACGCTCGGCACCGGCGAAGGCTCCCTCTGGCGCTGCTGCAGGTTCAGCGGATTCACGTGCACCTTCTCCAGGAAGCACTCTCCGTCGCCTGGAACGGGACAGACGGCGTGTCAGTTGGTAAAGACCTCGCCTGTCGTGGCACGTGTTTCACAAATGCAAAGTGGGTGTTTACGGACCGATGCAATAATACGACCCACAAACGGTTTGCCGCTTCGCGACTCACCCGCTATTCATCTTGTTGCACTCGCGCATAAATATATACTGACGCGACCTAACCAATGCATATGTGCCTTTGCACGACAGTCGCTTCAGGACATAGCTTCAATTAATCAATGTCCTGAATACAGAGAAATCTTTGAAACCCTCTCAAAGAAACAAGACAGCGGCTGAATCGATATAACAAGACTCCGTTCACTCGCTCGCTCACCCAATCTGAATGAACGCCTTAATGCGTCGACTCGCTTGGATGCCGATTCCATAGGATTCCCATGGACGATGTTATGACAGCGGGTGAGTTAGCAAAAGTTGTGCCAGGACTAATGCTGGCCATTAATCCTAGTCGCTGGCATTAACTATACATTATTTCATGGATCACTTGTTGGTGAAGGCATTACAATAATTCAGCTTTCGGCATAATGATAGGGAAATCAAACTGGACAGAATCCACCAATTTGGTCGAGTGCGTACCGAACAACTGAAATTACAGGCCAATTCAAGTAAGGACAATCAACTTGTCAAAGAACAACGAAACTGGCCAACTACTGTGTCAATGGCACATCAAGTCGCAAGCATTCGCAATTCAGTTAATGCAAAAATTATTCGTCATGCAATTATCCGAACAATACATGAACACGTGAACACACACAACGCAAATAAACTGATTTCTGACCTTCCAAGCTAATCACCCACAGCTGACCGTTCACAACTAGCCTCCTCAGCTGATCTTTCCCCAACTAGCCTCCTCAACTGACCTTCCATTCGGTCACTAGACCAGCCACAATGCACGCATGACTGTACTTAGAGATCATTTGATTCCTCTCAGAACAAATTGACTGCGCTCGGGTCATCTCACTGCCTTCATGTTTTCCGGCCTCCCCCTGTGCCGTACTGACCACAGGTCATCCAAATCTCCCCCAGGCAAACAAATCTGTCATCTGGCAACATGAATTTCCCTCATGTTATCTTAACTGCCTTCAGAATACCCTAGCTGTTCTGGGGTAGCCTAAGCCATGCTCAGCGCACTTATGTTTTTATCAGGCTACCGAAACTGCCCTTAGGACACCTATTTGTATCAAGCTACTGAAGCTGTCCTCAGGACATTCATACCTTTATCAGGCTACTAAAACTGTCCTTAGGACTCAGACTTCTCTCAGGCTTCTTTCACGGGTGCTTGAAGTGTTCTCAGCTCACCCCCGATCTGCCCTCAAGCTGTCCCGCCTTCCTAAATGTCCCCATGTCAGCCGGCCCACCACGAGTCATCCTACCCGACTCCTACCTTCACCCGACATAACTGACCAAAGCCTGCTCTATACCCTCGCAGGGTTGCCCGGTCTGTCAGCCAGCCTGCGAGCCATCACATGCAACTTCAGCCCACTCGACTGCCCCAAAGTCAGCCTGTCTTGAGCCACAGCTACTTTGTAGCTCTTCATTCGACTCGCCACCCGCCAGAAAAAGACACCCGCCGTGCAGCGTGCACCATCTCCACAGCCTGGCGCCCGGCCGCTGCGCGACCTCACGATTCACCTTCGTTTGTTCATTTGCGCTTAAGGGCGCCTGAACTGCTATTGGTTATCTAGCGCCCAACGACTCACCTTCGACGATGGGCGGCCGCGTCATGTAGAGTAGCCACTTGCCCTGGTCGCCGGAGCTCTGCACCTGCGCGGGCCAGTCGATGTACACGTCCACCCACTCGACGGTGGAGGGGCCCGTGTTGTACACCTCGTACGTGTGGAACACGGGACTGCCGATCTCGTCCAGGTACTTGATGGCCGCCTCGCCGCGTACCTCGCCGCCGTAGAACGACTGCTCGGGCCGCGCCACTCTGCGGGCGGCGGCGGCACGTCATCACAGACAGGGTGGTACGCTCGGGGGCGGGGGGGCCCTCTTCCAGGACAGCGTGGTCCGTCTTCACAAAGAGGGTTGTACTTCACCGAAGCCG
Source organism: Imbricaverruca yamaguchii (assembly GCA_034440575.1). Lineage (NCBI taxonomy): Eukaryota > Metazoa > Arthropoda > Thecostraca > Neoverrucidae > Imbricaverruca > Imbricaverruca yamaguchii. Next base: position 2,632,739 of record JAOTOL010001659.1, read on the forward strand.
AGCTGCCCCCCTACCCCACCCCCGGCCCCCCCTAACCCCCCAACCCCCCCCCCCCCCTCCAGCCCCCCCCCCCCCCTCCCCCCCCCCCCCCCCCCTCCCCCCCCCCCCCCCCCCCCCAACCACCCCCCCCAACCATCCCCCCCCCAACCAATCCCCCCCCCCCCCCCCCCCCCCCCCCCCCCCGACCTAAAAAAAAACAGAGCAAAAAAGGTCTCAACCTTAAAAATTTTCAACCTCAAAAATGTACCAAAACATCAATTGACATTCCAATCAACTTCACGAAGTGACACCGATGGCCTCACCTACTCCCTCCGGCATTGTCGCACCCACTCACCCGCTGACGGAGATCTCGCTGCGCTTGGCGACGCGCGCGCGGATGAAGAGGTCCGGCTGCTGGTTGACCGCCTCCGAGGTAGTGTTGGTGCTGAAGCCGATGGCGATCAGGTCGTCGTCGTCATCCAGCTGGCGCACGTCGAAGCGCAGCACCATGTCGCGTCGGCCGCTCTCTACCGGGTTGCCCAGGTAGCAGACGAGCGTCTCAGAGTCGAGCGTGGTGCACACCACGTTGTCCTGCGGCGCAGGCGGAGCACGTGTCAGGCTCACCTGGCGTCTGCAGGCCCCGACCAGCCGGCACCGCAGTGGCACATCGAACAGCCGCCGGTGGCTAAATGACAGGCAAAAGAAGCGCTTTGCATAGTCGCTGAATGCTGCATGATGGTGCGGTATTGCGTTCACACTCTCGCAATCTTTCTCGTACTTACTCACTCTCATTCATTCATTCACTCTCAATCTTTGTTTCCATTTAACTTTGTATGCAAAGGACTATACCACGTATATACATACCTACACACATGCACATGTACACCATATATACATATATATATATATATATATATATATATATATATATATATATATATATATATGCAGTGTGCAGGTCTGTAGGTGGTATGTACATGATGGTATATCTAGGAGAGCATGATGGTATCCAGGAGATGGTACATCTCCGTACCTATGCACGGCTTTATGCACCAAGCCGTGCATAGGTACGGAGAAGTACGAGAGCCGACTAAAACGACAGCTCACTGAAATCTGGAAAACATCCAATACAACACCTGTGGCATGATAAAAGAGAGCAGATATAACAGCGCGGTCAGGCATATTCTTCAAAGGGACCCTCATCAAAGCAGTGCATTTAACTGGCGGGCAAATACACCTGATTAATGTCTGCTATGGCATACAGCAGCATGCCTGCTACTAGTTGCCCGACCATCAGCCAAGCTCAGCGAATGCGATCACAACGTTCAGTCCGATATACCACTGGGCGATTTCACTAGCATGATGGACTACTAATTATTCATGGTTGAATAAGAGGGCGTTATAACATGGACCGACTGCTGCTAGCTACTGCGAATGGTACCTGGACGCTGGCACCAGCAAACCATCCCGGTCTGTGTACACCAGGGTGCCCTGCTGCCCGTGCAGTGGCACGATGGTGCCGGGTCATCTCTCATGCGACACTAGCTAACGCCAACATATCCAGCAACACGTCCAACAACACAGCCGACTCACGAAGCCACAGCTGGGCACGCCCCACGCGAAGCCCCGATCGGAATCGTTTACCTGCGTCCATAGTGCAACGGGCAGACAGAGGGGTGAGGTGTTAGTGGAGGGTAAGCAGAGAGGCGGCGCGTTAGTGAAGGGTGGACAGAGAGGTGCGGCGTTAGTAGAAGGTAAGCAGAGGCGGAAAATTAGGGAAGGGTAAGCAGAGAGGTGGAGTGGTAACGTTGGTGAAGGGAGACAGGGAGGTGGGATGTTAGGGAAGGGTAAGTAGAGAGGTGGAACGTTAGCGTTAGTGAAGGATAGAAAGAAAATTGGGGCGTTGTGAATGCCAAGGCGAGATGTGGAGCGGCAGCATTAGTGAAGGACAAGCAGAGGTGGAGCGTTAGCGTTAGTGAAGGGTGGACAGACGGGTAGGGTGTTAGCGCATGGTGAGCAGGGAGGTGGAGCATTAACGTCAGTGAAGGGTGGACAGAGAAGTAGGGTGTTGGTGAAGGATAGATAACGAGGCGGGATGTTAGTGGAGGGTGTGTAGAGAGGTGGGGCGTTAGTAAAAGGCAGACAAGGAGACGAGTGTTGTAATGAAGAGTAGACAGATAAGTGCAGCTGTTCCTGTTCCGTTGTTTCAACTAAAATCTGCGTTCACGATGGGTGATATGCAAATAGATAAAAAGACGGGTGTTATGCAAATGAGTGTCACTGATCCCTTTCTTGAATACCCATCTTAATCATAACCGTTGGGTATGATGAGGTAGCACTTATCCGCTGAGAACGAAAGCTTTTTGCATTCAATGTAGTCCACCTTAATGAACACGACCATACCTCCTGCTTCGTGACAGCAACCAGCGCCCGTTTTCACACCTACAATTTGTCTGTATTTGCCACTATCGCTGACGGTGCATTTAACAATGTGTGTGACTGATTCGCATACATGACCCGAACCCAACTACAATATACAGCACAGCTACCACACATCAACTATAACATACAACACTGACGTTATGATCACATGTGTCACGTAAGAGTCACCGACTGCTATCGAGAGTAATACACTGCCGTCCATTTAGTTAATTAGCTGGGATTGATGATGTATGGAGCAAAATTACCGTGCAAAACCAATGACATAAGCATGCACGCCTCCGGAGAGACAAACTGGTTTTCAATTCCAGAAAATGACAGTCACCCGCCGAATGGAAGCGAGCTTCTGGATCCCAGTACACTTTTCGAGGCAATGTGCTTTGCAACACGTCTTTGATCGCGCCTCTTGCCGGTCTTGTCTCAACACCAGGCGTGTGGTGGCGTTGGAACGCGAAGTAAAGAGCACACTGCCGTCCAAGTGCTCTACAGCAGCGCTACAACCGTGCTACAACTAGCGGCTCCTACGTTCTGCCAACACACAGATTATGGGCGCAGTATCACGCGAGCCGAAGACGCTGTTGTTGCATCTACTCAACACATGCATCTGTCACCCACGAATATCGGGGACGCCTAGAGCTCCGCACTGCGGGTACTGCAGGCCTGTCGGGTCCGTACTGCAGGTCTGTCTGGTCCGTACTGCAGGTCTGTCTGGTCCGTACTGCAGGCCTGTCGGGTCCGTACTGCAGGCCTGTCGGGTCCGTACTGCAGGTCTGTCTGGTCCGTACTGCAGGCCTGTCGGGTCTGTACTGCAGGTCTGTCTGGCCCGTACTGCGAGTACTGGGGCTCCGCACTGCGGGTACTGCAGGTCTGTCTGGTCCGTACTGCGGTCTGGGGTCCGTACTGCAGGCCTGTCGGGTCCGTACTGCGAGGTCTGTGGGTCCGTACTGCACTGTCGGCCGTACTGCAGGTCTGTCGGGTCCGTACTGCAGGTCTGTCTGGTCCGTACTGCAGGTCTGTCTGGTCCGTACTGCAGGTCTGTCTGGTCCGTACTGCAGGTCTGTCTGGTCCGTACTGCAGGTCTGTCTGGTCCGTACTGCAGGTCTGTCTGGTCCGTACTGCAGGTCTGTCTGGTCCGTACTGCAGGCCTGTCGGGTCCGTACTGCAGTGTCGGGTTCTGCAGGTGTCTGGTCCGTACTGCAGGCCTGTCGGGTTCGGTTGTCTGGCCCGCTGTACTGCAGGTCTGTCTGGTCCGTACTGGTACTGGGGCTCTGCGGTCAGGGCTGTCGGGTCCGTACTGCAGGTCTGTCTGGTCCGTACTGAGGCCTGTCTGGTCCGTACTGAGGTCTGTCTGGTCCGTACTGCAGGTCTGTCTGGTCCGTACTGCAGGTCTGTCTGTGTTTGGTCCGTACTGCAGGCCTGTCGGGTCCGTACTGCAGGCCTGTCGGGTCCGTACTGCAGGTCTGTCTGGTCCGTACTGCAGGCCTGTCGGGTCTGTACTGCAGGTCTGTCTGGCCCGTACTGCGAGTACTGGGGCTCCGCACTGCGGGTACTGCAGGTCTGTCTGGTCCGTACTGCGAGTACTGGGGCTCCGCACTGCGGGTACTGCAGGGCTGTCGGGTCCGTACTGCAGGTCTGTCTGGTCCGTACTGCAGGCCTGTCGGGTCCGTACTGCAGGTCTGTCTGGTCCGTACTGCAGGTCTGTCTGGTCCGTACTGCAGGTCTGTCTGGTCCGTACTGCAGGTCTGTCTGGTCCGTACTGCAGGTCTGTCTGGTCCGTACTGCAGGTCTGTCTGGTCCGTACTGCAGGTCTGTCTGGTCCGTACTGCAGGCCTGTCGGGTCCATACTGCAGGTCTGTCTGGTCCGTACTGCGAGTACTGGGGCTCCGCACTGCGGGTACTGCAGGGCTGTCGGGCCCGTACTGCGAGTACTGGGGCTCCGCAATGCTGGCTACCCCAAATGCTACGCAATTGCGGTAAATGCGGTTATTGCTTGGTTGCCCGCATTCCAATCTTCCACCTCCGGGTATTGGCTGCACCTTGCCACAGCACGAAGGTACACGTCAGCGGGGTGGACACGATGCAGGCGAGCGTGGTGTGGTGCACGTGGAAGAAGTCGTGGTCTCCGACGGTCGCCAGGTCGTGGGCCACGTGCGGTGTCGTGCGGCCACTGCGTCCGTGCAGAGACAACGCGGCACCCAACCAGCCCGCAGGAGGCGGAGCGAGGCTGGTGCTGGCCGCCACCTCAGCGGCTCGGCCGGTCGGTCGGGCCGATCTGACCGGCGACCAGCGTCTCGGTCGGTCGGGCAAATCTTCTGATCGGAGCTCAACGTCTCGGCCGGTCGGTCGGGCCGATCTGACCGGCGACCAGCGTCTCGATCGGACGGCTGGTCGGCCCGATCCGCTGCCGCCGCGCCGGCCGCCCCAGCAGCGATACACGGCCCACCAGCCGCCCCAGCAGCGATACACGGCCCACCAGCCGCCCCAGCAGCGATACACGGCCCACCAGCCGCCCCAGCAGCGATACACGGCCCACCAGCCGCCCCAGCAGCGATACACGGCCCACCAGCCGCCCCAGCAGCGATACACGACCCACCAGCCGCCCCAGCAGCAATACACGACCTACCAGCCGCCCGCACCGGCCGATATATCGAGCTCGCACCTTCAGGCGTTACTGGGCTCGTCCCCAGCCAGCTGGACGTCGATGGACGCCTGACTGGTGTACACTGGACACGTTGGGTCGCAATATAATCGTCAATTCAAATGCAATAGGCATACGGAGCCGCCTGTAAGAGTTTGTAGATAGTTCCAACAAGCCACTGAGGAGCTTTGCAACAGCGAGTGGCGCTGCAACTTCATAGCTGTTGTACATGCGATGCGACCATAGAGACGACCTCCAAAACAGTGGTGATTAAAGTGTAGCGGGGTGCTCATCACAGCTAGACACCATCGCGTGAGCCTATCAGTTCAGATGGAGGAGCCGAGTGAATTAAGCGAACATGCCCGGCACTTAGTCTTCAGTCGCCCCATGATGAACACATTGAAAAGACCGAGTGGCAAACAAATGATCAGCTGCATCCACCCATGCGAGCTGCAATTGGTACCCATTATTATTATATTATTCAAATGACGCAAGGTTAATTCAGCAGTAGGAAGTGTAGTTGCTGTGTTATTTAAAAAAACTGGATGTCGGGTTTGTGCCGGTAAAACTTATATCACCGACCAGGAAGTGGATTCATCAGCTTCATGGTGCTACCGGTCCTGGAAGCATATACGCATATAAGCATATCCCATTCCCGATCCGTCACGGCGTTCACAATGAAGGACCGTAGATACCTTAGCCCGCTGTTAGCTGTATGGTCCCTGTAGTAGACGTTCAAAGTTACTTCAGTGAAAATGCTCGCTCCACAAAGGCAGGTTTTGAAGTAACTGTCAATGGCAGACAGTGAAGTTGAAAGCGCCCTTGAAACAGGCGTCAGGTGGAACACCGACCCGCGGGTGGAACACCGACTCGCGACCGTCACCGACCCGCGGCCGTCAGGTGGAGCACCGACCCGCGGCCGTCAGGTGGAACACCGACCCGCGGCCGTCACCGACCCGCGGCTGTCAGGTGGAACACAGACCCGCGGCCGTCAGGTGGAACACAGACCCGCGGTTGTCAGGTGGAACACCGACCCGCGGCTATCAGGTGGAACACCGACCCGCGGCCGTCAGGTGGAACACAGACCCGCGGCCGTCAGGTGAGCACTGACCCGCGGTTCCTTGGCGATGAAGCTGATGTGTGGCGGGTGAGTGACGAACATGCGCGCGTCGTAGGCCGACTCGCCGAGGTTGTGCACGGTCACGTTGACCCGCAGCTCGCGGGCCGGCCCCAGCTCCAGTACCCAGTAGTCTTCTTCATCTGCCGCACGGTCAGACGCCAGGTCAGACGCCAGGTCAGACATCAGGTCAGACGCCAGGTCAGACGCCAGGTCAGACGCCAGGTCAGACGCCAGGTCAGACGCCAGGTCAGACGCCAGGTCAGACACCAGGTCAGACGCCAGGTCAGGCCGGTCGGATGGAGACAACGGCCGGAGGCGATATGTGGCCCTTATTGATACAGATATCATTTGCAATGAGAATATTGTCACGATCACAGATTCAAACATAGGTGCATAACCAGTAGCAGGTGATGCGCCCCTAAGCCCAAACCAAGATTATAGCATAAATAATTGCACCTATGCCAACTGCGAGATCAAGACAGCATTAGCCGCACTATCGCGAAAGCAATATTGATCTGAACCTGTCCGTGGCATGTGACTACCCAGAATATCCCCGGTGACGTGTAGTTCGAACCTTGCCACTCCGACCTTCGCGAGAACGGGTGGGACCATTTGACCACTCGGCCACACACACATACCACATTATTGACTGCTTGAAGATCGGTCCTCGGAGACGGCTTCTCCCCTCACCAGAGCCAGCACGCACAGCACCAGCCCATCTCACACGCGCGCACCAACTGGAGTGCATTGGCCGCTCTGCTCACCCGTCCGCAGGTCGAACTCCGGCTGCACCACGAGCTCGCTCTGACAGATGTCGTCCCGGCCGCAGTTCTTGACGAACTTGGCGTAGAAGATCTTGGAGGCCTGCTGCTGGTTGAGGATGGGGAAGGCGTCGACGTTGGGCAGCGAGGCGCCCGGGTACGCCTGGCGCGGCTCTCGCTGCTGCAGCTGGTAGGTCAGCTTGAGCGGGATCGGCGTCTGGATGTCGCGTGTTTGTTGCTGCAGCGCGACGGGACAAGCGTCAGATGTGGCGCTGTCTTTTGTGTGTGTGTGGGGGGGGGGGTGGTCGCTGGAGATGCGCCATCAGTGTAGTGGAAGGTGCGCCAGCAGGACGGTGCATAATGGTCCCAGGTGTAATGGTCCTGGTTGGTTGATTATTGGTTTTACGACACATCGACCGTTGGGTCATGTGGCGTCGCCAATCTCTCACGCCGATCGGTCGCGGGCGAAGAGCAGCGACAGGTGAGACTCGAACCCACAAGCTTTCGATTGTGAGATGAGCAACTTACCCCTAGGCCGCTCGTCCCCTGTAATGGTCCTGGCATTGTGCACAGGATGCACTTCACTTTGTCACGATAGGCTGAGTGACACGTGATGGGATACCCCTTCCTGCACGCGCGATACACACAACCAACGACAAGGAGTTCGGATAACTCATCGGTCACCTCGTGCACACCAAGCCGTTACCGGACGACTTTGTGCGATAGATTACGCCCCGGTTCACCTTATACACACTAAGCTGCGAACGGACGGTTTTCTACAGTAGATTACGCTTCGGGTCACCTCATGCACACTAAGCTGCGACCGGACGTTTTCTACAGCAAGTCACGCCTCTGGACACCTCACAATCGGTAAAGGTTCGCGTTCGATAACTGAAGCTGCACTCACGATGCGCTATGACGGATTCCAATTCGCCATTTCATCAATTATCACTGTATTCTCGTTCTCATTCGCTATATCTCATTTAATCCGGACGCGCCGTCTGCTCGCACAACACTAGCGCCGACAGAGCACGTCGACTACTCACTTTGATCGGGGCGGAGATGGCCAAGTGGTTAAGGTGTTTGGCTCTGGGTACCAAAGGTCCCGGGTTCGACACTAGCGCCGCTCTGGACATTTCCCAATCTGGCGGTCCACCGGCGAAACAGTGTGGGCGGCGTCATTAGCCGCAAATGTGCAAAACATTCGTCGTGAACCAACCAATTAATAACTACTCACCTTGATGAACATGACCTCCTCGTTGCAGAGGAACTTGCGCGTGTTCTCGGCACTGAGCGGCAGCGTCTTCTCCACGATGTGACTGCGCTCGGGCAGGCCGTCGCGGAAGCGGACGCGCGAGAAGCGCCGGCCGGGCCGGAACGTCTCCGCCTCCAGCCGGTACTCGAGGTCCACGTTCGTCTTCAGCTGCTCCAGCGACTCCATTTTGAAGCACGCCTTGAACGTCACGCTGCGGCAGAAGACGGTGCAGAGCATTAGCGTCCGTCGACCGACCACCTGGCAGTGCCGACTGCGCCACGGGAAAATTGCCGAAGGAAACGCTTGGGTTTAGGACGCATTCTGTCCGTGAAACCGCAGAAGACGTATGACATCTTCAAGCAAACACTGGAGATTTAGCCCATCAACCCAAATGGTAGCGGATTCTATTCCTGGAAATGACGAGGGTTAGCAAGTTATGCATGCAGGTTTCTTAAGTAATGACAAGCTACCATTGCAACTTGCCTTCTTTCTACGGTCCCGGACAGTAGTCTGAGACCTGGACAGCCGAATGTCTGTGATTCCCGTTGGCCAACGTGCACTGGAAGCTACACAACACGAGCTGTTCCTATGCGGTACAACCACAAGGCTGCCATGGCGGCGACATAACTGACCAACTATGTGGACGTAAGTGACGTTCATATGATACAGTGCATGAATATTCAGCAGGCTTATAATTAACATCTTTCATCTTTAGTACATAGTAGTACATCTTTCAACTTCCGTATGACGAGCAGTGGTGAACCATGAAAATTGGAACTGGAGGTGACTTCGTTCACACCAGCGACTGGCTTGGCCTGCCGTGGGATGTGGGCGGCTGTGGGATGTGGGTGACCGCGGGATGTGGGCGGTTGTGGGATGTGGGCGGTTGTGGGATGTGGGCGGCTGTGGGATGTGGGTGGCTGTAGGATGTGGGCAGCCATGGGATGTGGGCAGCTCACCATTTCTCGCCGCTGCCGGGCACGGCATCGCACTCGATCACCGAAGGGTTGATATTCTCCAGCCGAGCCATGCCCTCCACCTTGGTGACGATGCCAACAATGGGCCGCGCCCTGGAAAACAGAGCACATCAAGGTCGTCGTCATACACGAGCGCACCCCGCGACACCAAACACACCCTGCGACACCGGACACACCCCGCGACACCTGACACACCCTGCGACACCTGACACACCCTGCGACACTAAACACACCCTGCGACACCGGACACACCCTGCGACACCTGACACACCCCGCGACACCGGACACACCCCGCGACACCGGACACACCCCGCGACACCGGACACACCCTGCGACACTAAACACACCCTGCGACACCGGACACACCCTGCGACACCTGACACACCCCGCGACACCGGACACACCCCGCGACACCGGACACACCCCGCGACACCGGACACACCCTGCGACACTAAACACACCCCGCGACACCGGACACACCCTGCGACACCGGACACACCCTGCGACACCTGACACACCCCGCGACACCGGACACACCCCGCGACACCGGACACACCCCGCGACACCGGACACACCCTGCGACACTAAACACACCCTGCGACACCGGACACACCCCGCGACACCGGACACACACAGACACACAGAGACAAACACCTGGTGACATCAGGCACATATAGAGACGCACAACCAGAGATCGCTACCCGATTGGACGCTAATCATCTGATCAGTCCTTCCCCTTGTCCGTCGCATACCAACAATGCCGCTTCGGAGCACCCATGATCCCTGACCACCCTGCATCCTGATTTCCCCAACTCCGAAGCAGTCCTGACCTTTGATCAGCCCATTTCTTGATCACCCCGAATCCGGAGCACCCTGACCCCTGATCAGTCATTCCGTGACCACCCCGTCCCCGGAGCACCCCTGATCACCCCGCCTCCCCATCACCCCGTCCCCGGAGCACCCCTGATCACCCCGCCTCCCAATCACCCGGTCCCCGGAGCACCCCTGATCACCCCGCCTCCCAATCACCCGGTCCCCGGAGCACCCCTGATCACCCCGCCTCCCAATCACCCCGTCCCCGGAGCACCCCTGATCACCCCGCCTCCCGATCGCCCGGTCCCCGGAGCACCCCTGATCACCCGGTCTCCCGATCACCCGGTCCCAGGAGTACCCCTGATCACCCCGCCTCCCGATCACCCGGTCCCAGGAGCACCCCTGATCACCCGGTCTCCCAATCACCCGGTCTCCGGAGCACCCCTGATCACCCCGGTCTCCCGATCACCCGGTCTCCGGAGTACGGCGCCGCCGCCAGACGGCTCACCTGATCAGCGCTACCGTGTCGTTGCAGAAGGAGCCGATCAGCAGGTCGGGGTAGCCGTTGCCGTCGATGTCGAAGCCGCCGCCGAGCGAGTAGCCGAACGTGATGGGCGCCCGCGCGTCAGCCACGTCCTCGGAGCGGATCACCTGCGCCGGCTCGGTGGCCAGCCCGTCGCGGCCGCCCAGGTACACGTACACGGCGCCGGCGCCCTCGAACGGCGCGCCCACCGCCAGGTCGTCGAAGCCGTCCTTGTTCAGGTCGCCCATGTTGACCATGGCGAAGCCGAATCGCGACTCGGGCTCCCCTGACGGCGAGCGGACGAGTTAGGCGCCGCCACGGCTGCGTGGCGGGGGTGTCGGCGCGGATAGTTGACGCGCTGACGCTGGCACGAGACACGGAGTGCGAAGGTAGTTAGTTATTTGGGCTTTGTGGCGCTTCGACCAGTTTGGATCATTCGCACCAATCAAGGTACGCTGGTACGAAGGCCACTGGTACAAGGGGCACTTGTACGAGGGGCGCTGGTACGAGGGGTACTGGTACGAGGGGCGCTGGTACGAGGGGCACTGGTACGAGGGGCGTCTGCAGTGTCGCAAGTGAGCGGCGGTCGACACGTGTATGGATGCCGTGCTGAATCGGCATGCGTGGACCGATAAAGTTCGACAGGCACTTCCAACCGACGCTGCGTGCGTTCGGAGATGCAACAGCCGCACACCAACTCCAGGCCCGGGACGGTCGACGCCGACAGCGGCGCTAGCTGGTGACGTCACGTCGCCGAGCCGGCTGTTTCGACGGAGCCGACGTGCGTCACCGGGCGCAGCGCCAACCAGCTGAACCATGGCTTGCCGCCCACAGTCCAGCCTGCCGCTCGCGCGCCAAAGCCCGACGCCATGCCAGCCGTGACTTGCCTATGGCCCGGCCAATGGTCACAGACTCCGGGCAAAGCCTATGGTCACAGACTCCTGGTCCAGCCTATGGACACACTCGCTGTGTCCAGTTTATGGTCACAGACTCAAGTGGGGACCTCTAAAAAGAACTTGCTTCGTCGGAATGATCTCAGTCGATTTTTTCTCAGTGCAATACCACATGGGTCATGCTATTTCTATTAATTAACTCTATTAATTAACTTATTCGTGACGTCCTCCCGTAACCAAAAGCACCCGAATATCAACCCCTTAGACCCAGTCGGCATCTTGCAACAAGTCACGTTGTACACTAATAACAGAAAAATGACACTTTAAAGCCGGTACATTGCCCTGCAAACACACACAGCTAGGGGACAACTTGCTAACGCAAGCAGTTTATGGAATGTTGAGACTGCGGCCCTCCAAACAACACCTGAGCCTCACGCCTGGTCAGCCAGAAAACGGACGATCTTACGCAGTTCCGAACAGTCGCATTCACGTCCAGCAGACCCGAGGATCGCGGCGGATCCTCGTACCTTCACAGAGGATCGCGGCGGATCCCTGCACACACTCACCGAGGATCCTGACCGGCCGCGTCGTGTTCGTCAGTCCAGTGCGCGGAGTGGTGTAGATATAGATGGCACCACCAGTCGTATCGGTGAAGTGGAACGGAGCGCCAACCACCAGATCCGTCATCCTGGAATACATCGCTGTGCTAGTGGCGTCCGGATAGCGGTAGCACCCCCTCCCCAAATCGCTCTCGTTGTCACGTGACATGAGCGAGCGGACAGCTCGCTTTAAATCCAAGACGGTGGGTTTGGAGAGAGCTTAGAAGCGGTATCGTGCCGTTTCAACGGCTGCCAAGTTGTTGATCTTACGCCGGTTGATCACCACAGACATTAGGGGGGGGGGTGTCTGACTCATCTGCACCCACGGCCCATGGAGCATCAGTGCCTGTGAGGTCATCAGGACGATGGAGTCTCACCACGTCGTAGATCCATTGCTCATTCAGGCGAACTGAGTGTGTGGGCGGACATGAGGTTATCGACACCAGTAGATTACACACACGCCACCGAATATAACGAAGGTAGCTCAACTGAGGCGGGATTGACTCACAGGAGAGCCCGTGGGCTTCACCATCCGATGCGAGTCACTGACTCGCGAAGCTAATCCAACTAAAACATTTGCTCACGGGAAATGTGAGAATCCGATTACATGGCGCGAAATTGTTTTGGGGAAGATCGTTCGACAATATCACCTAGCTAAGTTCATTTTGGGCAAGATCGTCTGGCTCAAGATCGTCTGGTTCAAAATAATTTGGGACAAGATCGTCTGGCGCAAGATCGCCTCGTTAGAAATCATTTGGGAGAAGATCGTCTGGCGCGAGATCGACTGGTTTTAGATCATCTGCGCAAGATCATCTGGTGCGATACCGCCTGGTTCCAGGTCAGTTGGGATAAGATAGTCTGACGCGATATCGCTTGGTTCCAGATCATTTGTCGCTGTATTGTCTGGAGTGAGGTCATCTGGCATAAGACCGTCTGACGCGAGATTTTCCGGCACGAAATCATCTGGTCCCAGACCATTCGGTGCGAGATGAGGTCATCCGTAGCGAAATCATCTGGCGCGACATCATTTGGTGCGAAATCGCTTACCACACCGCCAATTAAATGCCGTCATGGCAATCCACTTGTTACGCAACCACCGCGCTCCGCTTTCGAACCGCGTATGATGCATCGATGCGGAAAAGGACAAAACCATTTGAATACGCACCTCAACTTTACAGACTCGGCAGGTGTTTGAATTAATTTGAATTTGAAACGAGAATTTGACCTCATCCCGACGGTACATTCCAATCACGCCATCAGTTAGCCGGCGACACCATGCCGGCCGCTCCCTTCATCCTCCCCCAGCACCAGGGGCTCAGCTGGACAGTTCGGAAGGTCTGACCCTCAGAATGCCATCGTATTAAGCACACTTTCGACACCCGAAGCGCGACGATAGTGGCTGGCAGTTGTTGGTTTTACGACACGTCGACGGGCGGGGCATGTAGGCGTCGCCAATCTGTCATGCTGATTGGTCTCGGGCGAAGAGTAGCGACAGGTGAGACTCGAACCCACAATCTTTCGATTGTAAGACGGCTAACTTACCCCTAGACTACTTGTCCCGGAAGTGCACCGAAAAAAAATTATGATTTGGCGTAGTGGGAGACCCAAATATTGTGTTAATCTAGTGCATTCTTTTGGTTCGGCAGGTGGAGAGGGGCGTATCTCGCCTATGGCTGCTCGCCTCCGTGTGCCACCATTCAATGTCATCGGCACGATCTCTTCCCGACAGAAATCGGTCTGTCATAGACAATAATGCTCCAAAGTGCGCATTCGGCGGCACGTCTTCTTAACACGGCGGCAGCAAACCGTCCACAAGCAGAGGCAGAAAACAAAATTGGAAAGAGCTCGGTGTGGAAAAAACAAGTGGATCAAAGCACTGAACAATTGTGAGAAGCTTGAGCCTGATGTTGGTGATGGTGGGGGTGAAGTGTTCTGCACTTTTGGTGATGAGTGGGACCACATGCCTCCATCCATAGTACATTATCAACCATTTTCAAACTCTCCACTCATTGGCTAGGCTGTGTCATACTCGTCTGTTCTACGGTGAACTAACTCAGCGAACAACAAATGCTACCACTAGCCACGCTAAGCTGGGTGTGCCTTGGACCCCGGTTGACCACATCAGAGTTGGTATTATCTCCACGGCAGCATCATCAATGGGTACCAATACTGGGACCAGGACGGGTCGGATGGAGAGGGAGAAAGTGAGAAAAAATGAAAGGAAATGCAACTGTCGTGTATGAGAAGGTAATGGATAGCATTCAAACAATGCAAGATAACACAATGAAGACGACGCATGTATATATACTCACCCATCCGCGTTAAAATCTATTGCGCAGAGTTCGTAGCCAAACTGGGAGGCGAACATTTCGCCGTCCAAGATCAGGTCGTACCGAAGCGTTTTCTTCCCAACGCGTTCCTGTAATGACAGTCGCAGTCAAAAGTGTCCGCAAATTGCTAATATGAACCCGAGAACGCCGCATCAAATTACCACCAATTGCAATTGTCACCATGAGCATCAGCATCAGCAACACCCAGCTGAAATCAAACCACGATGCGACGGGAACTCGAACATGTAAGTCGTACATGATACAGCATCACTAAAACAATTCTATGAAACAGGGTGCAGCCGGAAGGCGGGAGGTCGACTCCTCCCACACGCGTCGATGGTAGCGGACCGCTGCTCAGACGGCCACATCTGCGCCCACCTTCATCCAACGACCCGGCGACCTCACCTTGGAGAAGAAGACCACCTGGCCGGTGCCCTTTGACCTCGGAGCGCCGCCGACCAGCGAGTCGCCGTTGGTCAGCCAGGGGAAGAACGTGCCGTACGCCACGGCCATGCCTGAGGGGCATCGACCACGCGTCAGGCGCTGGATGGCCTCCAACACACCGACACACGGGTGGACAGCCTCCAACAAACCGGCACACGGCTGGACAGCCTCCAACACACCGACACACGGCTGGACAGCCTCCAACACACCGGCACACGGGTGGACAGCCTCCAACACACCGACACACGGGTGGACAGCCTCCAACAAACCGGCACACGGCTGGACAGCCTCCAACACACCGACACACGGCTGGACAGCCTCCAACACACCGGCACACGGCTGGACAGCCCCAACACACCGCACACGGGTGGACAGCCTCCAACACACCGACACACGGGTGGACAGCCTCCAACAAACCGGCACACGGCTGGACAGCCTCCAACACACCGACACACGGCTGGACAGCCTCCAACACACCGACACACGGCTGGACAGCCTCCAACACACCGACACACGGCTGGACAGCCTCCAACACACCGACACACGGCTGGACAGCCTCCAACACACCGACACACGGCTAATGGACAGCCTCCAACGCTGAGCACGTGGCGCCTCACACGGGTGGACAGCCTCCAACACACCGACACACGGCTGGACAGCCTCCAACACACCGGCACACGGGTGGACAGCCTCCAACACACCGACACACGGCTGGACAGCCTCCAACACACCGGCACACGGCTGGACAGCCTCCAACACACCGACACACGGGTGGACAGCCTCCAACACACCGACACACGGCTGGAGAGCCTCCAACACACCGACACACGGCTGGAGAGCCTCCAACACACCGACACACGGCTGGAGAGCCTCCAACACACCGACACACGGCTGGACAGCCTCCAGCACACTGATGCACGTGATGCCGATTGAGACGCCACACAGACAGACCACACACTAGCTGACAGGCGGGCGCAGTGTCGGCACACATGGCAGGTCATATCCGGTCGGCTATCCTCGGTGGTGGACATGGCTTTTGGTCTGACCGGGGCCGCGGCAGCCCCTCCCATCATACCCGGCCGTTGGAGGATGCCGGTTTTCTCGGGCCGTAGCAACCCTTCCAACCAACAACGTTCTTTAATTTACTCTGCCTCCAACCATACCCAGACGCTGGAGGGTAGCGATACGACCGGAACCGTGGTGGACCAGCTACTAGCCACAGACAATATGGCACAGATGCGACTAACACCTGGGCTGGGCCGCGTGGCAGGAGTGACAGACCTGACAAACGTGACAAACGTGACAAACGTGACAAACGTGACAGGCGTGACAGGTGTGCCTGGTATGACACGAGAAACTGGCTGACATGGGTAATAGATATCGCAGATGTGACAACATAAGCCGACTAACAAGCGTGAGATCTGTGGCACGTGTGACAAGACAGGCGCACCGACTGGTGCGATAGGTGCGACAGATGTAATAACAGAAACGGGCTGACCAACGGTAGCAGGTCCCTGCAGTATACGGTCCCTTCCTAACCCTTCAGACGGTAACGCGTCCCTTCAGATGCACGCCGGACGAGCGATTTCTCCCTATCCGTCCACAATGTCTAAATTCCACACCTAATTTGCACCTGGTGCGGGCCCAATCTGCAAGGCAAATTCGCACACACTCGCCAGTGGTCATTCTGTTCGATCAGTCACGCCAGAATACAGCCGGTGCGAACTGACGGTGAAACTTTACACTCGACCGGCCGAAACGGTTGATTGATGGCAGACCGACACCGGCGACCGACCTGATGACAGACCGACACCGGCGGCCGGTCTGATGACAGACCGACACCGACAGAGGGCCTGATGACAGATCGACACCGGCGACCAGACTGATGACAGACCGACATTGGCTACCAGCCTGATGGCAGACCGACACCGATGGCCGGCCTGATGGCAGACCGACACCGACGGACGAGTTGATGACAGACACCGGCATCAGGCATCATCATCAGGGTCTGTCATCAGGCCGACACCGGTGATCGGCTTGATGACAGACCGACACCAGCGACCAGACTGATGGTAGACCGACATTAGCTACCAGTCTGATGGCAGACCGACACCAGCGACCAGACTGATGGCAGACCGACACCGACGGCCCTGCCTGCTCCGCCACCCATCCTCGACGTATCGCATCACTCGTACACATCACCTGATACCAGGGTAAGGATCCAAGCGTGAAGGGGGCGAAGGGTTCGACCACCTCTCGTTTGAACCCGAAAGGCGCCTGCACGGAGATCTAGGCCCCCCACACCCCCAGGAAGCTCGAGTGCGGAGTGCGCCTCCGTCCCTGAATGTCCTGCCAAAGGTGGTTATCAGAGCATAAAAGGCGCAGGATCTAAATACTCGAGTGCACCTTGCCCCCTCCAAATTAAGCCCTCTCTTCATCTTGACGCAATCCTAGATTCATCCGTATCGAATGTCACCCACATGTCCATGTAGATATGCTTGCCACCCACGTGCTCATATAGCTGTATTTGTCGACCACGTACCCAGATAGCTGCACTTGTCGACCGCGTACCCAGATAGCTGTACTTGTCGACCACGTACCTAAATAGCTGCACTTGTCGACCACGTACCCAGGTAGCTGTACTTGTCGACCACGTACCCAGACAGCTGTACTTGTCGACCACGTACCCAGATAGCTGTACTTGTCGACCGGGCTGGTGTGCTCGGTGACGGGGCCAAAGTACTGCGTCTTGTCGCGCAGCAGGTAGGCGTCGGAGATGTTGACGTTGTAGACGGTGCCGCGCCACGTGTAGGGCCCCGGCAGGCCGATCAGCACGTTGTCGCTGTCGGTCAGCAGGCCAGAGGTGCCCGCCTGACAGTAGCCGTACTGCTCGTGCGCCCTGTCGAGCACAACAGACACGTGCTTGTTTTGTGCTCGACTTACTTGTGCTTTGGCTATTGCACCTGCCAATGTACGTTATCACAGTGTGGGCTGCCAAATTCAACACCGGCATTGGCAGACACTGGGGATCGCTGATGTGCCGACTTTCAGACGAGGATGTTCCATTGGATCGACGGCCGTGTCGGGCGCAAATGGCTGGAATATGCATGAAGTCGAGTGAGAAGGATTTACGCGAATGTACCCGTGAATGGCTGTCAGACGGCGACAACTTATTGGGGTCAGCAGACGGCACCAAACTGGATGCACCTTTGCACCAGTTACTAGTAGGACACCAGTTACCAGTAGGCACCATTTACCAGTGGATATAATTTACCAATGGACACCAGATGCAAGTTGAAACCAGTTACCAATGGACACCAGTTACCAGTGGAGACCAGTTACCAGTGGACACCAATTACCAGTGGACATCGGTTACAATTGAACACCAGTTACCAATAGACACGTAGCTACCAGTGGACACCAGTTACCAGTGGACACAAGTTACCCGTGGATATCAGTTACCAGTTGATATCAGTTAACGGTGGATAGCGGTTACCAGTTGATATCAGTTAACAGTGGATACCAGTTACCAGTGGAAGCCAGTTACCAGTGGAAGCCAGTTACCAGTGGACACCAGTAAAAATTGAACACCAATTACCATTGGATACCAGTTACCCGTGGGAACAAGCTACAATTGAACACCAGTTACCAATGGACACGCAGATATCAGTGGACACCAATTACTAGTAGACACAAGTTACCAGTAACCGTCAGTTACCATTTAACACCAGTCACCAGTGAACACCATTTATCAGTGAACACCAGTCATCAGTGGACACCAGCTACCAGTGGGCACTAGTTACCAGTTGCAACGTGGACGAAGGTAATTAACGAGGGCCATCTCGTCTGACGGCAAGTGGCTTCCTCGATGGGTGGTAGCCACGAATCAAGTGATAATCTCGAACGAACTGTGTTGTTCATTCCACAGTAATTTGTGCCGGCTCGAGTAGAAATCTGGCAGACCCACCATTTATGCGTGTTATAGCTGGCACGTGCATTTCATCCTCATTGCGTGAGAAGAAATATACGACCTTCAATATACCAGGAGGTGCTGAGTTTACATCAAAAGTAACGTTAGGGATTATACTATACTACTCAACGTTTCAGCCAGAGGCCATCGTCATAAGTGGCCTGACGATGGCCCTCCTGACTCCTGACGATGGCCACTCCACACTCCACTCCTGACGATGGCCACTCCACACTTCACAACTGACGATGGCCACTCCACACTCCACTCCTGACGATGGCCACTCCACACTCCACTCCTGACGACGGCCCCTGGGCGAAACGTTGAGTAATATAGTATAATCACTAACGTTACTTTTGATGTAAACTCAGCACCTCCTGGTATATTGAAGGTCGTATGTTTCTTCTCACGCAATGTCTAAAACCCAGGAGCACTTAAGAGCCATTCTTCGTTGTATCAAACATTTCATCCTCAGCTTATTACCATTCATCTGGACTTACTTGACTTTACTTGAAAGCATTGGTTGTGGACAAACATCCGGTTGAGGCCGAGCCAGAACCCATGGTTTGAGTCACGAGGTAAGGTCATCCCGTGTCTTATTCTAATACGGGTTAATGAATGCATCTAACTTAGAAATGAGAAAATTAGTTGCCATCAGTTCAGCTCAGCTCAATGGCATTTCCCTATCAGAATTGGCCCGGGATGCGAGATATTGGTACTATGACGTTCAGCGCGCGGTACAAGCTTCAGAAGCTTTGGCGTTTGCAGGTGTCAATGTCAACGACAAGAGGAGGCGAAAAGTTCAGCCCGTTGCACTCTTTCGTTCGCCGGCTCCGTCAGCTAAACGAGGCCGGCGAACGAAGTGCCAAGGCATGATACTGGGTTTCGCGAGGGTTAACTGCGCACCGGCAGCAGGAGCGCTTCTGTGCCCACGACGGAATGAATGGCTGAGTTGATGAAGATACCGACAACGTCACCGAGTCAATGAATGAGCCCGTTAAGAAATGAATATGTATTGTAGCCATGCTTTGCAGGGTTGTCATGTACGATCCTGTTGTTTGTCTATCTTGCAGGATTTAACTGGTAAGGGTGATCAGCATTTCACGAATGCCGTTAGTGCAAGGGACGATGTACCAGGAGCGGATCCAGTGGAGGGGCAATACAGCGGATCCAAGTAAGGATCAGACATGGAAACTTTCCTCTTGTGCATTTACTGTAGCAAACTCATCGTAAATAGTCCCCAGAATTGCTCGACAATACAGCGGATCCAAGTGAAGATCAGACATGGACACTTTCTTCTTGTGCATTTACTGTAGCAAACTCATCCCAAATAGTCCCCAGAATTGCTCTATGTTCTGCGAAGTATTGACATAATCATTACAGTTGAACTATCAATAATAATATGATACTGAGTAAAATAGCGTAATACTGGGCACTTAGATGAAATTCGTGTATGCCAATTGACATGTACCGATGCAATTGCACGGCGAAAATGTTTGCTGAAGCCGGCATTTGCCGTGACCCGGTCCATGGGCATTGGGCATGTCTTCGTGGGTCAGCCTGAAGCAAATAGCAGCTCTGCTCAGCGGAAACACAGCACGGCCCCAGCTCGGCTAACGCGCAGATCCCCGCTACGAATATTGCCCGGCGTGCCTGGATGGGCTAGCGATGCAGGTTTCTCATTCCTGCATGGGCTCAGTGAGCATGTAATCGCCAACGGCACCACCAGCTAAGTTAGGTAACCAAGTTAACTGCTACAACGCCTCCGCGATGGACCCTCGTCCCTCCATTTTCACCCACTTTAGCGATTCGTGCTCAATGGCAATGGGGCTAAACTGGATTACAGTGGTGGGAACAATCGCGCGGAGTTCACAATGCTGCTTCAGTGGCTTCTGATTCGATTGATTCCCGGTATTGGGAGGCATCTGGCCCATAGAGCGATGGGTTGGGTAATTTCCGCATGAATTGATGCCAGCAGCCATCACGCGACATCATCCTCTGGGAGCCGCACCTAGGCGTCACGGCCACTGACGCCTACACCATCCCCTGGGAGCGGCACCTCAGCGTCACGGCCACTGACGCCAACATCATCCCCTGGGAGCCGCGCCTCAGCGTCACGGCCACTGACGCCAACATCATCCTCTGGGAGCGGCACCTCAGCGTCACGGCCACTGCTACCGGCGCCATACTGGGCCTGCTGGGTACTCACCGGTGGCCTGTGGTGGACTGCAGTGGCTTGCGGTGGACTGCGGTGGGCTGAGGTGGACTACGATGAACTAACGTGGACTGGGGCGGGCTGCGGTGGACTGAAGTGGAATGATGTGGACTGAGATGGACTGGTAGATTGTGGTGGGTTAAAATGGACTACGGTGGATTACGGCGCTCTGAGGTGGATTGTGGTGGACTGCAGTGGACTGCAGTGGACTGAGGTGGACTGATATGGACTACGGTGGGTTGCGGTGGACATCAGTGGACCGTCGCCGCCATACTCTGTTGGTGTTGCTTTTGGTGTTTCGGGGCGCAACAACTGGCCATACTCTGTGCTGGACTAAGCTCGCTAGTTACGTCACGGCAGTCGCTACGTGGAGTTGCCGAGCTGCACTGAAGGACAGTGGTACACGTTCAATTGCCTTGGCGGTACGGTCACCACCGACGTTTGGGTGGGCGCCGATCGGAACAAAACCCTGCAGATACCGCGGTGGACCTACAGACGCCCGCGGTCCCTAAGGACACCGGGGGATTAAAGGGCGCTCATGGTCCCTACGGAAACCGTGGAGGACTCGCAGGCACTCACAGTCCCTGCCGACACCGCGGTGGACTCACGGACGCTCTTTGTCCCCTGAACACCGCCGACACGGTGCGATGGTATGTGACGGTGGTTGGCCGACGCGGTCAGCGCGCCATTTCGCGCGGTAAGCGGCCGACCGTTTCTGTCGGTGGGAACATCCGGCGGTCGTCCAGCCCCGCGTCGGCGGCACACAGTAGCGCGACCACATCTAGCCGGCCACCGCCGCGCCAGCTGATTGATTAATCCGGTCAGCTGTCGCAGGCCGGTGGCCGGCCGCGGCTTGGCGTCGCACGCCGGCGTCCCTCAAGTTAGTTCCGCAGTTCCGCTCAGGTCACTCGGTCGGTCGGTCGGTCGACCGAGAATCACTTGGCCGGCCCGCGTGCCGCACGCTAGTTCCGCCCGTGTCGCGTCAGTCAGTTGGTCGGTCGGTTGACCGAGAAATCGCCTGACTCGTCCGCATGCCGCACGCTAGTTCCGCCCAGGTCAGTCCGGCGAGACTGCCGTGACATTGTCTGACCGACCCGCGTGCCCGACGCTGGTCTGGGCCGGGTCGTGTCAGTCGGCCGGTCGGCCAAGGCATCACCTGACTCGCCGGAATTCCTCGCGCCAGTTCCGCCCAGGTCGTGCCACTCGGCTGGCCAAGGCGGCCGAGGAATCGCCTGTCCGCCGCGCTGACAAATGAACACATGCCGACGGTGTGGCGCCACGCCACGGCGGTGACACCGGCCGCCACGCCGAGCACAAAGTTGGCATTCCGCGACCGATCCGAGCGGCCTCACGAGACACATGGGGAGGGGGAGGGGGGCAGTCGGAGCCGGGCGGTGGCGGTGGCAGTGGGGGTGATATGTCAGGTGTCACGTGCCACCGCCAGGCGGAGCTGTGCCGGCGGGCGTCGACCGAGCGTGGCGGCTGTGTGGCACTCCCACGTCAGCCAGCAGCCGCTCAAGCAGCCCGCGTCGCAACCGGCAAACGCGGGACGGACTCAGGTGCCTGTAGGTTGGGAACATGAACTCGGACCCTACGGCAGCGTGGGGCGCCTAGCGCCAACGCGCATCCAACGCTCTGTCTCCTCTTCCCTCGTGGGTAGCCGGCAGGCTTCGCTGACCGGCTAGTGTTCGCTGACTGGTCATGCTCGGCATGCCCCCGGCCGCTCGCTCTGCTACGCCCATGTCGCGTAGCGAAGCTGGAGCCGCGCCGAGCTGGCTCGGCGGCACATGCTAGACTAGTCTGAAGCAGAGTGCAGGCTAGGACACTGGGAGGAGAAGCGCAGGAAACAGGCCGTCCAGCTAGGACAGACCGATCGAAGAGAAAGAGGCTGAACAGACGTAGCAGCAAGTGGTGCCACTTGACGGTCGGCCTCAACACGTCACACGGCGATTACAGCCGACTGACCGGCGGCATCGGCCAATCAGCGGGGGTCACAGGATGGCCTCAGGGCATGTCGTGAGTGTGACACTGTGGGAGAGGGTGCAGCACCACACACGGTGGCGACTCGACGGCCGGTACCTGGTGGTGTCCTTGTTCTGGCAGGGCTGCCACGCGGCACTGAACTTGAGGTCCTGCTTCAGGGTGTAGCAGAGGCCGTGCCCCCAGTGGTAGTCGTTGGCCACGCCCCTCTCGATGTAGCGGTGACCACACACCTGGCGGCCAAGCGTCCCGTCACTGACCACATACAACCAGCGTCCTGTCACTGACCACCCACAGCCAAGCGTCCCCTCACTGACCACCTACAACCAAGCGTCCCGTCACTGACCACCCACAGCCAAGCGTCCCGTCACTGACCACCACAACCAAGCATCCCGTCACTGACCACCTACAACCAAGCGTCCCGACACTGACCACCTACCACCAAGCGTCCCGTCACTCACCACATACAACCAAGCGTCCCGTCACTGACCACCTACAACCAAGCGTCCCGTCACTGACCACATACAACCAAGCGTCCCGTCACTGACCAAGGTCCTCACTGACCACTACAACCAAGCGTCCCGTCACGTACACTGACCACCTACCACAACCAAGCGTCCCGTCACTACACCAAGCGTCCCGTCACTGACCACCTACAACCAAGCGTCCCGACACTGACCACCTAACCCGGCTGTCGCTAGGCACCCGTGCATGCCCACGCTCCTCAGGTAGGTCCCAGTAGTCCGGGAGGAGGATACTCGTCTCGGGATAGATTTATATTCGAGTCGCACCTGCCACTGCCATTCCGTCGGGGCTCGATCGGCGCGAGAGATTGGCGATGCTATATGACAAAGCAACTAGACTCAATAACACACCAGCTCAAGACAATGCGGTATCGCCCTCCTGTGCGTGCCAGATAACCACTAGAAACGACCCGAGAGGCGGCCATCAAAAGGCTGCGCTCGAGGAAGCACCTTTGCCTGGGTGAAAGTACACGCCTTGTCGCGCCACACAACAATCCAATGAACCACATGGTCGTGGGCGATGTACCGCATCACGGGTAACCGCAGCTCCGGCTGCTACAGTCGCAACGGCCACCACATGTGGACACCAGGCGTCACGAGTCAACAAATCAAAAGTCGCGAAATCACGAGTCGCAAGTCGTCAATGTCACGAGAATCTTGCCGACACCCGGCGTGAGGATTGGTCCCGAAGTTAGCCCGGGTAGGTAGCTGCAGCGTTTGTCGCAGCGACCCAGTCGTCCGCGCCACCCGGTATCAAAATGTGTCGCACAGACCCAGCCCCCCCCCCCCCACCGGTGTCCAAGTTGACCGACATGCGGTGTCGGGGGCGATACGTGCCGACCTATCATCGCCGACAGGCCACCAGGCCTGACCGCGCTACCGCCACAATTTGGCGCGAACGAGTCGCGCGACCACCACAGTTTGGCGCGACTGAGACGCGCGGCGCACCGCCACCGCCGCGTTGTCGGCTAGGCGACAAGAGCGGCGCACCGGAGCGATGGTGGCTCACCAGGACTTTGCGGCCGGGCCCCTGGCTGCGCACGGTGACGCCCATCCACTGACCCTCCTTCAGCTCCTTCTTGGTGGGCGGGAACAGCCGGTCGGCATCCTCTGCGAACGGAAACGCGCCGCGTTAGCCCGCTGGCCGGCACTGCAAACCCACCCGCCGACACGTCTCACGGAGACCACGCCCACCGGCCACGCCCACTCGGCGCCAGCGGACGACCGGTCAACACCCAGCAACCCCGTCCGAAGCACCATTCTTTCCTGGCAGGGCCTTCATTTTTCACCGCTCACTGCTGTTAAGCAACTCAGCGCCAATCACAACTGTGCTGGATTGAAGGAGAAACAAACAATGTGACGAGAGAGCATATCTTGCAGCAGACTTCACCATGCTTCTTGTCAGAAAATAATGATATGAAACATTAAAGAAAGAATGCTCTCCTCTAGCGAATAGCACTTCGCCTCTGCTAAGAGGGAAAAAAGAATACGGTTACTAATTGTATGTCACTCACGTAATAATTTGTTTAACCGTTTAACCGTTTTCCTTATTTATAACCGTTTACCTTCGTTTCACTTTAACCGATCGAATAACGACTGCATCTATGGGTGCAGTCAGCCGGCTTCAGCCATGTTAGCCATGTTGGCCATGTCGGCCATGTCGGCCCAGCGCGGCCGGTGCTGGACTCCGTGCGGACCGGACCGCGCGCCGACACCCACCGCACACCGATCTCCCAGCCGCCGCTCCGTCCGCGCGGCCGGCTTCGGCTCGCCCCACTAACCGTAATTAGTGAAACGTGCGAGTAACAACACACAGGTTAGTATCCAACACACCCACCCGCACACGCACGCACACACAACGACAGGACGATTACGCCGTCCAACACCCAGACACATCGAGGCGGGCGCACTCGCCTCAGATCGGGCGCTGCAGCGTGCACAAACAACCTGTGCAGCTGCGCCTACGCCATGCACATCGGTAGTGGCAAGTTGCAATTCACTCGCACAAACACATTTCCGACCGGGCCAGAGTTTGCACGCGACTAATTATCGCGGCGCGCCGTGCAGGCATCCGTCGGACGCCGGCGAGCGCCAGCGCTGGTGGTCGTCCGGGAGAGTGCAGATGCCGCCACGGGCACGGCCCGGCGGTACCGCGTCCCACCTGTGGGACGGCGGGTGGTCCAACATGCGCGCGCAGTCAAATGGCGACGCGTGTAATGCGGCCACGTCGCCGGCGATGTGTGGAGATTCGGCCGATCACGGTGCACTCGGAAGCAGCGTGAGGCTGGCGACAGGCGCTGCGCCGGCGGACCCGTGGATTGGGCGCACGGTCGGCCCCCATCCGGCGCGCCGGGCGTCAGTTTTCACGGGGGACTCCGCACGTCGGTACATACCAGGGGTGGTCAGTGTATAAAGAGTCTGCCTCGCCAGGCGGCACCAGGACCCCGGATTCCCGGACTCCCGGACTCCCGGACTCCCGGACTCCCCGCGCCACTAGATCGCGCTATCGGAGACGCCGTGTCGTGCCGAGACTGGCCTTGGTCCGGCCCGGGCACTGGCTATCGCGAGTGCTGCAGTTGGCCGGCCCCCGGTCCGTGTGAACGGAACAAACACGCGCCGGCCCCTTTGGCGCCAGATTGTGTTATCACGTGACCAGTGGGCAGGCGTCGCCGGCCGGACTGGGCGGCCAGCTGTCCAGCCAGACTAGGCGCCCAGGTGTCCGACCAGGTGTACGGCCAGACTGGGCGGCCAGGTGTCCGGTCAGACTGGGCGGCAGAGGCCTGCAGGTACTACTGGGCGGCCACGTGTACGGCCAGGTGTACGGCCAGGTGTACGGCCGATGTACGGCCATGTGTCCGGCCAAGTGTACGGCCATGTGTCCAGCCAGGTGTACGGCCAGGTGTACGGCCAGACTGGGCGGCAGAGGCCTGCCGGTACCGGACCGCCAGCTGCGCGGACGGGGAGGGGTAGTGCCGCCGAATAGTTCAGTTAACTCAAATAGTTCAGCTGCGCAGTCCGCTGCCGAATGCGGCGTTCCTATTAACGTGATGGGTTCGGAAGCGGAACCTCGACAGGGTTCTCCAGCTGAAGGCACACTCACACACGCGCGCTCTGTTTTGCTTTGCAACGGAAGTAGGGCCTGTATTCTTCGACCACTTGGTCGGACTGTCCTTTCGTTTTGGAAAAGAAACATTCACAGCAGCTTGGTGCAGTGAATATTTGGTGCCTGCGCTTGGCCTTTAGTCTGTTCGTACTACGTCGAAGTCTCTGGGCACCTCGGACTGTGATCGAAGATCATGTAGACCGGTTTCAACACTGCTCGGTAACAACACTTGTGTGCATTTTTCACCCTTCCGCAACAAGTGTCCTCTGGTGCTTCCAGCACTGAAAGACGGATTGGGGGCGCGTTGCGGCATATCTCAACACCTAAAGATCATATCGGCCAATTCGCTGCTTACCCAATGAAGCAGGAGAGGTGATCATCGAATGTGTGCGCCGATACTTCTCTATGAGTAAAATCCCGCTTCGTCGCAAACAGCAGGCTAAATATTCCGTCAACCCAATCATGCTAATATTCAGGTCATCGTTGCCGCGTGAACATGCGACCTTCTTGACGTGGCCAAATTCATGCGATGGTGTCATGCTCGGTGCATTAGCGTAATGACTCAACACGTTCCCGGATTTGACACCATCACGGGTCGGCTTGCTGGGAAGCCGGCGTCGTCTACTCGAAACGAGTTCACGCCGTTCTCAGGTCGTCGGCGAAGCCAGTCGTCCTGTTCTAGTGTCGGCAACGAAACCAGAGAGAGAACTGGGGTCATGCATGAAGGACGTCAGCCTGGCCACCATCAAAATGTGTTTGAATAATCAGGATTTGCCGGTGTATTATCGCAATGGAACCGCCACGGCAGTAGTTCCACATTTTGTAGATACCGCGAATCTGCCCCCTGACTTGCCATTCCTCATGGGAGCTTGTTCACCGGACCTTCAACACAGCTCAGCTTTTGACACACGTATCTGATCCGAGACTCGCCGAACCAAAACACCACGTGTCTGCTCCACGTGAATGGTTCTGGGATGACGTCACTGCCTGTGTTCTGAGCGTGGCGTGAGGCGGACCCCGCTGGAAAGCCACCACGCGTTGAGTATCTGGGTTTAAGGGCGCGCCGACTACAGGGACCCACACGGAATAATGCTACTACACATAGTTAACGGGGTGACTGCGGGTTGCGAAGAGCAGCGATTGCTGAACAGAGCTGCCTTGTTTGGAGCGCGTGTGGAACAGCGAGGTGACGCCCCTCCCCACCCAATCTGCCCCTATCTCGCCAGCTGCGAGCTGTTCCAACACTGCGCGTGTTTGCCACCGATAAGATAGATCATATTTGGTGCAGAGAAACCGGCCCATTTTGGCTGTATCTCCTGTCACGCGAACACCTGCGTCTAGGGGATCATATGGGTTCAAATGAGACGTGCCCAGCTTAGGGGTCGGTCACGACAGCTCCAGGCTAGGGGACGGTCACGACACCCCCAGGCTAGGGGACGGTCACGACAGCCCCGGGATAGGGAACGGTCATGACACCCCCAGGCTACGGGACAGTCACGACGGCTCCAGGCTAGGGGACAGTCACGACAGCCCCAGGCTAAGGGACGTCACGACAGCTCCGGGTCTATATGCAGCTTGTCTGTCACACCCCGTTTCGATTTCAGTGAGGAACAGAGCACGAGTCGCCTTAAACAGCAGACACAGGACACAAGCACTGATTGACTGTTTGGGTTTAATTAAGGGCGCGCCGACTAAGAGGTCATTTAGCGTCCATAACACAAGCACTGAGCCGGGTTCGAAGCTGAGACTCGCAATGTGCTCCGTACACCATTTTATAGATAACCATGAGCCATTATTCCGAAGACAGCTACAATACGTAAAACTTAGGTGAACTTGTACGACGATCCAGTTGTCACTACTGGACCCAGGTCAACTTCTCGTACGGCAGTCAGCCAATTCACACAGCGGCTTGGTTCACCTCATTTGCCACGCGGACACTTATTGGGCTGCTCGGCACCTGCGCCGTCCTGAGATGACATGAAAACGCCTGTGGCTACAGATAGTGCAATTGCACGATGTTCTGATCAACAATTCTAGCTCATGTAACATCTGAGTAGTGCTATGCCCAAATGAAAACTGCATTGGACGTGAGCGCGCCCAGCTGAGAGTCGGTACGGTGTACAGGAAAACGTGATCATGAATTTTCCCCACGTGATCTCTCAATATCAAATTTCAGGTTCTCTATCTTGCTATTATTTTCACGTGGTGATCGTTTTTGAATAGCCGTTCTTTATCCCGCCAAGAAGACCAACAACAAAACCGCAAATTCTGCTCACGTCGCTGCTGTTCTGAGTGACTCACTCCATATGGCGCAGCGAGCGTCATCTCACACCACAGCAAGCCTCATCTCCGCGCGGCTCGGCGCGCCGCTCCAGCCTCCACAGCTGGAGCCGTACAGACGCGCCGACGTCACCGCCGTCACGTGACACAACCGACGCCGATGACGTCACACGCGCCGGCCGGTACCGCGACTCGCAGTGTTGACGCGGCGGCCGGGCCGGCGGGCAGCTGACCGGCAACACTTGGCTGGTTATTTGGGCTTACGGGCGCATCGACTGCGCTGGTCATACAGTGCCCAGCTGACCAGCGCCGGAGACGCCTCAGTCGGCCTCGGTCGGCCGGTCGGCCAGTCGTCTACGAATATTGCCGACGGCCGGCGGCGCGCCCGACCCGCCGCATCAGCACGGCCGGCGGCGCCGACACGTCCCGGCGTCGGCGCCGCAGTACCGCGCGACACGTGACCGGGCGCGTTATCGGCCGGCCGGCTATCGTACCGGCGCCGCTGATACCGCCCCCGCCCCCCTCGACACCAGACACAGCCGCCGGCGCCGTCGGCGGCCCGGCAGGCTAACCGCAGACTACCGCCGCCACCAATCATGCGATGTGTATTGATGGCAGGCTGGACATCGGACAGCTTTCAGAACGCATGCACTAGTAGTGTGGATGCCTTTGTCTCTGCAAGCGATATTTCACACTAGCTATTGATTATACGAGGGTCAATCGTGTGGGTGTGGGGGAGGGGAGGGATGGCAACGTTATATATTCACCAAAGTTGGTCAAATCATAATATTTAGCCTTCAGGATTTCTATTATGTTACCGATGCATGCTGTTGAAACAATGTCAACCCCATCTCATCCTTATTCCTACGTCGATGCAGATCAAGGAAGTTTCCGGATTTTGTGACAATTTCTGGTACGATCTTCTGGTCCCAGTGGTGACCTTTCTAATGTAAAATGAGGCCTTGACCTCGACTAATCTCGGCTGAACCACCTTAACAGAAAACGACATCAAGAAGTAGCGGTATGCGCTGCACGTGCATCTGCACCCACTGGGCAACTAAACCAACACAAAATCATTTGGTACACTGCTATACCGCCATTAACAAACAATGAGTGCACATTGACCACACCCGCAAGGCTTTCAATTCAACAGAGGAGTGCAGAATGCGTCAACGCGAAAAACACGAACAATGAGCACAGATTCCTTTGCGAAAAGCATAAGACAGACTTGGGTCCATGATGTGCTATTCGTACACGGTGAATCATTGGTTGGTTGGTTATTGGTTTTACGACACATCGACCGTTGAGTCATGCAGCGCCGCCAATCTCTCACGCAGATTGGTCGCGGGCGAAGAGTAGCGACAGGTGAGACTCGAACCCACAACCTTTCGATTGTGAGACGAGCAACTTACCCCTAGGCTACTCGTCCCCGTGAATCATTGGTATTACGCGGCGTTACGGTGTCGGAAATACGCCGGAGCGAATACATGAACGTGACACCGTGTCACACCAGCCTATTCCAAACCAGTCATCTCAAGATTAGCTATTTTGCGGCTCAGGCGCATGCCTTCACCACAACTGAGAACCATGAGAACCTGCTGGTGCGGATTACGGTCCGACCTGACGACCGTCCAAGAGGCTCAAACAGCCAGAGTGTGCAGCACGTGAGCAAATGCATACAATGCACCACCAGAGGGATGATTTGACAGCATTCGTCCCTGGCTGTGGATCACGGTTTGGTCGGTGGTGCGGACCCCCGTCCCACTCCCCTTCGCTCAGTACCCTGCTGATCATTGGTCATTTTTACATATTCAATTTGAAAGTGTTCGGATCCCGCAGGCTCTTGGCGTGGTGAGAGGCGACCAGCCTTGAACTTGCCGATTGCATTTAGTGGTCGTATCGCGTGATGTTGAACACCGGTAGCTGCCAAATAGATGCACGCGCCTGACTAGCACGTGGTGCACCACATCTGCTTGCTGCTGGACACCAAAGCAACTGGCTCGCGTGAAATGCATTCTTCGACCAGCTTCGGGGCCACAA
Source organism: Imbricaverruca yamaguchii (assembly GCA_034440575.1). Taxonomy (NCBI): domain Eukaryota; kingdom Metazoa; phylum Arthropoda; class Thecostraca; family Neoverrucidae; genus Imbricaverruca; species Imbricaverruca yamaguchii. Next base: position 2,663,619 of record JAOTOL010001659.1, read on the forward strand.
GACCGAACTCATCGGTCTGGCATTTGAACCAGAGGAGGCATGATGTGCTAATCGAACTTGACTCAGCGTTGTGCCGAGCAGCAATTCGATTCGTTCCGGTTTCGTATTCAGCACGTGCGGCTGCGGTCCCGGATACTTGTCGCTACATAAAGCACCGGCACGCGCCACCGCGGAATTTACACTTCAGCCTGGAGATGCAAAACGGAAGTACTAGATACATAAATATACTAGAGAGAGAGGCTTGTATATTATACTCAGCACACCACGATAAGATGTGCAAAGGGCGCTAGCATTCCGCAATCATCGAAAAATGAATCCTACGATTTACTGGACATTTGGGCTGTGCATATGCACTGTGCTAAGATATGCTTCAAATATTGAGAGGATTTCTCCTCATAATCAGTGGCTCAACATGCGGGCACTAGCGGGAATTATGTCCCATTCCGACTCATCGCTGAGCAGATCACGGAGTTTGGCCGCACGTCCATTCCCAGACGTGGTGCAGTGAGGTCTGATACAAGTGAAGGCGCGTGGTCGGTTGGACGTGACTGCACGTGACCGGGCGTGACCAGCCGTGATTACGGTAACGGCGCGTGATTAGCATGGTCGGGCATGACTCGGCATGGTTATGGTAACCGCTCGTGATTAGCATGACCGGCGTGATTAGCATTGTCGGGCATGACTCGGCATGGTTATGGTAACCGCTCGTGATTAGCATGACCGGCGTGATTAGCATTGTCGGGTGCGACTCGGCATGGTTATGGTAACCGCTCGTGATTAGCATGACCGGCGTGATTAGCATGGTCGGGCATGACTCGGCATGGTTATGGTAACCGCTCGTGATTAGCATGACCGGCGTGATTAGCATTGTCGGGTGCGACTCGGCATGGTTATGGTAACCGCTCGTGATTAGCATGACCGGCGTGATTAGCATGGTCGGGCATGACTCGGCATGGTTATGGTAACCGCTCGTGATTAGCATGACCGGCGTGATTAGCATTGTCGGGTGCGACTCGGCATGGTTATGGTAACCGCTCGTGATTAGTATGACCGGCGTGATTAGCATTGTCGGGCATGACTCGGCATGGTTATGGTAACCGCTCGTGATTAGTATGACCGGCGTGATTAGCATTGTCGGGCATGACTCGGCATGGTTATGGTAACCGCTCGTGATTAGTATGACCGGCGTGATTAGCATTGTCGGGTGCGACTCGGCATGGTTATGGTAACCGCTCGTGATTAGTATGACCGGCGTGATTAGCATGGTCGGGCATGACTCGGCATGGTTATGGTAACCGCTCGTGATTAGTATGACCGGCGTGATTAGCATGATCGGGCATGACTCGGCATGGTTATGGTAACCGCTCGTGATTAGTATGACCGGCGTGATTAGCATTGTCGGGCATGACTCGGCATGGTTATGGTAACCGCTCGTGATTAGTATGACCGGCGTGATTAGCATTGTCGGGTGCGACTCGGCATGGTTATGGTAACCGCTCGTGATTAGTATGACCGGCGTGATTAGCATTGTCGGGTGTGACTCGGCATGGTTATGGTAACCGCTCGTGATTAGTATGACCGGCGTGATTAGCATGGTCGGGCATGACTCGGCATGGTTATGGTAACCGCTCGTGATTAGTATGACCGGCGTGATTAGCATTGTCGGGTGCGACTCGGCATGGTTATGGTAACCGCTCGTGATTAGCATGACCGGCGTGATTAGCATTGTCGGGTGCGACTCGGCATGGTTATGGTAACCGCTCGTGATTAGTATGACCGGCGTGATTAGCATGATCGGGCATGACTCGGCATGGTTATGGTAACCGCTCGTGATTAGTATGACCGGCGTGATTAGCATTGTCGGGTGCGACTCGGCATGGTTATGGTAACCGCTCGTGATTAGTATGACCGGCGTGATTAGCATTGTCGGGCATGACTCGGCATGGTTATGGTAACCGCTCGTGATTAGTATGACCGGCGTGATTAGCATTGTCGGGTGCGACTCGGCATGGTTATGGTAACCGCTCGTGATTAGTATGACCGGCGTGATTAGCATTGTCGGGTGCGACTCGGCATGGTTATGGTAACCGCTCGTGATTAGTATGACCGGCGTGATTAGCATGATCGGGCATGACTCGGCATGGTTATGGTAACCGCTCGTGATTAGTGTGACCGGCGTGATTAGCATTGTCGGGCATGACTCGGCATGGTTATGGTAACCGCTCGTGATTAGTATGACCGGCGTGATTAGCATTGTCGGGCATGACTCGGCATGGTTATGGTAACCGCTCGTGATTAGCATGACCGGGCATGATGAGCATAACCGGCGGGATTAGCATTGTTGGGTATGACTCGGCACGACCGGGCGTGATTAGAGTTACCGGGTATGACTGACACGTTCGACATGATTAGCATGACCGGGCACGACTCTGCATTACTATGTTGACCGGACGTGATTAGCATGACCCGGCACAATTAACATGACCGGCGGGATTAGCATGGTGGGGTGTGACTCGGCATGATTATGGTTACCGGGCGTGGTTAGCGCCACCGGGAATGATGAGCGTTACCGGGCATGCTTAGCATGACCGGAGTGATTTGGCATGACAGGTTATAACTATGCATGGCTCTCGTGACCGGGCGTGATTAACATGACCGGGCGTGATTCTGCATGGCTCTGGTGACCGGGCGTTATTAACATGACCGGGCGTGATTAACATGACCGGGCGTGATTATGCATGGCTCTGGTGACCGGGCGTGATTAACATGACCGGGCGTGACTCTGCATGGCTCTGGTGACCGGGCGTTATTAACATGACCGGGCGTGATTAACATGACCGGGCGTGACTCTGCATGGCTCTGGTGACCAGGCGTGATTAACATGACCGGGCGTGATTAACATGACCGGGCGTGACTCTGCATGGCTCTGGTGACCGGGCGTGTTTAGCATGCCCGGGCGAGAGTAGCGTGGCCGGGGGTGAGCGGGCCTGAGCATGGTGACCTGTGCGACCGCGGCGTTGTTTGACGGACAGGAGGGGAGGGAAGTCAGCGGGCCGCCGTACCGCTAACTCCACACTCCAGCCGGTGTCTCGCGGAACACTTGGTATGCGCGTGACTACGGATCACGTGTGGACACAGGAGTTCTCGCGCCCGCAGTCGAGTTCTCGCGCCGCGCAGTCGCAGTCCGGCCGCCGGCGTCCGCGCGTCACCACACCACGGTGGTGAAGTGAGGCATCACCTCTGGTGGCCAGCCGCGCCTCACCTCACCACACCACGGTGGTGAAGTGAGGCACCACCGCTCGGTGGTGGCCTGCCGCGGTGGCCGGGCGCCGCCGCCTCTCCCACACAGGGGGAAGGGGCCCACCGCTCGGTGGTGGCCTGCCGCGGTGGTCACCACTGACAGGAGGCGCCAGCTGCGAAAAGTCAAGAGGACGCCGCTCCTCATCGGTCACTTCTTGCGGTGTCGTGTCGAAGGGCATGCACGGTAAAGGTCATCTTCTGGAGAGCGGGTGGCGCCGTGGTTCACTGCACGCCGGCCGCCTGCCTCACACGCCCGACAGTCGACATCTGCCACACCCGACATCTGACACACCCGATATTAGACACAGCCGACATATGACAGCCGAAATATATCACAGCCGACATCTTACACAGCGGACATCTTCCACAGCTGCGGACATAGTGTGGCAACACTCTGAATACTGTAAGCGGTCAGAGCCTCCGACAGACAAGCTAATCGCGAGAGCACTGGCTGGGCAAGAGCAAAGTCGGCTGCTCACCGCTTACTCTCATCAGCCTAACCCGCTCAGTGTGACACAGCGAGGGGCGGATATACCCGCTCAGTGCGACACAGGGAGGGGTGGATATACCCGCTCAGTGCGACACAGGGAGCGACGGATACACCCACTCAGTGCGACACAGGGAGCGGCGGATACACCCGCTCAGTGCGACAGGGAGCGACGGATACACCCACTCAGTGCGACACAGGGAGCGGCGGATACACCCACTCAGTGCGACACAGGGAGCGACGGATACACCCTCCCAGAGCAGCACAGGGAGGAGTGGATACACCCGCTCAGTGTGACACAGGGAGCGACGGATACACCCGCTCAGTGTGACACAGGGAGCGGCGGATACACCCGCTCAGTGCAGCACAGGGAGCGGCGGATACACCCGCTCAGTGCAGCACAGGGAGCGGCGGATACACCCGCTCAGTGCGACACAGGGAGGGCGGATACACCCGCCCAGTGCAGCACAGGGAGCGGCGGATACACCCGCTCAGTGCGACACAGGGAGGGGCGGATATACCCGCTCAGTGCGACACAGGAAGCGACGGATACACCCGCTCAGTGCGACAGGGAGCGACGGATACACCCCCTCAGTGTGACACAGGGAGCGACGGATACACCCACTCAGTGCGACAGGGAGCGACGGATATACCCGCTCAGTGCGACACAGGGAGCGGCGGATACACCCGCTCAGTGTGACAGAGGGAGCGGCGAATACACCCGCTCAGTGCGACTCAGGGAGGGGCGGATACACCGCTTCAATGTGTGCATGGACCTCTGACACGGTACATCACCACGGTCAATCCTAGCCGGCGCACGCTGACAGAGCCGACAATGTTGAAGCGTGGTAGACGACTGCGAGTGCGGATGGTGGACGAGGGCAGCGGCGCGGAGAGTCCAGTCTGCGGCGCCTAGTTACTCGACGACGACCCAACCGCCGATCCTGTCAGCAAACACGCTGCGCGACACACCAGAACAGCTCTGGCATCACCGGGCAACGACTGACAACGTCTGGCATCCCTGTCAGGGCGTGCACGGTCACAGGCCGTGCCACATCAAACGGCACGGTCACAGCCCGTGCCACATCAAACGGCACGGTCACAGCCCGTGCCACATCAAACGACACGGTCACAGCCCGTGCCACATCAAACGACACGGTCACAGCCCGTGCCACATGAAACGGCACGGTCACAGCCCGTGCCACATCAAACGGCACGGTCACAGCCCGTGCCACATCAAACGGCACGGCCACGATCAAGTGCCAGAATATCCGAATGGCACCAGCGGTGGAGGCCCAGCAGTGGAGCCCCAGCGCGCGGGGGGGAGGATAAATTCCCCCCTCTCTCTGTGGCCGCGCTGGCTGTACCCCGTGAATCCAATTAGACTCTCCTGATTCACCGGCATGTGTTCCACTGAATCAGCTACTGTGTTCCGGCCCGACAAGGCACTCGAATCCGAGAAGTCGGTGCACTCATCGCTGAAGCAGAACTGCCTGAAGACGCGGACCAGCCGGATAACTCAGGGCCCAGCATAGTGCTGTCTGTTGCGGACGGGGCTCCGACATGAACAGCCGCCGCGCACAGCCCGGCTGTGCCGGGCCGGGAGCCACGCACAATGGTGGCGCGGGCCGTCGCCTGCATCCGGCCACAGGCGCGGTGTGAGCAGCCACGCACGTGTCGCACCGTTACACGTTACACCGATCACGGCCACAGCACACACCACAGCCACCGCGGACATATTACATACACCACAGTCACCGCAGGAGGATCACGCACACACATACACACATACACCACAGCCACCGCAGGAATATCGCATACACCACAGCCACCGCAGGAATATTACATACACCACGGCCGCCACAGGAATTGCATACACCACAGCCACTGCAGGAATATTACATACACCACAGCCACCGCAGGAGGATCACACACACACACCCAGCCATCGCAGGAATATTACATACACGACAGCCACCACAGGAATATCGCATACACCACAGCCACCGCAGGAATATTACATACACCACGGCCGCCACAGGAATCACATACACCGCAGCCACTATAGGAATATCACATACACAACAGGAATCACATACACCACAGCCGTCACAGACACTACAGTCACCACATACACCACGGCCGTAACAGACACCACATCTGTCACGGTCACCACATACACCACAGCCGCCACATACACTACAGTCACCACATACACCACGGCCGTCACAGACACTACAGTCACCACACACACCACAGCCGCCACATACACTACAGTCACCGCACACCCCACAGCCGCCACATCCGTCACTGTCAACACATACACCAGAGCCGTCACAATCGCCGCGGCCACCACGTGACAGCGGGCCGTACCGTCCACCGGGAGGCCGGGTTAGCACACCACCGCACTGTACCCGTCATGCGCCGCCCGCCCGCCCATGCCACCCGCCCGCCCATGCCGCCTAGCCGCCATGTTGCCAGTGCAGCAGAGCTCCCGCGGTCGGCCGACCGCCCCATGCAGCTGCAGAGGTGCACGTGCTCAGGGTGCGGGTGGTGACAGCGGCTCGCCGCCCACGCCCGGCTCGGCAGGGTCGTGCTTGTGCGCCAACAGTGAGCATCGGTCGACAACCGGCGGTTTGGGCAGCTGGGGCATGCGGACCTCCTTCATGGAGATGTGGCCCTCGTTCGACTGGGAAAAGGTGCCCCATTGGGCCGCTTGCGTGTGCTCCCCTTCCACTCGAGAGCACGAGCCCAACGACCGTTTCAGCCGGTTGCGTCCTTCTGAATAGAAACGGCCCTCGGTGGGTGGAAAAGGCGGCCCCGTAGCATGTCCGAGTGCACTTGCACCTTACCAACGCCCACCCCCTCAGCGAATAAAAAGACCCAAAATGAGTGCTGCCATACCCTTCGAAGGAAGGGCGACCTCGCAGACAAACATCTACCCGATATTGAAATTAGATCGGCCCCCGCGGCCGCTACGGGGTCAGATTATTCCGAACATTCGCCAGCCCCGGGGCGCCATCGCACTCCCGCGGAGAAGGCGGCGGCCAGGGCACGGCGGGGCGGAACGAGCTTCAAAGTGCGCCAACAGATGGCACTGGCGCGCATCTCGGACCCGCACGTCGGCTGGCGCGAGCGTCTCGCCCGGCTCCGGCCGTCGCCGGCGGTGCATAAAGCCGGCGTGATGGCGTCACGTGCGCGCCGGTCAGCAATAATTGAATGAGCACGTCATGCAATTGCGGTGCATTGTGGAGCGCGAGAGGCGTGCATTCGAGTCGGGGCGGTCGTCGGCATCGAGAGCGGCCGCACCAACGAGGCCTGTCTGCGCCGTCAGAGTTTATGCGCGTCGGCACGCGACGTCACGTCCAGTGAGTTGCCGACGCGTTCGCGCCCGTCCACACTCCAACAGCGGCCGAGTCACACCGTCAGAGGCTGACCCAGGGTGAGGGGACGCGAGCCGCGCCGTAACGTGGCCTGCCGTGGAACAAAGGTGCCCATCGTAAGCGACTTGCGGAATAAGAACTACAAACATTTTGTAGTAAAATGTTGTTGTAAGCCCAAGCTCGGGTCCAAAGCTATCCAAATCGGATGAAGTGTTAGAAATGTATAACATTTCTATATGTTTACTCCTCCCCGACCGGCTGGCTGGATCCGCCGCTGCACAAAGCAGAGAGTACTTTACGGCTTTGAGGTGACGTGGCTAGACTGCCGGAGACGTGCACGGCCAGTGCTCCCGACCGGGCGAGGTAAGGGGAGGGGAGGGGAGGGTAGTCTCGCTCCCCGGGTGGCCTCTTTGCTGATGGCCCTCCATCATTGTCCTTTGTCCCCCAGCTATGTTCCTTATGTCCGATCAACGTGGGAACTTTGCATACGCCCATATTCTCATACATATTCATGCATTCTCGCCCTCTTGGAGAAGTACGATTGGACGTGATTTATATTAGAGGTGGCAAAGGTAATGACCGAAACCCCATACAGGGCCGACGGACTTTTTTACTGATCTTTGGGGTATGTCCGGGATTTCTGCCGGTCTTTTGCAAACCCATTCATTATGTTAAAATACTAAAATACAAACTATATATGTTTGAAGCCCAATCATCATCAGCATGTAAGTCATTGACTACTAAACAACATACATATGCCATTGAGTAACTTAAATAACAACCATTCATAAATTCCGAATGGTGTCTTTATACAGGGCATTGATATTTCCGACCGTAAAATTATTGAAAACAGCAGTCCACCAAATGCATCGTCAATATCAAAATATATTGTGATCATCAATCGGGAAGCAGTAGTACTGCAACACACTAAAACTTGCAATTGCAATCTACCCGCCAAATGACAGAATGCTTAGAATCAGCTAAACATGTCAAGCACATGCCTGAAGACTGGCATTGCAGTGAGCGTTTACGCATATATGGAAGCACCAACGGGCTGCTTGATTGGGCTGCTATCAGTAATCCGCGTATGTTTTCTGAAGTTTGATCACTCGCAACGTTTACCAAGTCAAAACCAAGCAATCTGCTAAGAAACTATTCGTTTTGTATGCGAAGGTATTCAAGGCTAGCAGTATAATCGTGAAGCTTAACATGAAAAAAGTAGATTAATAGTTAACTGGCCCTAGCCCCAAGTGAACATTACAATTTTGAACTTACCCTGATTAATGTTGTGCATAGTTGGGAAACACCCGTATTTGCTGGTTGTAATTCATGATTGTAGAAAGATGAGACATTAAATTGATCTTTACTGCCATCGAACACATTTGATGTATTGTCTGTCTACAATCATGGTTTGATTATTTCCGTTAGGAATAACCCACAACATGATGCACCACATATTGATACCTGTATCACAGGATGATCAGATTCATGGATTATAGAGAGCATAATATGGAGTCTTCAGACTCCATATTATGCTCTCTATAATCCATATTCCATGATCAAGATGCCTGCCCCACAAGCATTGTGTCGCCGCTTTGGTCTCAAACGAAACTCCTCGAGTTAAATAATTAAATTAAATTGAATTGCCGACTGTAGTGCAATGGTGACCGTAGGCTTCCTAGCATTAATAATACATTAATTCATCATTAATGAATAAAACGCATACACCTTGCTTCGCTATTATTCACTACCACTAATCATAGAAAACGCCAGGTAATCCTGAATGGTTTTCTTTTTCCGCATGTGTTCCCTTAGCAACAGTCCCAGGTGCAAAACTTTGAAATTGGAAAGCTGTAATCATGATCACCCTAGCATGCATAAATGGAAAGTTTTTTTTTAAATGATGGTAACACTGCATTCTAAAAATGCAACATCAACATATCCTTTGCAGGTATGTGTGCACCTACCATGCAGCCTTGAAACGTCAGAGGTAGGTACACACATACTTCAGGCCTCAATTCGCATATGTAGGCGGAATGGGAAATGTAGATAGACATTGATGGGTGTGAGGGATGTTGGTGGATGTATCTTTGGAGTTGGGGATGTGGTATTGGTTGGGCTGACGTGTTTTTTCAGGGTTATGGCATCTCCCCTTTACATACATAAAGTAGGATTTATGCTAGTAGGTGTGTACTGTGCAGGTCCCTTTACGATGGTCTCTGTGTTATTGTTGGAACTTAGACCCTGATGTTTTAGATCATGCTGACAAACTGAATATTAGACTAGCAGTGGGTTTACCTAGCAGTGGATTCAGCATCGACCTTCGGCATGTGATACTGGTGAGATTGGCTATGGTAGCACGATGGGGCATGATTGGAGGAGTTTGGAATCGTTCAGGAGTGTGCTATGCAATGTCAGGTGAACGGCCCTTGAGACTTGAGATAATGGATTGATTGGGGTGTGAGCATATACTTCTATAGTACCTTTTTTAGATAGGCTATACTCAGATGGGCCCCTGTGGTTCTTATTAAGCCTTAACACTTTATGAACTTCATGAACTTTATGAAGAGACGTCACTTAAGCGAAAGCTACAGGAACATAATTCCTCAATGTTGGAAATAGCATGGCAAAAGCATGCTTCTTAAAATGCGATTGAACGAAGAGCACATCCATATGCTTTCACCATACACATAGACACCCGCATCTCATAGATAAGCGGTGCAAAAAGATACCAGGTAGATACGTGTAATTCCACGCCAGAGGAATGGCGTCTTCTTGGTGCTATGCCAAATTTCATGTTTATCACACCCGATTCCCAGTCAGCCTGGGTCGTGATGCAATGCTCGTGCTGAGTCGGAATCTTTTGAAGGACCACATCCGACTCGTTTTTCAGGTATATCGCTGAGAACTTTGTTCGTCAATGACGAACATGTTTGCTATTATGTCAGAGAGATGTCAGCCCTCATCGATTATTTTTTGCTACTCCAGTTCAGCCTCAAGAACAAAGCGGTGCAACCAACAAAAAAACAAGACACTGTTTAAACATTACGTCATTTGCTATATTGTGTTGCATCGGCGTACGCTTACGGATAATAGATCATGTCTGCCTTACTTGTGGAAAATTGATAGGGCTCAAAGCGGCGCCTTCAAAGTTCAGGTCTTGCGCCCCAAAAAGTGTCGTGGAATTCCCTAATATGTCTGTAACCTTCGATATGAAGAAGCGAACACGTCTCCCGTGTTCGATTCTTTCGATATTCTCCAGTTTAAAATACATGGTGATTATAACTGGTTGCATGCCTGCAAATTCGCATTTGTCAGGCTTCTCATTGCGCATTATCATCATTGACTTCATCAAAATATGGCAACGACGGCAGGTGGCATCTTACTACACACCGCTTCATCACAATGCTACTGAAGACTGATGGCTGAAGACTAGAAAATATTCTGGCTTTGAATTATGAATCTGATAGTGGGATGGCATGAGGTGGGTAGCGAATACTGATGGATCATTCATGATTCATACTTCTTTTGCGGCGGACTGTCAGTGGCTTATTGCCAGTCGGCCTCGTGAGGAAAGGCACTGCATCGGTTAATCGTCCGCAATAATGCGAAGTTACGCTGAAGGTGAAATACCAGGAGGCAATCGGCAGAAAGCTAATCATGCTCATGGGTGTCCGGGGACAACAAACTGGTGGGGGAGCATAGCACACCCACCAAAGGTGAGTCAGTCCAGGGTGTCGTGGGTAATGACAGCAACACGGCCCAGCAGGGAGTACCGCCACGGCTCGATACCCACAGTCTGATTCACTCCTGGCCGGGTGTATGCTATGCTTTTCAGCGCAGCGAGACGAAGTCCAATTCTGAGCACCTTCAATTTTATGTACGACTGACATAATACCGAAAACAAGTTCGAACCCGTTAGATATACCAGAGGAAGTGTTATTCTTGGAATTGGGTAAACCTTCGATGCGGTTCACCAAACTGTGTACAGATAGAAAGCCAGTTGGCCTAAACACGGGTGATCAGCTTAGAAGCCGTTAGTTAGGCGAAAATGGACTCCAGTAGATTTGGATGATGGCTGTCAAGCACAGTTTTTAAATCAAATTGAATGTTTTACGAGCAGCAACTTGTCCCGACACGCGTTGGGCGGACAACAAAGGGCGGACAACCATCCACCCTCGTGTTCTGGTGTTCGTCGCCGAGTCTGAACTCAAGTCCCTCGTCCTCTCAGTCGACGTCCACGTCCACAGATGTCGATTACTGCACCTGTCTACCAAGTACCATCATCGGAACAGGAAATCACGTCCTGCCCCTCCCCCCCGCTCAGTCCGATTCCTCATCATAGGCTCCGCCCGGGCGCCAAGCGAGCTCTAATTGGCCCTCCCCGTCCGCGCTCCCCGCCCGGCGACCTTTCTGGGTCGCGTCAGTCGGTATCCGATTGAGATTCGCCACTGCATTCAGCCTGCGTCCGCCCACTGAAACTTCCAGACGTGTAAATATTTAACGCAGCGACGCAGCGGGTTCAGCAGGTGGCGGAGCCCAGTGGGCGGAATCAGGTCGCCACGATCAGCGGCAGGCGGTGGAGACCGGCGGGCTGGGTCAGGTCAGTAGCCCAGCGGGCTGGGTCAGGTCAGTAGCCCCCAGCGGGTTGGCTCAGGCCGGCAGCACCAGCAGGCGGTGGAGACCAAGGCTGACTTCAGATCGACACATTCACACCCGGCCGTGTTTACGCGCGCGGCTGCTTTTTGCGTGTGGAGGGTGTCACTGCTCTGGACAGTCGGACCTGACAGCACGTCTGGCGTTGCATTTGCTGGATTACACGCGACTCTTCACGCCGTCACGCTTTCTTCGGACGTAAACAAACGGGAAACGATAACAAACGGCGCCGCAGTCTGCGGTAAAGCGGTGTGAATCTCACAACAGTCGGAAGGGTGTCTCGGCATTCCAATGGTTGTTAGTCAGTAACTATGGCCTTAAGCGAGCGGACTGCAAGGTTATTTTGTGCCCAGTTGCCGGATGGATGCCAAATTAGCACACCTTGGCCATTTCGCACCCACGGGATAAGTCTCAGGATGTCATATACGCCGACAAGAGGTGGCGCACGCTTCACCTCGCCCTGTTCCGTGGCGAGGCGGGCAGTACCAGCCGCAGCATCAGCTACGGCAAGGAGGCCGGCAGCCTACGGAGCCGGCCGCGGCGAGCGATTCTCCAGAGCCGCAACTGCCTCGCGACATCGGCTGAACCGGCTGGCATCCGTCCGGCCAAACTATCCGGTCATGAACAGCTGACGGACAATGCCAGCCGGCCGGCGCCCGACGGGGTCGTCTGTTTTATCGCACGTCTCGCGGCCACAACGCGGCCCAGTCACAACAGCGTCGACTGTGCCGCGGGCGGCTGGCGCCAGATAAATTACAGGTTTTTCGGTGGCGGCAGAATTAACGACATTCCGCCCGTTAAGGCGACGGTACTTAGCCGGGCCTACCCAAATTAGTGGCGTTTCGGCGGGCTCGCACGCCGTCGCTTCTCCCGTGCGGAAGCATGCCGCTCATCGTCACAAGCCTGCAATCACGGGGTTACAAGAAACAACAGTATTACCCGTTTAATTCGACACCATTCTAATCACGTCACGCGATGTGCGAGGCCGCCACCCGGCCGGCGGATCCCTGCAAAAACGGCCGCAGGCAGCGCTCAGTCACGTCGTCGAAGTCAAATGCCGTGTCGAAGTCGAAGAGTGCGTGTTGGCGCAACAGCGCACAACACTGGAAACGCATGCAGCCGTCCGGTGCCGTCAGCTGATTCGGCAAGCCCGCCTCCGCTCCCGCTGCGGCGTGTCCTGAAAGCGAAGCGAGCGCGACGACCATTCCTGGCGGCGGCTGAAGCGTTCGATGCCGCACTCAAATCATGCAATCAAATCGCAGCCGGCGGTGCAACGGCCACAAGACCTGCCCGCGCGCATGCCCAGTGGACTTACGCTCAATATACTGTTCGGTAACCGGATCTGAAAAGACAGGCGACTGGTCAGACTCGAACAGAGTACAAGGCGGCAAGCGGCGAGAGACCGACCGGTATTTACACAGACTTGGAGAAAGTCCGACACCAGAGAGAAAAGTGACAGCCAGGTTGAGAGCCAATTAAAGCATTTCAAGCGTGGTCTCACACGACCCGAACGCCCCACGAGAAACGTGCTACCGATATTACACTGATAGACAGAGAGAGAGAGAGAGAGGGACGTGAACTCCCGTGGCACTTACCGCGACTGGCCGACCCAGTCGTTCGGCTTCCGCTGCATACCGCGCAAACACGCGACAACTACGTCAGATAGCATCCCCAAACTACACCGCACGGCGATGGCAGAGGCAACACAGACACGGGGTGAGCGGCGAGCGAAAAGGAACATCCGCACGACCAAGAGACGGCGTTAGCGCGGCCGGCCCGCCCGAGCCAGGGCCGCCCAGAAATACCAACCGATTTCGAGGCCGACGGCGAGCCCCGCCGCGTCGACGGCGAGCCAAATCTGGAGCGCCGTCGCTGCGTGCGACCGGCCTGCCAGTTGGCTGCGTACCTCCGACAAACAACGGCGGCGGTGTTCACAACACCGACACCTGCTCGATGCACGGCTCCTGGGAGCCGGTCCGGGGTCACGCGTCACTGACGTCACTGACGTCGCTCACGACGCTCCCGACTGGTGTGACGTGGCAGATGCGACACTCGCAGTTGGCGTGATGTGGCGGCGATGCGACGCTCCCGGCTGGTGTGACGTGGCAGCGACGCGACACTCGCAATTGGCGTGATGTGGCGGCGATGCGACGCTCCCGGCTGGTGTGACGTGGCAGATGCGACACTCGCAATTGGCGTGATGTGGCGGCGATGCGACGCTCCCGGCTGGTGTGACGTGGCAGATGCGACACTCGCAATTGGCGTGATGTGGCGGCGATGCAACGCTCCCGGCTGGTGTGACGTGGCAGATGCGACACTCGCAATTGGCGTGATGTGGCAGCGATGCGACGCTCCCGGCTGGTGTGACGTGGCAGCGACGCGACACTCGCAATTGGCGTGATGTGGCGGCGATGCGACGCTCCCGGCTGGTGTGACGTGGCAGCGACGCGACTCGAGGCGGAGCTCCGATCTCCCTCGGACGTCCTGAGCTCTAAATCATGTCTGCTGACGTTGATGCACGACCGTTACATGGATGACATCATGTTGACTGAGAGTTCGCTCGCCTGATCCTCCAATAACTTCGACGAAGCGCCACCGTTGAACGGGACTCGACGCGCCACTGATGTCCCATGGTGTGTCACCTAGGGTCACTGTGGGTTGGCGACACGCGCCGCACAAGATGACCAGCCAGACCGAAGCAAGAGTGGCTCGCCGGACCAACGCAGCCATGGTGACTCGCCGGACAAGCATGGGTACTCCGAGCCGCGTATCCGTGCCCCGGTGCTGGTGGGCGGCCCCACCAGTGCCGCAGCCGCATCAGTCCTGCATCCTGCAGTGGCAACTGCGTCAGTCTTGCACTGGAACCCGCGTCAGCCCTGGATCCTGCAATGGCAGCTGCGTCAGTCTTGCACTGGCAGCCGCATCAGCCCTTTAGTATAAGCCGCGTCAGTCCTGCAATGTGAGCAGCGTCAGTCCCGCAGTGGCAGCCACGTCAGTTCTTCTGCAGAACAGGCCTCTGCTGTTGTGTCAACTACGATGCAGGTCAAGTTCGATTTCCACGGTGGCGTCATCTTCAAAACAGAAGTGGCGCCGCTTGCGAGGCGCAAGCGTCGCGACGGAGTGCCAGAACTGACGGCACGGGTGGCGTCAATTCTTGCGCGACGACGTGGCGTCCAATCCTGGCGCCCACGCAGGCCCGACCCACCGGCGTCGATTTCGACGCGCGGTGACTCAAGCGCGGTATTTGTGCGCGCGAGCTTGGCAGCCACCCGGCCGGCGGGACGCGCTGCCGATGACGTCACACTCGCCGCGTCACGGCCGGCCACGTCACACGCGACGGCTCAGGGGCGTCGCTCCTTACCCGGAACGGTGACGGCGATGGTCTTCGTGGCTGTCGACGGCGCGCGCTGAGCGAGCGCCGCCCCAGCTGCGCGGAGGCGGCGCGAGCGTGGCGGCCGCTGTCTCGGGCGCTTCCAGCTGCGTGGCAAGTGCACTTTAGGCGGGCCTCTGCGGTGCGTCGGCGGACCTGCCAACTTGTCAGCGCCATCAGCCGTCGACTGTCGGTCCCATCAAATGTCAACTGTCGGCGCCACCAACTGGCAAATGTCGGCGCCATCAGCTGGTAACTGTCGGCGCCACCAACTGTCAAATGTCGGCGCCATCAGCTGGCAACTATCGGCGCCATCAGCTGGCAAATGTCGGCCCGTCGACGGTCGGCTGTCGACGGTCGAACGTCAGCCTGCAGCGAAGTTTGCTCCGACGACGTCCGCTTCCGATGTGAGCAGGGTCGATGCGGTCAGCGGCGGGGGATGTTTTGCTAGCACCACCGCCGGCTGTCCCGGAAGGTCGCTCCTCGCTCCTGATTCATATTTCGATGAGGTGGCGTCGGTGGTGCGCTGCAGCTCGGGAGTCCTCTGTCGGTCCGCCAGCCGGTCTGTACAGCCGCTGATGGTATCGGCGAAGCTGCCAAACACCAGTGCAGGAGGCATGATTGCCTACACCGTCGTGGTGAGTCCGTAGCGCACTCACCGACTCCGGTGCCTCATGTGTCGTCGACTCCCGTCGACATTTTCGGCAGCGGTACTAAACCCACAGCCACTCCCCCACGGTCACTTCATTCACAGACACTCCTTCCACGAGCACTCCATCCACAGACACTCCTTCAACAGGTACTTCCCCCACGGACATGCCCTCCGCCTACACTCTCCGAACGCACCCCATCCACCGGCACTCTCCGCTCACAGGAACTTCATTCAGGCACACTCCTTGGCAGGCACGCTCCCCGGACTCAGCTCCGCTGGGCAGGTGACTCACCTCGCCGTCGGTGACCACCTGAACACAGTCAGCACGACGGGGCAGGCACGCTCCCCGGACTCAGCTCCGCTGGGCAGGTGACTCACCTCGCCGTCGGTGACCACCTGAACACAGTCAGCACGACGGGGCAGGCACGCTCCCCGGGCTCAGCGCTGCCGGGCAGGTGACTCACCTCGATAGCCGTCGGTGACCACCTGAACGCAGTCGTCGCGACGCGTGCTCATCGGGCACTTCCAGAGCGCCCCACTCTTCTCCGTCTGCGGCTGCAGGTTCTTCCCCAGCGGCGCGCCCACCAGCAGCCTGCCGAAAACAAGGCCGACTGTAAAAACACCGCCGCCGGGCCACTCTCTGACAGAGATGGATCGCAGACATACATTAAGACTCTCGCGGCTGGTTAATCGGCTGTACGACTGGCACAGACGGCTGCCGGCATGAGCTACCACTTCTTCAGGCTGGCGGCCAGCTCGTCACGGCACGTGACCACTAGCCGCTCGTCCTGCACACACGCCGCAGTGCCATGACGGGGCCGCGGTGGCGAGTCCGTCAACCACAGTCCGCGATGACCGGTCACGGAACAAAGTCCGTCAATCATAGCCAGCGATGACCGGTCACGGAACAAAGTCCTGGAATCATAGCCAGCGATGACAGGTCACGGAGTCAAGTCCGTCAACTATAGCCAGCGATGACTGGATCACGGAGTCGAGCCTGTCAGTCATAGCCAGCGATGACCGGTCACGGAGTCGAGTCCGTCAATTATAGCCAGCGATGACTTGATTACGGAGTCGAGTCCGTCAATTATAGCCAGCGATGACTGGATCACGGAACCGAGTCCGTCAATCATAGCCAGCGATGACTGGATCACGGAACAGAGTCCGTCAATCATAGCCAGCGATGACTGGATCACGGAGTCGAGTCCGTCAATCATAGCCAGCGATGACTGGTCACGGAGTCAAGTCTGTCAATCATAGCCAGCGATGACTGGATCACGGAGTCGAGTCCGTCAGTCATAGCCAGCGATGACTGGATCACAGAGTCGAGCCCGTCAGTCATAGCCAGCGATGACTGGATCATGGAGTCGAGTCCGTCAGTCATAGCCAGCGATGACCGGTCACGGCACCGAGTCAGTCAATTATAGCCACAGTGCAGGTTATCCTATATTGAGTTATTTTATGACGCATTCAACCGCCAGTCTATATAGCGTCGCCAACCTCTCACGCCGATTGGTCGCGGATGGACTCGGTAAATGCCGTCGGTTGTGAGATTCGAACCCACAACCATCCTGCGATCAAGAGTCTGACGCTCTACCAACTGCGCTGCCGTGGCCCCCTTACAGTGCAGGTCTGAAGGTCGCCACTTCAGGCCGGGACATTAGCCCTAGTACTGGCCACAACCAGAGAGGGAGATGTCCACTTGAGACCGAGACATCAGCCCTAGTACTGGCCACAGCCGGAGAGGGAGATGTCCACTTCAGACCGAGACATCAGCCCTAGTGCCGACCACAACCAGAGAGAGAGAGATGTCCACTTCAGACCGGGACATCAGCCCTAGTGCCGGCCATAGCCGGAAAAGGAGATGTCCACTTCAGACCGAGACATCAGCCCTAGTGCCGACCACAACCAGAGAGAGAGATGTTCACTTCAGACCGGGACATCAGCCCTAGTGCCGGCCATAGCCGGAAAGGGAGATGTCCACTTCAGGCCGGGACATCAGCCCTGGCGCCGACCACATCCATGTCAATGCACAGCCAATACAGTTTCGATATCTCTCGCTGCAGTGGAAGAGAACGAAGATAACTGATGGCGACACTCCCACAGAATAGTGAATAGATAGAACGCATTCATATTCCATCCCACCAATGGACCGCAGCATCGTTAGTCAGTAGCGAGTTGTCAGCATGCGACAGCGTAGTGTTCTGTTCTACTTAGACGCTGCAATGCTTCTCAATCATGAACGAAACAAACATTCACCCGCTCATCACACAATGGATGTGAGCTTCATGACGATGATGATTAATTTGAGTTTAGGGGAGCGCCGACTGTCAAGGTCATTTTGCGCCCAGTATGTGAGTTTGGAATAAGTGTTTGACACACTATGCACATGGCCGTAAATGTTTCCTAAGCTCTCTGAATAGCGCTGTATTTTATACTTGGTACAACACCACTTAGGGGGTACGTGAGGAGAACATCTTAGGGTTGTGGAGTAATGGGCTCAAAGGAATTCGTGTCGTGCAAACTAGGCGCGGGAGGATGATGATGATGATGACGATGATGAGGATGAAGAAATAGTCGATACAACTAACCGCAATCAGATGCCAACTCGCTACGTTAGCTGTCATACGTTTTCTTGTGCTACACACTTCTGTTTTAGTCCAAGAATATGCCTGGATGAACGGCTGGGGGCGCAGAGATGTTCTTTGATTTCTGGCAGCGACGCGGCCTCGTCGAGGCAGCTGCGGACAATTCATAACCAATCCGACTTCCTTGCTCCCATACAGTACCCTCTAAGCACGTAATCACTGTGAAATGAGGCCATCACGACACGTGCGACAGTGACTACGATTCGAAGGTGGATACAGCGGTGAAGTGCCCACAGGCATTGTGTCGATAATCTCGGCGCTTGGGCGTCGAGCATTGGCTAAGTTCCGCGGACGCAGATAGAAGAGATGTGGGCGCCTCGAGCGACAATGGTTATCGAGCGCTGTTGCGTCGCTCACTCCGGCAATTAGCATGAACCTAAGGGCACCTCGACAAAACCATGTGATCATTCAGCGCCCATAGCAATCACTTTAGCATGTCAGAGCTGTGGGAAAAGTGCTACCGAGGTGAGCCTGTGGCCACACAGTCCGACCCCTGGCAGATGCGATCGCTCGCCAGCCGCTCAGTTCAGTTCCAACGAGCGCAAGTCGTGCTCTTCGGCTCCATTCGTCGGCACTTATTGTACCATTGTGCCACAGCTTACGGCTCAGGGACCTTCACCATCAGATCAGAATCTCACGCGGTGGTTCAGCAGGGTGCTTCGCTGAGCTAACTCTCGCAGACCGGACGGGAGTTTCAATGGACAGCCATCAGATAACGCCCGCTGAACGGCACAGCAGCGTATTGATGAAGAACAAGGGGCCGGTGTTCGCCGGCGTTGCGTCACGGGAGACAAACACGGAACGGGGTGCCGTGTTGCAGTCCACCATCGTCACTACGGACAGACCACATGTGAAGGGCCGCTGTTCTACAGTCCACCACCACGGACAGACCACATGTGGAGGGCCACTGTTCTACAGTGCACCGCCACGGACAGACCACATGTGAAGGGCCACTGTTCTACAGTCCACCACCACGGACAGACCACATGTGAAGGGCCACTGTTCTACAGTCCACCGCCGCGGCCAGACCACATGTGCAGGGCCACTGTTCTACAGTCCACCATCGTCACCACGGACAGACCACATGTGAAGGGCCACTGTGCTACAGTCCACCACCACGGACAGACCACATGTGAAGGGCCACTGTGCTACAGTCCACCGCCACGGACAGACCACATGTGAAGGGCCACTGTTCTACAGTCCACCGCCACGGACAGACCACAGGGGGATGGCCGCTGATCTATAGTCCACCACCACAGACAGACCACATGTGCAGGGCCACTGTTCTACAGTCCACCACCACGGACAGACCACATGTGAAGGGACACTGTTCTACAGTCCACCACTAAGGACAGACCACATGTGAAAGGCCACTGTTCTACAGTCCACCACCACGGACAGTCCACATGTGAAGGGCCACTGTGCTACAGTCCACCACCACAGGCAGACCACAGGGGGATGGCCGCTGATCTACAGTCCACCGCCACGGACAGACCACAGGGGGATGACCGCTGATCTACAGTCCACCACCACGGACAGACCACATGTGCAGGGCCACTGTTCTACAGTCCACCACCACGGACAGACCACATGTGAAGGGCCACTGTTCTACAGTCCACCACCACGGACAGTCCACAGGGGGATGGCCACTGGTGTACAGTCCACCAGCACGGACAGACCACATGTGAAGGGCCACTGCTCTACAGTCCACCACCACGGACAGACCACACGTGAAGGGCCACTGTTCCGTGGCCCTTCACGTGCACAACCGGCGAAGAGGGTGGCGGTCACGTGACACGAGTCACGCGACAGGGCGGGTTACGGGAGACGGTGGCAGCAGCGGGGACCACTTCATCCGTCACCCCGTCCCTTGCCCAGTACATCAGCTAAGACCTGGCCCGTCCGGCGCCCCGCCAAACAGTGGACGGACCGCGCAGCTGGACTCAGTCCGTTAGCCATAAATTATTGCACCCAGGTGTGGTCTATTTGTACCCGGCTGTGCCATCCATTCATCCTCACTTCAAATAAAATGTCGACGCGTTCGGTCGGGACAGGAACCACCTGGAGGGCCGCGCCTGTCACCCGGAGCTGGCCGGCACCGCCGACGCTCGCCAATCATCAATTCACGAATGAGTGTCGTGCCACCTCCGGTTGCGCCGTGCACCACCCGGCACGGGTGTGCCGGCAATTGCATGCGTGCGCGCACGTGCGCCGGCATCGGCGGGTGCGTGGGGCGGAGAAAGCGGCGGCGCCGGTGCTGCCACCTGGGCGGTACGCGCCCGTGCTGATTAACGAGCCGTCACGTCTCGACAGCGTCACGACGCGCGCGGCCGAAGCTCGCCGCGGACGTGCCGGTCCGGTCAACGGCAGCGGCTCGACCCGGCTCGGCTGCGACGTGCCGGCCAGCCCCAGGGCACACGGCGACCTGTCGGGCTGCTCCAGGGCACACGGTGACCTGTCGGGCTGCTCCAGGGCACATGGTGACCTGTCGGGCTGCTCCAGGGCACACGGTGACCTGTCGGGCTGCTCCAGGGCACACGGTGACCTGTCGGGCTGCTCCAGGGCACACGGTGACCTGTCGGGCTGCTCCAGGGCACACGGTGACCTTGCACGCTGCCCCAGGGCACACGGTAATCCGTCCGACAGCCTCGGGAGGATACATCGTCAAACGAAAGTCCAGCACCACATGTCGCCTCACCACACGGATCTGAAACTACCGTACAGTCTGCCGGACCGCTCGCGGGGTGCAGTTAACTTTCCACTAGCGTCAGCAAATCCGTCCCAAAGTGTGCAACTTGAGCATCTTCACCTTGTGCACGATCACAGCAGATTAATCTCAGAGCGAGAAACAGCCGCGGAGGTGTACAACTTGAGCATCTTCACCTTGTGCACGATCGCAGCACACCCATATCAGAGCGAGACACAGCCGCGGAGGTGTACAATTTGAGCATCTTCACCTTGTGCACGATCGCAGCACACCCATATCAGAGCGAGAGACAGCCGAGGAGGAACGCAGCTGGAGCGTTTTCATCTTACACACGACCACAGGCGACGACCATGTCAGGAGGCGGTGGATACTATCCGAGGAGGCGGTGGATACCATCCGAGGAGGTGGTGGATACCATGTGAGGAACGGGCTGCTCCAGGGCAGGGGCGGTGGATAACATCCGAGGAGGTGGTGGATACCATCCGAGGAGGCGGTGGATACCATCCGAGGAGGCGGTGGATAACATCCGAGGGGGGTGAATACCATCCGAGGAGGCGGTGGATAACATCCGAGAAGGCGGTGGATAACATCCGAGAAGGCAGTGGATACCATCCGAGGAGGCGGTGGATACCAACCAGCCACAGGAGCTGCTTTCAAGTGACCAACGGGAGCGTCCCGCGTCGGTGCACCAACCTTGGCATAGCTCACGACGCATTCCTTGCAAATATCCGGTTGATTCTACTTAGTAAGGTTCTGTGAGGCCACCGACCTATGACCTCATTTATGGAGACATGCTTGGCGCACTCTTGCAGAAATCGTAGCTTTTGCATGCTCTAATGCACCCAGCGTGCCGAAAGCACTTTTACGTGTCTAGATGTTCGCAGACTGTACGATTACACCAGTGACCTCAAGGTGAATCCACGACCCCGATAGCCACCCACACTAGATGACTTTCGACGAAAAACAAGGCATTCTAGGCTACTTCAACGGCAATGGTTTTGGCTGAGACGGCATTTAGCCGCTGAGAACTCCTTTGTAACACGGTTAGTCTGTACACTTGGGAACTCCTTCACAAGTTACTGTCCATCACCATCGGTGGAAACAGCTGAGTTTGGAGCTGACCCCACCTGCTAGCATGCACGCCTGTTCACTGGGTGTTTGACACTGCTGTTCAGACTCCATGTAGGCTGTGTACCGGAAGCATCGTCTTATCTTATCCAGCATCGCCCTTCACCTACCCCTAAACTGCATTCGTTGACCGAAGCACGACCATCCGCTGACATTGTGTGTGTGGTGTGTTATGTGTGTGTGTCGGTGGGGTGGGGGTGGGGGGGGGGGGGGGATGTAGTAGGCGACACACCGGCGTATGTTGCTGCACATGTCGTGCACGGGCAACATTGCGAGGCGCGCCCTAACCGCCTCTTTAACAACAGCCGTGATTACCGCGAATGTGGTCAAAGGTGACGAAGGTGGCGAGATTATGACAAACGTGGTCAGAGGTGGCGACATCTGCGGCGCGGGCAGAGGGTGCATATTGCCTACTAAGCGCTGGTGAAACATTTCGCAATGTCCACAATCCACGGAAAGACAGGCAGGCGTTGCCATTTTACTTCATGGCGAGCTTTTCCTTCCAGGGGTGAGGGGGGGGGGGGGGGGTGGGGGGGGGGGCGGGGAGGCGCTCAGACACAGCCCTAAACAGCCAAGCAGCAGGCTGTGTGTTGCTACCAAACGTTCGAGACCGATGTATACGCTGTATCACGCACAGTGTTGGTTGGTTGGCTATTGGTGTTACGACACATCGACCGTCGAGTCATGTAGCGTCGCCAATCTCTCACGTCGATTGGTCGCGGGCGAAGAGTAGCGACAGGTGAGACTCGAACCCACAACCTTTCGATTGTGAGACTAGCAACTTACCCCTAGGCTACTCGTCCCCCATGCACGGTGTTGTTGACAATCACTCCCGCTGACTCGCGGTGAAAAATATCCTCCGGGCCATCAGGCATCGATCGGCGACCCTTGCCGCTTAGCCGCAGGGCTTGCACGGGGTCGCCACGGTGTCGGTCCCGGTCCGGCCCACGTCTGCCGGTGAGCTGGACCGCGCGCAACAACACGTGCTGACGCCTGCTCTCACGTGTGAACTCATCTCTCTCGAGTCCACCGGCCGGAAAAAGGCCGAGCGGCGAGGGTCCCGTGTCCGGCTCACTGAATCAATGTCGGACGGGGGTCGTGCCGTCCGGTCAGACGGCAACGACCGAGCCGGCGCGGCCGCTGATTGTTCGGGGCGTCTCGGCGCGCCGGCGGGCGGCGTGACGGCGCCGTGACGCCGTGACGACCTCGGCGGGCGTGCCGCCGGCGGTGCGGTCGGTGACCCGGCCGACCCACAGGTCGGCCGGCGGCTCGCCGCGCTGGCTCCGCACTCGACGAATGGCCCGACAAAAGAGGACGCGTCGGGCGACATCGGTAGTCGGCCGGTCTCGGCTCGCGCGCATTAGTGGCGCGCAAAAACCCGCCCGGTGTGTCGCAAAGCGGACAAGAAGCGCCCGCCGAAGGTGTAATTGTTGTTGGATTTCACGCCCGGCAAGTGGCGCGATCGGCGTCGCATCTGTTCGGCGTTCGGCGGCACAGTTGTCGATGGCGCGTGGCCACAGGTGACGTCACCACCGAGACGTGGCCCTCCATGAGCCTTCGGCCCACAGCATGATCAATAGGGCAGACCAGGAGGTGGCTTCGTGCTTTGTAATCCTGGATGTGCTTTGTAGTCCTGGATGTGAGAGGAAGTTTTTGGGTAATCGAACATGAATCGCATTTTCCTTCAAACCTGTGACATAAGAATATCAGCTTGTACTTGCCGGTGAATCGTAGTCAGAACTGAAAGTTCTGGCTAAGACTCATCAGTTCACATCGTCTTATCTTCAGCTGGAAATTTCATCCTTACCTGTTCCGGTACTAAGATGCCTAGACATAATTTCAGTTGCACGATTTCCACGTGACCTCCACGACTGAAAATAAAGCACCCCACACTCTCCAGATCCCACCACCTACACTCCTGATACAGCCCACTGATTTTGCGACGCACTGGCCTCGAATATGTTCCGCGCCCACCCAAATATTGCACCTATTTCACATGCGACCTTGGCGACCGTCGCCTGGCCCGAGCCGTCCGTCGGTGCGGCGGGATCGCCACGCCCACCACAATCGTCACATGGTCGTCTCGTGTTTCAGCCATCACCAACAAACATCAGCCGGCCAACAGGGTGTCGGCCATATCCCAGCCTGACAGTCTGCCGCCAGCCGGGTAATAGCCAGACCCCGGCCTACTTCTTCCCGGTGCGCATCCACCGCATAGTGGGGATGTTCACGCGTGCGCCAGCACGTGCGTGGGAAGAGGGGGAGGTGGCGGTCAGCTCTCCTCCCACGGACCGCCCACCGCGTCGTGCCACAGACAAATCCACTCGCTATCAGGCAGGCACGCCGGAAGGCCAGAGGGCTGACCGGGTGGGAGGAGGGGGAGGTGGTGATCAGAGCCCACCGCGTCGTGCCCCAGGTCGATTCACCCGCCACCCGGCAGGTATACCAGACGGCCAGAGGGCTGGTCGGATTGGAAGTGGGGGAGGTGGCGATCGGAGGGGCCCGCCCACCCACTGCGCCGTGCCCCAGACCGATTCCCCGGCACCCGGCAGGTACACCAGACGGCCAGAGGGCTGACCGTTCGGCGCGCGGTGCGTTCCCACGAGTCAGACCGTCAGTCGGCCGGTGGTCTCACTTAGCGGCCCACCGCAGTGGCGTCGTCAGGCGGCTGGTGACGGAGGCAGACGCCCCTCAGCCCATCCCTCCTCCACCCCACCACCAGCGCACCGCGGCACACACTGTCCCAGACCTGACGGGCACAGCCGCCGCCGCGTCACTCGGCGGCCGGGCACGTGACGTGCCGCGCGAACGGCCACACCATCCGCGCGACGTCCGCCTCTGCGCCGTGTGTTGGCCGACCGAGGCCGCGTCACGTCAACACGCCCCCGACCGCGTCGTGTTGACGTGCTGCGGAAACGGCTACACGCGGCAGCTGAGAACGCAAGTGATTCAGTGACCGACCGTCCAGCCGCCTGACGGCTCGGCAGACCGACCGTCCAGCCGCCTGACGGCTCGGCGGGCAGGTGCGGGCCGCCGCCACCGACGCCCGCGCGTCTGCGCACGCCGTCGCGCCCCTCGATAACACCGCCACACATTATCCAGGTGAGCGGAATGGCTGAGCGGCGGCGCCCGCGGCGCCCGGGGAGGCGAATTCCGCGCCCGCCGCGTCAATTCACGGCTCCGGTACATGGGGGAATGATGATCCGCCGCGGCCACAGGCGCCCGGCGAGTCGGCCAGCGGGCACCATTCAACACGTCGCGTCTCAACGACCGTCACACACCAATGGACTGCGCGCACTATGGCGCGAGCTGCGACGATAGGGTGCGCGCACTATGGCGCGAGTTCTGGCCATAGGGTGCGCGACACCGCATGAACGGGCAAGCGGATTCATGGGCGCCGAGAGGATAAGACAAATAAATGGTGGCGTCCCCACCACTGCATTTGGCGCATGCCAAATGCGGCGAGGTGGCCTGTGACCGGTGAAGCGTTCGTGATCGGCGTGGATTCCACCTGTCGGCGATGTGAGCCTGGCCACGATTTACGCGGCAACCCCAATCACCATATGATGGGAAGAGCCAGGTGTGAGCTCTCACACCCAAATTACTCAAGGTGAGCTGCCATCGCTTGAAGCTGCTACACCACAAGGCGGGTCAGCTCACACCAGCTGTCTCCATCCGGTGTCATTCAGGTCTGACGTCGTGCACGTCGGCTGGCCTCCAATAAAGCTAAGTGGGCGTCAGGACGGGACCGCACCGCCGGCATCGACATCGACGACATCATGTCCGCAGTGTCGACATCGACGGCTCCGATACTACGTCCGCAGGCGACGCCCACCAACCCTGCAAACCAGCCGTCTAAAAGAAGTCACGGTCAGAGAAAATGCCAGCTCGGCCGACCAGACATTCAGGTGGGCCGCCTGATCTGGCGGCCGACCCTTTCTCGGCCGGCTGATCGACCCAGACGGCACCCCGGGTGCGCCATGGGGGGAGGGAGAGGAGCGGCAGGAGGGCCAGACACAGAGGCGAGACAGACAGACAGGCATACAGATAGACAGACAGACAGACAGACATGCTTACAGGCATACAGATATACAGACCTACAGACATACAGACAGATATCAGACGGGCAGACAGACAGACGAGCCGATTGGCAATCCCGAGGGCAGACAGACAGACGGGCCGATTGGCAGTCCCGAAGGCAGACATACAGACATGCAGACATACAGACAGACATCAGACAGACAGACAGACAGACGAGCCGATTGGCAGTCCCGAAGGCAGACAGAGGCAGCAGGCTGGCAGTCCCGAAGGCAGACAGAGGCAGCAGGCTGGCAGTCCCGAAGGCAGACAGGGGCAGCAGGCTGGCAGTCCCGAAGGCAGACAGGGGCAGCAGGCTGACAGTCCCGAAGGCAGACAGGGGCAGCAGGCTGGCAGTCCCGAAGGCAGACAGAGGCAGCAGGCTGGCAGTCCCGAAGGCAGACAGGGGCAGCAGGCTGCAGAGACAGACAGAAGAGCTGGCAGTCGAAGGCAGACAGGGGCAGCAGGGGGTCCGAAGGCAGACAGAGGCAGCAGGCTGGCAGTCCCGAAGGCAGACAGGGGCAGCAGGCTGGCAGTCCCGAAGGCAGACAGAGGCAGCAGGCTGGCAGTCCCGAAGGCAGACAGGGGCAGCAGGCTGGCACCTTACGCCGCTGTGCATGGCGTGCAGTGCCAGCGGCACAGACACGGCCGCACGTCTCCGGAGCGCCCGTACGACACCCGCCACTCGCCTGGCCGGTGGAATGGGAACACGGCGCCTCGACCAAGGCGCGTCCCCTACGAAAACGACAATCGGCTGGCCATTGTGTCGGCGCGCGGTTCGGCGCGCCCGGCCGGGCAGCCCACTTCGCCGGGCTTGTTTATGGCCGCGCCGCTGCTGCCGCCCGCACACCGGCAACCGGGACCGGCCAGCCCGGGAGAAAGTGTACGGCCTGATGCGGCATTGTCTCGCAGCTGTTGCGCGGCTCGATGTGAGCGGCTTGTGTAGCGTATGACGGCACGGCAGTCGAAACTCGGCTATCGATCGCCACCCCACCCTTAATGATCACCTGGACCAGCTGTGCGTGAGGCATGTCGGCACTGGATGCCGGATAAATTTACGGACGAATGCACTAGATACTTGGTTTTTGCGATCGCCTGCTTGGCATAGCGCGACTGCCCCGCACTACCTCGCACTGCGGCCGGAGTCCGCACTACCACCGCAGGCTACCCATCACTACCATCGCAGGCTGCCCATCACTACCACCGCAGGCTACCCATCACTACCACCGCAGGCTACCCATCACTACCACCGCAGGCTACCCATCACTACCATAGCAGGCTGCCCATCACTACCACCGCAGCTGCCCATCACTACCACCGCAGGCTACCCATCACTACCACCGCAGGCTACCCATCACTACCACCGCAGGCTGCCCATCACTACCACCGCAGGCTACCCATCACTACCACCGCAGGCTACCCATCACTACCATCGCAGGCTACCCATCACTACCATCGCAGGCGCCCATCACTACCATCGCAGGCTATCACTACCATCACTACCATCGCAGGCTGCCCATCACTACCACCGCAGGCTACCCATCACTACCACCGCAGGCTGCCCATCACTACCATCGCAGGCTACCCATCACTACCATCGCAGACTGCCCATCACTACCATCGCAGGCTACCCATCACTACCACCGCAGGCTACCCATCACTACCACCGCAGGCTACCCATCACTACCACCGCAGGCTACCCATCACTACCATCGCAGGCTGCGCATCACCAGCGCCCAAAGCAACGTCCCGACGTCGCCAAGATGGACGGACATAAAGTTGCAAGCCGGTCCAGCACCAAATCTACAGCACGTGGCACGGGGATTCGACAACACATAGCGCCGGAAGTCGACAACACGTGACACAGAATCAACAACACGTGGCACGGAGATTCGACAACACGTGATACTGATGGCCGACAACACATGACACTGGCAGTCGACAACACGTGGTGCAGGAAGTCGACAACACGTGACACAGTCAACAACACGTGGTACGGAAAGTCGACAGCACTGGGGTCGACAACACGTGGCGCGGGTATTCGACAGCACGTTACACTGTGAGTCCACAACACGTGGCACTGGGTGTCGACAACACATGGCAGGGGTTCGACAACACGGCGAGTCGACCACACGTGATCTGGCACCTGTTGCGGTTCAGAAGTCAGCCAACACACGCCACCACCACTGTGTGGGTTGGCAGAGCTCGCGACACTGCTCGGGCCCCGTCTGACAACAAAACTCGTCGCCCGGCCAGCGCGGCCCCATTAAGAGCCTGGTCAACACATATGAGGTCAGCTGGGTGACGTAGGTGAAAGAGCGGAGCGGCCTGTGAACAGGTCGGGATGAAGCCATCGAGCCGCCCGGCGATGAAACTACCCCGCATCGAGCCGGCAGACGGTAGCTGGCGATGAGAATACCCAGCATCGAGCCACCCGGCACATCAAGGCACCGGCCCGAGGCGGGCGCACCGGCCGGCTCGGGCGGGTGACGCGACACGACGTGACGTGACGCGACGGGACGCGACGTGACGCGACAGGACGCGACGTGACGCGACAGGACGTGACGCGACGCGACAGGACGTGCCGCGACAGAACGCGACGTGACGCGACAGGACGTGACGCGACGCGACAGGACGTGCCGCGACAGAACGCGACGTGACGC
Organism: Imbricaverruca yamaguchii; assembly: GCA_034440575.1. Classification (NCBI taxonomy): domain Eukaryota; kingdom Metazoa; phylum Arthropoda; class Thecostraca; family Neoverrucidae; genus Imbricaverruca; species Imbricaverruca yamaguchii. Next base: position 2,692,690 of record JAOTOL010001659.1, read on the forward strand.
GACAGGACGCGACGTGACGCGACAGGACGTGACGCGACGCGACAGGACGTGACGTGACGCGACAGGACGCGACGTGACGCGACAGGACACGACGTGACGCGACAGGACGTGACGTGACGCGACAGGACGTGACGCAACAGGACTGCCGCGACAGAACGTGACGTGACGCGACAGGACGCGACGTGACGCGACAGGACGTGACGCGACGCGACAGGACGTGCCGCGACAGAACGCGACGTGACCGAGGCACCGGCTGACTGCGCGTTACCACATGACCGGCGGCCGGGTCGGTCCGTCACAGGTAACGAGCTCATCCCACACGGACGGTCCGTCGGCCCCAATTATTGGCCAGTTACGCCGTGAACCGTCGAGACCGCGTCTTCGCCACAAAACCGCCGCCGCCGATCGACGGCGCCATCCATCTGGAGCGGCCAGGTCCGGGTCAGGTCAGCCAGGTCAGGCCGGGTCGCAGGGGACCACAGCGTGCAGAGTCACAGGAGCGGAACTCCATCTGGAGCAGGTGGACCAGAGAGATCGGAGAAATGGAACCCCCATCTGGAGTGCGTGAACCATCATGGAAGGTGACAAAAATTGGACTTCATCTGGGGACAGAAACGTGCGAGTGCGTGCAGTCGCAGGGGAGACCTTTTCTTCTTCTTCTTCTTCAAGAGTACCCTCGGGGCTGACCGCCAGCTGGCACGAGCTAATGCGACGTATCGAACACTTCATCGTCGAATATCGGGACGTTACGGAAAATTGTGACTCCTGCACGAAGTCTGACAAACTGAGCACCACTAAAAGTCGATGCCGATATCGATAAAGATTCGTATAATGAATAAACATAGTTAAAGGAATACGCTCATGTACACCAGCCCACGCTACAACTCGGTACGGGACGTGCCGAAATATGTCACGCTATAGCCTGGTGCTGAGTGACGTGTCGTGTCACAACCTGGTGCCGGAACACGTCGCACCACAACTTGGTGCAGAGGGGCGTTGCGGAACATAAGCGCCGCATGTGCCCGGCGTCCAAACAGTCCTGCACACGAGCCAGCAGCAGCGCCTGATCCACTTGGAAACAAGCCAAATGGGTCTGGGCGGCAGCGAGGCGCGGCGAGCACGCCCCTGCCGGGCAGCGGCTCCCGAGGCTGACATAGGCGGCGGCCGGGACGGCTTCAGAGGCTGACGCGGGCAGCTGACACGGAAGCTGACATGGGCAGCGGCCGGGCAGCGGCTTCAGAAGCCGACATGGACGGCGACCAAGCCGACTCCAGAAGCTGACGCCGCAGCCGTGCCGGCTCCGAAGGCTGACGCCAGCAGCCGGGCCGGCTGCGGAAGCTGACGCGGTCAGCGACCGTCGGCGGCTGACACTCGACACGGGCCCGCCGGCCGGTGTCGAGTGTCGTCAGGCGACGGCCACGTCAGCGCCGCGGTCCAGGTCTCCGACTGGCCGCGCCGGCCGGCCGGCAGACCCAGGTGTTCGGACACCACCCCCGGTAACGAGACGCGGCCGCCGCGCGCGCGCGCCTCCCCTATCGTCCACAAATCACGGCGTCGTTAGCTTTTTGCCGGCGGCAGTCCGTCGTCGCCGGGCGTGCCGGGACAAACGGCCAGTAAACAGGGCGCGGCCACGCAGCGCCGCGCCGGGGACGGCTCACTCCGGGTTTGGCCAGGCGCGGCCCGCACTGCCGACAAGGCGTGACGTCACCGGCGCGTGACGTCACCGTCGCTGGAAAGGCGTCTCCGCGCCGGCGCCAACGCATCGCCGGCCGCGGTGAAAATACGCCCGCCCGCCAACGCGCCGCGCACACGCACCACGCACCTGCGCCGCAGACGACTCCCGCGGAGGCGCATCTGTCGAGCGAATCGGCGGCGATTTGCGGCGATTGGCGGCGCCGCGCCGAGCCGCGACTCGCGCAGTCCGTGTCGCAGCGAGTCGCAGAGCTCGCGTCGCAGCGAGTCGCGCGCGCGCCGGCCGGCCGGCGCCAGCGTCGTCGTTAGACGCGGCGTCAGATGCTGGAACTGCACGTCAGCGGGGCCAAGGTCGGCGGCCGGCGCCGTGTCAGAGAGTAAAACCGGTCTCGGCGGCAGCATATCCACACCGCCCAGTGAGCCGACCGACTCCTTATTAGGCCCGACCGGCGGCCGGCCAGCACCGCCGAGGCGTCTCCGCCATATATAGGACAGGCCGACGTTTGAAATCATTTCAAATTGACTCTTTTGCCGCCCTCTCCCGCCGATTGATGGCGCGCGCGTGAGAACACCAGCCGGGCGCGCGCGCGCGAGGTGGCCGTCGGGAGTGCGTGTGTGGGATCGACACGCTGTGGTGAGCAGATGACCAGCTGACTGCCCGGAGGTCCCGCGGCGGTCCGCCCGACCTGCGCCGGTACTCGCCGCACCTGCCGCGGCGCTGTACCCATTCAGGTGGCGGCCGGGGGCGGCCCGCGGCAAGACGAAACCGGCACACACGGCTGGAAATCAGCTCCGCAGGCGCCGGCCGCGCACGCGCAGACACAGCTCGATTCGTCTCGATAATGGTCGATGATCGCGAGTGCGAAGTCGGACATTGCTGGATGGTAACTGTTTTGGGATTCGGCAGACGGCACGGAGTGTGGGGGGGGGGCAACGGCACGTGCCAGACCAGGCTGCAAAACAGGCCACTGGAGAAAGGTGTCCGGTGCACCTGACCAGCGCACAGCTACAAGTCTGCGTCCGACGCCAGCAAACGGCTGCGTGTCGGCACACTAAGTGCACGGCTACATGTTTATAGACTAGGGTAGCGAATGTAAAGCACATACAAATAACAACGCGATAGCAAATGTACAACACAAACACGAAAAAGCACAAAAACGACTAAAGAACGATCAGGACGGAATATCGAGTAGAGTATCGGGTAGAGCACAGCGTTGCGTGTTATCGAGTAGAGTGTCAGATAGAGCACAGAGTAGTTGAGTCATGGAGTAGAGCATCGGGTAGAGTACGGTGCTGTCGAGTTATAGAGTAGAGTATCGCATATACCACAGATTTATCGAGTAACGTTCGAGTATAGAACGGCGCTGACCAGACGCTCTAGCCCAGTGGCGTTTAGACTTGGAGGCCGGGCTCGTTAGTACGGGGTACGGTGATTTCTCGGATGTGGATGGGAGGGGCGAGGCAGGGCGTCTGCCGGCACCAGTCTGCAGACCTGGCATGACGTGGGCCGGCGCCTGCGGTCACTCTGACTCAATGGGACCGGTCGCATGTGCCGGACGGCGGTACAACAGCTGACTGGCCATGCGCCAGCTCCGACCGGACCTGGCAGTGGTGACGTCATGGCCGACCTGCCGGCCACCGCCGCACCACCTGGCAGTGATGACGTCATGGCTGACCTGCCGGCCACCGCCGCACCACCTGGCAGTGATGACGTCATGGCCGACCTGCCGGCCACTGCCGCACCACCTGGCAGTGATGACGTCATGGCTGACCTGCCGGCCAACGCCCGTCCCATCTGGCAGTGGTGACGTCATGGCTGACCAGCGCCGCACCATCTGACTGTGGTGACGTCATGGCTGACCAGCGCCGCACCATCTGACTGGTGACGTCATGACCCACCTGCCGGTCAGCGGCCGGCCCACCTGACAGCGGTAACGCCATGACCCACCTGCCCGCCACCTCTTGTCGGCGCCAGCCGTGCACCGGCCTCAAACGCCGGCCGGATAAACGGCCGTCGGTCGCTGCACCGGCCAGGCGTCGCCGGCAAGATGGGGGCCGACAGAGTGAGTGGCGGGCCGACGCCGGCCGGCCCTGCAACGGCGGCCCGCCCACCTGGCCGTGGACGGCCTGCAGGACGCCGCGGCAAGTGGGGAAACTCGCCACCGGCACCCTGTCCCACGTGGTCCAGCCGCGTCTCGGCAGGACAACGCCCGGACAGGACACCGCCCGGACAGGACAATGCCCGGACAGGACAACGCCCGGACAGGACAACGCCCGGACAGGACACCGCACCGGCTGGATACTTGGCCAGACAGGACACCGTCCCGGCTGGACACTTGGCCAGACGGGACACCGTCCGGACAGGACACCGTCCGAACAGGACACTTGGCCAGAAGGACACCGTCCGGACAGGACACCGCCCGGACAGGACACCGTCCGGACATCCAACAACTGCTGGACAACGGTGTTACCGTACAGTGGGAGGCGATGAGAGGAGACGAGAGGGCAGGGGAGGAGTACCCCGGTATGAGAGAGGAGAGGGCAGGGGAGGAGTACCCCGGGAGGAGAGAGGAGAGGGCAGGGGAGGAGTACCCCGCTCCCGGCGCCGGCACCGACTCAGACGCCGGCGGCCGCCCGGGACGACAGGCCGCTGCAGGCTTTGAAGCACGGCTCCAGCCGGGCGTGATGCACAGACGGCGCGCATCCCAGCCGGCGGTGATTCGCCGTGCCGCCGCCAGATGGCCACCTCCGCACAAGGTCACCGTCAACACAAGGCGGTCGCACCGCGTCCGACAGCGCCGCCGCCGCATACTCGCCGCCGCGACAAGCCACGACGATGCCAGATGTCACGGTCCGTCGCGACGATGAGGTGACGACGAGTCGTCGATCGGCGCAGGAGGGAGCCGGGCGGCCGCCGACGGCGACGGACCCCGCGGCCGACTCGGCTCTGACGTCATCACGTGTCGTCAGGTGTCGGCGCTGACGGGGGCGGAGCGTGACGTCGGCATTCCACGGCGGCCGTTCGGCGCGGCCTGGTAATCGGAGCTGGTCAGGTGACCGGCAGGCCGTGCTCGGTGCTGGTGGACTCGCCTGGGGGCACGGGTCAGCCGGTCTCCCGCTGGGCGGGTTCAGCCGGTCAGAGGTGGTGGTGGACTCGCCTGAGGGCGCGAGGGACTCTCACTGGACAGGTCAGCTGGTCAGAGGTGGTGGTGGACTCGCCTGGGCAGGTCAGCCGGTCAGAAGTGGTGGTGGACTCGCCTGGGGGCCGGGGACTCACTGGACAGGTTGGTCAGAGGTGGTGGTGGACTCGCCTGGGCAGGTCAGCCGGTCAGAGGTGGTGGTGGACTCGCCTGAGGGCGGGGCCACTGGACAGGTCAGCTGGTCAGAGGTGGTGGTGGACTCGCCTGGCGGGGACTCCCGCTGGACAGGTCAGCCGGTCAGAGGTGGTGGTGGACTCGCCTGAGGGCACGGGTGACTCCCCTGGACAGGTCAGCCGGTCAGAGGTGGTGGTGGACTCGCCTGAGGGCGCACGGGCGACTCCCCTGGACAGGTCAGCCGGTCAGAGGTGGTGGTGGACTCGCCTGGGCAGGTCAGCCGGTCAGAGGTGGTGGTGGACTCGCCTGAGGGCACGGGTGACTCCCCTGGACAGGTCAGCCGGTCAGAGGTGGTGGTGGACTCGCCTGAGGGCTCGGGCGACTCCCACTGGACAGGTCAGCCGGTCAGAGGTGGTGGTGGACTCGCCTGGGGGCACGGGTGACTCCCACTGGACAGGGCTCGCCTGAGGGCTCGGGCGACTCCCACTGGACAGGTCAGCCGGTCAGAGGTGAACGTGGCGGCGCTTCTAGCACCAGTCGGTGCACAGTCGTGGTCGTGGCCGTGACGTGCGGCCAGAGTATCGTGGGACTGACAGAATATCTGGTGCGCCGGGCATGGTGGGTGCATGCCGTGCACTTTCCAGCGTCATGTGCAGTGCACTTGCACGACGTCTGTCCTTCCATCATACATGACGCATGGTCTTCCCCTTCTGCATGCAGCGTCGTACACGTCAACCCAAATATGGACACGCTAACATATCGCATGCAGCACTCCACCATTTTCCACCTGCACCATGCCGACTGTAAATGCCCATGGCGTCCTGTTCCTCCTCACCTCAGCCACCGGTGCATTCCCTCGACAAACAATCAGAACTATGCAAGCCGTACATCCTCACCCCACGTCGCGCACTGTCCGTATCCACATTGGGCGCGCCCCTCGCGCTGTTGATTGCTCGACCGGCCGCTTTCGTCGGGCGTCCCGCCAAATGACATATTACACGCATCAGGGCCGTGTATGACGTCTAGCCTCCATTCGTCAAATTCTCATCAGTATTCCGTGGGCGGAGGCAATTCGACTTGCATTCGTTATCGAACATTGGGCCATTATTTGCCGGAGTGATTGGAGCTATAAATTCACTGGCCGGATGAATCCACCGAAAACAATCGGGAAAGGAGCGCACTTCGATACAATCGGCCGGGCGGCCGCCCGGCCCGTCCGACAGCTTTACGGCCGACACCGGTGTGTGACAGCAGTGCGCCGCGATCGTAAACAGCGCCGATAAGCGCGCCGCAGCGGCTGCAGCGGGCCTCGCCGCGCTCGTCATCTCTGGCCATCATGCCGGGCGTCCCGTCGGGAGCAGTGTGGCCGCCCAGGCCCGCTCGCGGCGGCAGCGCGGCCGGGCCGATTGTCGGTCGACGCGGGCCCGCCCGCTCTCCCGCGACTGCGACTCGGGCGGCGACCCGCCGTCGGCGCCGTCGCCGCCGACGGGGCTCGCCGCTGTCGACGGCCACTCCCCGTGGCGGCCGCGCCGGCCGCAATCGACGATCCGACACGCTCGGTGAACTGCCGGCGGCGACTCGGACCGATGGTCCGGGAGAGGGGGTCCGGCGGCGCCGCGCAGCCGCCGCACTGTGGGCCAGAACAGCTGCAAGTGTGGCGTAAGTCAACCGCACGTGTTTTGTTGATAAATATACGTGTCCGGAGGAAATGCGTCGTGCAGATTCCGGTCGCTATTTTATGTAGAACTAACCTACGTGGTCTCTCAAGGAGAAAGCCAGGTCAGTGACCTACTGAAATAGTATGGTCTAAGTTTTGATCACCTGTTAGCTATATATGCGATAATTTGAATCACGGAATTCGATAGCATACCACGTTATACATACACACATACTCAGGTGTATTTCTGTCGGCATGGCTGAAATGCCAATCGACTGAGTACGAAGGAAAGCTAAATAATTTCGTCGGTCGCTTCGCATTGTTCGTATTGTTTCGGATCTTTTGCCGGATGCATAAGATTGTCAGCAGTGTGTCGGTCAGCGATCTTGTGGCCCTCATTTTCGCACCGCATCCTCGCAAGGGAACCCCAGTTGGTGTCTTCACAGGCAGTCGGGTGTACAGGTGATGATCGTGACCTTTACGACTCACTCAGCAACTGAGCCACATGACATCGCCTGCCTTTCACCCCGGCAGGAAAGGCGGGCACCGCGGGGAATCGAACCCCGTACCTCTGGCATTCCAGATGCTCAGCTGAAGCAGTAGCAGTGTCCTCCATATCGCTTCGCTGCAGGCACACTTTGTTGTCAGACAAAATGCGTCGGCATTACAACTGCACTTGCCCATTTTCGCTTTGCTTTAGCTCTCAAGAAATACAGTTCTTGCTAGCATAAGGAGAACAAAAGCCCCCGATCACGGCTACCAATTTGGAAGAGAAAACCCCTCCGAGAGGATGGAAGGCCCACAGGACGCAAACGAATGCGTAGAGGCGTGCAATGAAGACACACAACAAATAGGAAAATCATCATTCATAAGACTTCCTCATTCAGGGAAGAGCTTTGGGTTTCACGAAGCCCCTTGGGCCCAGGAGGCTCCTTTTGGGCCTAGGAGCCTATTCAAACTATATGCAGCGGGGCGCAATGCCGTTCCGAACCAGACTGACAATACGACTTTGACAACATGCTATGAAGACAGATGCTGACATACGAAAGAAAACAATATGTTCGATCCCACTGTTTCAGCCAAACTTTCATCATCGCATACCCAAGATTTGCATTTCCGATTATTCCGATCACTTCAAATAGTATACAACAATTCGAAAAATTGCTTCAGTCATGTAGCATTTCAGGCGATTCAGGCCGTTGGTGCGACGGGTAGCTTGGGAGGGATGACGTCGGCAGCGACGGCCCCGATCCAGTCAGAGTTCGGTGCGGCGAGCCTGGTCAGCGCCACACGTAGAGGGCATCCGGTGCGGGTCAGCGACGCCTGGCCCATCCCCTGCAGCTGACAGACATCCCCTGGACGGGCTGACAATGGCGACCGACTGTCGGGCCGCCAGAGGTCAGCCAGGTCAGCTGGGTCAGCGAGAGGAGCACAGGCGAGTTAGGTGACGTCGGCTCTCTCTGCAGCACCTGCCGCACCGTCACGCCAGCTAAGCCATCTACACCAGCCACACTAGCTGTACGAGCTACACCAGCCAACCCATTTGCACCAGCCACACCAGCCAAACCGTCTGCACCAGCCACACTAGCCGTACGAACTGCACCAGCCACACTAGCCAAGCCAGCTACACCAGCCGTACCAGCCGAATCAGCTGCACCAGCGAAACCGTCTGCACCAGCTAAACCATCTGCACCAGCCACACGAGCCGCACCAGCGGCAGTCAGCGACAGCCGAAACTGGACACGCCGGCGGATGTCGTCACGTACACGAGACCTGCCGCAGTACGGGCCGTATCGTGTGCAGGCAGGCGATGACGGCTCTCTCTCTCTCTTTCTCTCTGCAGCGCCAGCCGCACCAGCCGACCACCGAAACTGGACACGTGACACGCCGGCGGCTCGCGCGCCGTGTCACGTGCGCGCGACCTGCCGCAGTGGGGACGTGTCGCATGCACGGCACAGGTGGCGACGCGTTCCACGCCGACCACCGACCACTTCGTGGAGACTGGCTCGGCGGCTCGGCGACTCGGCGGCTCGGCGACTCGGCGACTCGGCGACTCGGCGACTCGGCGACTCGGCGACTCGGTGGCCGCAGCTCCACGACGCGACGAAACGCGAGCGCGCAAAAAGGAGCCAGAACGCGGCCAGCCGCGACACGTGAAATAACAAACGCCGGCATGGGAAGACGCCGCGTCAGCGAGCAAGAATGCCGCTCGGCAGGCGGCGACGCTCTGCAGCGCCGCCGGTCGGGTCTCCTCGTGTGGCGCGCACGCCGCCGTCGCGAGACATATAAGGCGCCCGGCCGGCGATGGCCGCGCTCGACAAGCCGGTATCTGCCACTTCGGGTTTCGCTGGCGCCAGGCGGTGCATGAACGGTCATCCGTTTACTTCCACTTCGCGGCCGGCGCCGGGCGGCGGCGGTGGGCAGCTGGGCTCTGTGGTCGCCAGCGTGCTCATGGGCTCTCTGAGCGCGCGTGTGGCCACACACGCGTGACGTTGGGCACACCGTGTCAACATATCGAGTCCACGCGCGCTCACACACCCGTGACACCAGGCGCACCGTGTCCTCATCTCGAGTCCACACACGCTCACGTTTACTTGCGCACGCGCGACATCGCGGGTGCCGGTGGGTGGCGAGACAGCGAGTCGCGCCCATACCTCGAGTCCACCCGCGTCGTCTCCCGCATCGTCTCCAGCACCGCCCCCGGCGCCACCGTCTCGCACAGCTACCGTGCGGTATTCACCGTCAGAGTGGTGCATAACTTCGCGGTACCCTGCGCGAGCATGCGGTCACGATGCGCATGGTGCAAACGGCTGAGAGATGTGGCAGTGTTTGTTGGCTGCTTTCATCGGATGATGCGACCTTGACGGGGGCGCCCGCTCTGCCAAGTGTAGCGGACGAGGTGCCAACTTGACGCCCGAGTCCACCCCGACCAGTGATGCCAATCTTGAAGATGGACTTGATCGGAAGTCAGTGGATACGCGGCCAGTTGTGGTCAGACGTTTTCGCCGTGAAAGCGGGTAGTAAAACATATGTCGCAGACTGCTCGCTGAACGCTGGCATAAGACGGCACTGGTTGCATTGGCTGAGCGAGGGGGCTCCCGTGCTGTAGGCACAACATCGGTCACAAAAGCCCGATGGGAAGCGTGTGACAACTTGGGAAACGACGGCGATTGTGTTCCCCTGGAGACCCTTACAGGCGTGACCAGTGCGAGTACTGCTACACTGTTGTGTCCATTTTTGGCGGAAACGCAGGAATTCTTGAGAAAAATGTATTTTAAGAATTCGGAAGCGTCTTCAAATTTGGAGTGCCATGCTCCATATTCGGCAAACTAGCCAGGTTGCCGAAATAGCGCTGCCAATTTCGGCCTGGGTATGTGCATTGGAAAGCAATCTGATCCAGCCGAAATTGGCCGCAGCATTGCAAAATCCGGGTTCATCTACCGAATATGGCGGACGTATCTCAAACTTAAATCCAGCATAACGAATGACAAAGTAACCCAAGTGCTATGCTTCGCGGTCCTTTGTTCTACATGCTTCCCGCTCGGTTCAGCTCCCGCATGCACCCGCTCAGTGCGGCATCTTCCCACCCAGCAGGCTCACGCCACCGTGACGTGACGACGTACCACGTGACCGGCGGCGCGGCTGGACCGACGCCAGAAAGTACAGCCATGAAACATTCTCTTGGAGCGCAGCATATGCACACTTTGAACATTTCGGTGGAAGCGGCTAAGAATAACACCCAAAAGACCATGTTACTTCTGAGAAAAGGAATTTTAACTTGAAACGTAAGAAAAAAAACATCGTACTAAGGTTATGAGGGGGCAAGTGTCTGACAGGGTTCGACCGGGTAATCCGGAAGGACTTTTGTCGTGTAACACGGGAGCACACTCACTCCGGCTTTGCCCGTTCTCGAAATGAACAAAAACTAACAAATCTATCAAATAAAGAATTTAAATTACAAGTGTTTCGTAAGTGTCGTAGATGGCCGTGACAAGAAGGTTTGAAGAAGAAAAACTTCGGTTGAATGATAAACCAACCAGTATTTTGATGGGCAATATGTCTAAACAAGATCTTGGCTGGACTTTGGCTGGTTCTGACCTGGATCCAGACTGGGCTTGAATTGGACCTCGATTTTAGTCTGCAACTGATTGGGGCAGGTGTATCTCCTCTAGTCGGCAGGTTTAGACTGAATTGACTTGGTTTGAACCCGGTCTGGACAGGTGTGGGTCCCAAACTGCCCAGATATTAACGACACCTGTATTTTAGGCAGCATTGAAACAGGCTGATTATGACCTGTTCGATGCCCCCCAAAAAAAAAAAAAAAAAACAAAAAAACCTTGAGCAGCTGACCAAGAGCCCCAGATGTGAATGTACCATCAATCATCTGACGGGAAATTTTAGCCTTTCTCAGCTGGCGCACATGCACAGAAAGGGTGTCCACACAGGTTCGCCCATTACGTTGCGTGTCGTAAACACCATGTCAATACGGACCAGCACTATTGTCTTCGCTATGATGTTTAGACATGAGGCCGTCGCTGAAAACAAACGACACCGTTCTATTGACGTACGCATTCCGCGCTTAGAAGCATTGCAGGCATAAATCAACAACCACGACAGCAATGCTATATAAACAGACACAATATGGGTCCCTATACCTGCTATATGCTATTCCTAAAAAGACCGAAGTTTATATATATATATATATATATACTTCGTACTGAGTATGATACACGCCCTTCGATGAGGCTTAGGCTTGATATTACAGCTAGGAGCATATTCATTAACAAAGCACAATACACTTTCAGAATATCTCCTTGAACCAAGGGGATTAATTTTACTGTTGGAGAGACTTTGTATTGCAACTGGAGGTCCGCTTGCTGCGCAGGTAAGGCTAATTAGCCGTTTGCGGCGTGGTTTGCGATGTAGAGTAATTTATGAACATAACACTGCCGTTTACTACAAATTTCACAATAGCATAACTGTTGGCAGGCCGAACGCCAATGGCCTGCGGTCGGTTGTAGCTGTGGCGGTGGCAGCAGTGGCGGTGGCAGCAGTGGCGGTGGCGGTGGCGGTAGTGGTAGTGGTAGTGATAATGGTAGTGGTAGTTGTAGTGGCAGTGGTAGTGGTAGCGGTAGCGGTGGCGATGGGTGGCAGTGGCAGTGACGATGACGATGACGGTGACGATGACGATGACGATGACGGTGACGGTGACGGTGACGGTGACGGTGACGGTGACGGTGACGGTGACGGTGACGGTGGCGGCCGTCTCCGACGCGTCGGACGCGTCTCGCGAGCTGCCCGTACCCGCGCGCCTGGCCGCCGCCGCCGCCGCCACTAATCCTGGCGTCTGACTCACCTGTGCTGCCCGTCCGCCCGGCCAAATAAACAACCTTATTTTAAATCGCCGCTCAAAACAGCGCTCGGCGCCGGCCGGCGGGGCTGTCGCAGCACGAGCGGCCAGCCGCGCTGTACCTGTCTGGCGGCACCTGTCCTGTCTAGTGTACCTGTCTGGCGGCACCTGTCCTGTCTGGTGTACCTGTCTGGTGTACCTGTCTGGCGGCACCTGTCCTGTCTGGTGCATCTGTCTGGCGGCACCTGTCCTGTCTAGTGTACCTGTCTGGTGTACCTGTCTGGCGGCACCTGTTTGGCGGCACCTGTCCTGTCTAGTGTACCTGTCTGGTGTACCTGTCTGGAGGCACCTGTCCTGTCTGGTGTACCTGTCTGGCGGCACCTGTCCTGTCTGGTGTACCTGTCTGGTGGCACCTGTCCTGTCTGGTGTACCTGTCTGGTGGCACCTGTCCTGTCTAGTGTACCTGTCTGGTGTACCTGTCTGGCGGCACCTGTCCTGTCTAGTGTACCTGTCTGGTGTATCTGTCTGGCGGCACCTGTACTGTCCGGTGTACCTGTCTGGCGGCACCTGTACTGTCCGGTGTACCTGTCTGGCGGCACCTGTCGGACAGCACGGCCACACGCCCCGACAGCGCCGCCGCCTGCTCACTGATGGACACCACGCCGGCCCTGACTCTGTCGGATTAGGTCTGTAGAAGTATCAGTCCAGCCGGACAGGCTAGGGTGTCTTTGAAATCATCCCGAGTTGGAGGCTATTCCTCGAGGTGGCTGAGCACAGTTTTACTAGGTGTGGATGGGGTGGGGGACGCTACTGGCTCTGATACTTTCACTGAACAACGGGAAGGAAATATTTCGCCAGCGACACAAATATTTTTTTTCTTTGGTACAGCAGCTGTCATGTCTGACGTATGGAAGCCTACACCCTTGTCCGATGACAAGCTATCATGCACATCGATGCTTCCTACGCCATACCCCATGCAGGGTTAGCGATGGAGGTTCTGCAAATCTGGGTCCGTGTTGCTACGCTCCACCTCCAGCATATCCGTGAAGAAAAAAACAAGGGGAGACATTTGGCTTGCAGCCGACAGCGTCGGAATGATTCACCGTACGCTTGCCGAACACACTGTCGTGATTCCACCTTCCTGAGCGATTTACTTCGATATTTACAGACCACTTCACGTCACGAGGATCACAGCCGGTCGGCCGACCACGTCAGACGTGCCGACACCCTCGACACGAACAGCACGCCGTCTGACGAGCAAAGATGTCGACGACAGGGCACGCCAGCTGTCGCCACCGAACACAGCACCGCGCGCCTGCCGACCTCGCGGCGGCAGAACCGACCGTGCCGTCTGACAATCGCCCAGCTGCCTGCTCTGTCACCACCTGTAGGCCATTTGTAGTGGTCCGATCGGGGCCAGGTCGACTGGCGACATCCACCGCTGACTGTCGGCCAACAGCGGGTACGTGTCGGTCCGCCGAGATCGACACGAAAACACCACGGCGTGGTGATTTGACAGCTCGCGTCGTAGGTACCAAGGCAAGAAGCCGGCCGACAGCTGAGGGTGAGCCTTCAGCAAGCGGAGAGACGGGAATTGGTGGTTAGCAACCTGGAGGGACAGGGCAGTGGGCAAGGGTGGAGTAGTGGGTTTTGCATGGCGAGCAATGAAATGATGAGGTGAGGAGAAGAAAAGAGGAGATGTCGAAGGTGGTAGTGAGGAAACACTTGAAAAGGACAGGGAAACGAAAGAGGGGAGAGGAACCACAGCTTCCCACATTTTTGTGACGGGGATTGTGATGAGCAGGCGAGATCGAGCCGCCTTTCCCCTCACTGAATAATCTCCGAAAAGCCGAAATCGCGGCGGTTACGGGCGACTTGAAATCAAACTCTGCCGTTGCGAGACACGCGCTCTGACTACAACCCAAACCCCGCCGCTACAAGCCACACGCTCTATCTTGACCCAAAACCCCGTCGTTACGAGACAAACGCTCTGGACATTGCGCTACTGACTATCCAGAGTGGAGAAAAGACGGATGAGGCGATTAGAGATTGAGCCGGAGATAAGAGAACGACGACGGGGAATAGAGAAACGAGCTAGGAGACGAGAGTGAGAAAGAGGGCGGGCCGCGACAAGTTGGCGGGGTGGAGCAGTTGGTGCAACGGTGCCACCTCAAGCCCGACCTGGACTGCCGTCGGCCGACGCCCACTGGACGGGCCTGGCCAGATAGCATCGGCGGAGCGTCCGAGCTGCGACGGCGGCGGAGACCGCTGTCGCCACAGGAGGGTCACCACTCCAGGTCACCGGGCCGACCGACTCCATCCGGCTCCCACAGCGCAGACCGCTGTCGCCACAGGAGGGTCACCACTCCAGGTCACCGGGCCGACCGACTCCATCCGGCTCCCACAGCGCAGACCGCTGTCGCCACAGGAGGGTCACCACTCCAGGTCACCGGGCCGACCGACTCCATCCGGCTCCCACAGCGCAGACCGCTGTCGCCACGGGAGGGGTCCCACCCCAGGTCACCGGGGCGACCCGCCCCATCCGGCCACAGGCAGACATGGGTCACCACTCCAGGTCAGCAGGCCGACCGACTCCATCCGGCTCCCACAGCGCAGACCGCTGTCGCCACAGGAGGGTCACCACTCCAGGTCACCGGGCCGACCGACTCCATCCGGCTCTCACAGCGCAGACCGCTGTCGCCACAGGAGGGTCACCACTCCAGGTCAGCAGGCCGACCGACTCCATCCGGCTCCCACAGCGTCACATATGTTCACAGCTCCACACATGTCCACAGCGCCACACATGTCCATAGCGCCACACATGTCCACAGCGTCACACATGTCCACAGCGCCACACATGTCCATAGCGTCACACATGTCCACAGCGCCACACATGTCCATAGCGCCACACATGTCCACAGCACCGCACATGCGCACAGCGGCACACATGTCCACAGCACCGCACATGCGCACAGCGGCACACATGTCCACAGCACCGCACATGTCCATAGCGTCACACATGTCCACAGCACCGCACATGCGCACAGCGGCACACATGTCCACAGCGCCACACATGTCCATAGCGCCACACATGTCTACAGCACCGCACATGCGCACAGCGGCACACATGTCCACGGCGCCACACATGCCCGTAGCGTATTACACCGGGTGATAGACGTTCCACAGCGCACGGAGATAGACGTACCACAACGCACTGGGAAATAGCCATACATACCTCAGCACACTAGGGGACAAACGTACCACAGCACACTGGGACACAGGCGTACCACATCACACTGGGGGACAAACGTACCGCAGCGCACTGGGAGATAGGCGCACCACAGCACACGGATGAAACCTGTCCAATTCACACAGACTGGGGACCGGTAGGAATCGTTCGGCTGAGTAGGGCACAGCGTGCAGGTGTCCGCCATTAATCCTCCTGCTCTCGCGTTATTTGCCGGGCACATCTTGCTGTCACGTCCGCCATGTCTCTCTCGCAAGATTCGACCTTCTTTACAGAGGCGGGTCCCGGCGCGACTTCAGGGGTGAGTGAGTTGTGTGGCAGGGAATGCGACGGGTCAACGCCGAACTGTGACGCTGAGCAAGAGCAGATGGGCGGTCAGAACTGTGACGCCGAGCAGGGGCAGGTGGGCGGCCAGCACTGTGACGCCGAGCGAGGGCAGGTGGGCGGCCAGCACTGTGACGCCGAGCGAGGGCAGGTGGGCGGCCAGCACTGTGACGCCGAGCGGGGGCAGGTGGGCGGCCAGCACTGTGACGCCGAGCGAGGGCAGGTGGGCGGCCAGCACTGTGACGCCGAGCAGGGGCAGGTGGGCGGCCAGCACTGTGACGCCGAGCAGGGGCAGGTGGGCGGCCAGCACTGTGACGCCGAGCGAGGGCAGGTGAGCGGCCAGCACTGTGACGCCCAGTGGGCGGTCAGAACTGTGACGCCCAGTGGGCGCAGGTGGGCGGCCAGCACTGTGACGCCGAGCAGGGGCAGATGGGCGGCCAGCACTGTGACGCCGAGCGAGGGCAGGTGGGCGGCCAGCACTGTGACGCCGAGCGAGGGCGCAGGTGGGCGGTCAGAACTGTGACGCCAAGTGGGCGCAGGTGGGCGGCCAGCACTGTGACGCCGAGCGAGGGCAGGTGAGCGGCCAGCACTGTGACGCCCAGTGGGCGGTCAGAACTGTGACGCCCAGTGGGCGCAGGTGGGCGGCCAGCACTGTGACGCCGAGCGAGGGCGCAGGTGGGCGGTCAGAACTGTGACGCCAAGTGGGCGCAGGTGGGCGGTCAGAACTGTGACGCCCAGTGGGCGCAGGTGGGCGGCCAGCACTGTGACGCCGAGCGAGGGCAGGTGAGCGGCCAGCACTGTGACGCCCAGTGGGCGGTCAGAACTGTGACGCCAAGTGGGCGCAGGTGGGCGGTCAGAACTGTGACGCCCAGTGGGCGCAGGTGGGCGGTCAGAACTGTGACGCCCAGTGGGCGCAGGTGGGCGGCCAGCACTGTGACGCCAAGTGGGCGCAGGTGGGCGGCCAGCACTGTGACGCCCAGTGGGCGGTCAGAACTGTGACGCCCAGTGGGCGCAGGTGGGCGGCCAGCACTGTGACGCCGAGCGAGGGCGGTCAGAACTGTGACGCCCAGTGGGCGCAGGTGGGCGGTCAAAGCCGTGATGGGAGCGCGGCCGGTCAGCTTTCATCAGGCACCAGATGCATAAGCCATGCCGTGCCGATGGTGACGTCACCGGGCCGGGATTGCACGCGCCCGCTGCCGGCCGCCAAACACAGAGATCACACACATTTCGACGGCGGCATTAAGCGCACCCGTATTGACTTATACATTAAACCGCCCCCCTCGGGGGCGCCCACTCTGTTCCATCAATAAGCAGACGGACCCCTCGCAGCCGCTGCAATTACACTTCCGGCTGCACGACGCGCCGGTGGGGGCGGCGGTCACGTGTCAGACGGGTCCCCGGGGGTGTGCGGCGCGTGTCTGGCCGCAGGGCACAGGGCCCTTGACCGTGGTCGGTGGGGGGGGGGCGACACGGTCTGCGATGACAACTGTGCGCCGTATCCGCCGCGGCGGACAAACGAACGGCGATCAGGGAGCTGCGGGAGGCCGTCCCCAGATGGGACCGTCAACATGACAAATCGAGGAAAGGATGAAGCCTCTGGCAGCTGGGGTGTTGGCGAAAATAGGCTGCCGGTGCCCAATGGTCCAATCGAGCGCGCAGGGGACGGAGTTTCCGTTCTCGTACAAACGAGCTAGATTGGAACGCAGAATGACGACGATATCAAAAGCCGCCGGTTAGCATGCCTCGGCTCCATCGGCTAGCCGGCGAATGGGCCACTTTTTCTTTTGACAGGAGTAATCTGTTCCTTTTTGTTGTAACAAACATCATCCCAAGCTGGGCGAATGATTTACCGTCTACCAGAAGCGCACTATTGATCTAACGAAGCTCACTCGAACTCAGCGCCACAACCGGTGAGTTTGGAATCACGTGGTCTGGACTAACCAAACCCATACTTGTGACATGTCATTGTTTGTTTCTTCGTTGTTCGCTAGTCTAGCAGCTAAGGGCCAACATTGATGAATGTGCATTGTGCATACACTATCTCAGGAAACAGTTGCATTTTGCATCGAACACAGACCGCGTGTTTTACTCGGTGGTGGTTGTTGGTTTTACGACACGTTGACCGTTGAGTCATGTAGCGTCGCCAATCTCTCACGCCGATTGGTCGCGGGCGAAGAGTAGCCACAGGTGGGACTCGAACCCGCGTGTTTTACTCTGCTCGCAAAATAGTCCACCGCAGGATGGC
This sequence comes from Imbricaverruca yamaguchii, assembly GCA_034440575.1. Classification (NCBI taxonomy): domain Eukaryota; kingdom Metazoa; phylum Arthropoda; class Thecostraca; family Neoverrucidae; genus Imbricaverruca; species Imbricaverruca yamaguchii. The sequence continues at coordinate 2,710,519 of JAOTOL010001659.1, forward strand.
GCATTCCGTCAGCAAGCAGCAATGCTGCAGATCTATTCCCGCCCGGGAAAAAAAACGGACAATCGTTCTCACGCCCTAACACCACTGCTGAAACACACGACACGCATGCATATCCGACCACCCGTCATCCGACAACAAAGGCGGCGGCGGCGTCTCCAACCCTGCGCGCGAACACCCCGCGCTGGCCCGGACGTCCCAGGACCCACTCGAGAGCGGCGCCATGGAATGTGACTGGCCGGCGGGAGCGGGCCGTTAGGGCGGCGGCGCGCCCACCACGGCACAATCACGACGCGCCGCCCACGGCCGCGGGCCCGCTGTCCACCGGCGCCAGTTGCGCCGGTTACGAGAGGCGTGCGTACACATAGCTGCGCCGCGGCCGGCCGACAAACGGCGCCCGCCGGCGGCCGCCCGTCGGTCAGAGCCGGCCGCAGCGGGAGGGACGCCGACACTGACAGCCGCAGCCACAGCCGCAGCCACAGCCACAGCCACATCCACAGGGACAACAGCCACAGCCACAGCCACAGCCACAGCCACAGCCACAGCCACAGCCAGCAGCCACAGCCACAGCCAGCCACAGCCACAGCCACAGCGACAACAGCCGCAGCCACAGCCACAGCCACATCCACAGGGACAACAGCCATAGTCACAGCCACAGCCACAGCCACAGCAACAGCCACAGCCACAGCCACAGCCACAGCCACAGCCACAGCCACAGCCACAGCCACAGCCACAGCCACAGCCACAACAGCCACAGCCACAGCCAGCCACAGCACAGCCGGCCACAGCGACAGCAACAGCGACAGCCCGGTTATTATTGGGCTAAGGGCCATCAACGCTACTGGTTACAGCCGACAGCCCCAGCCCCAGCCACAGCCACAGCCACATTCAGCCACAGCCACAGCGACACAGCCACAGCTACAGCCACAGCCAGCCATACCGACACCCACAGCCACACCGACACCGACACCTACAGCCACAGCCACAGCCACAGCCACAGCCACAGACACAGCCACAGCTACAACCACAGCCACAGCCACAGCCACAGCCACAGCCACAGCCAACCACAGCCACAGCCACAGCCACAGCCACAGCCACAGCCACAGCCACAGCCACAGCCACAGCCACAGCCACAGCCACAGCCACAGCCACAGCCACAGCCACAGCCACAGCCACAGCCACAGCCACAGCCACAGCCGGCCACAACCACAGCAGGCCACAGCCGGCCACAGCCGGCCACTGCCGGAGCCGGAGCCGCAGCCAGTCCGCTAACTGCCTCTGATGGGCCGGATAAGACGGCCATTGCCACCCGTCGGGAGGAGGACGCGGCGCAAAAAGACGCGCTCGCGCCACACGCTCGTCGGGCAGCCGTCGACGCGTCGGCGGCGACGCGCTGTTTTGATAACCCGCTTCTCGGCGGGCGCACGAGTTTACGCACGGGTGCGCTCCGATGTGGATCGAAGCACTCCTGCGCGGCGGCGGCGTGCCGGCGACGACGGGCGAGCGCGTCTGCGCCGCGATTATTCATTACTTTGTGATGAGGTGGGTCGGCCTGGGAGCGACATGATAATTTGAAAGGCGCCAGTCGACATATACGTAACCGGGTGAGGATGTCCGTTCCGACAGTCTGCTTAGCGGGGTAACTGGACAGGCGAGCAGTGCTGATGAACGACTAGGAAAACACTGCAGTCCATCTGTCTGATAGGCATGCGGCGTCCCACCCGCACCCACGTCCGGCATCGGCGTTTGCATGCATGACAGCTGTCGCATTTATCATGCGCCGGCCGTCACCGGCCCCATCGACCAGATCTGATGCGGTGCTCAACGCCCTGCCTAATTAATTCGGACGTCCAGATGTGCCGAACTGTGAGCTCGCCCGTCACACTTTTGCCTCCACAATGTGCCCATTAGCGTTGGTCCCTCCACCCGCCGACATGGGGACAGGCGCATGGCCGCATGGTCAGATGCCAGATAATACCCGCCTTCCGCCGACCCGCGGCGTGAATGGAGCAGAAATAGATTGATTTACCCGTTTCCCCCGTTGCCGGCACAAAGCGCGCGCGCGGCAGAGCGGCGGTCGCACCGGCCGTTCTCGGCCGGCATCTCATCAGCTGCCGATTGGGAGATTACGACCCGGCTGGGCGCCGCCCTCCCCGAAGGTGGTCACTGAAGCGTCGGCAGGCCGACTTGCACGCGCGATAATGAGAAATCAATGGGCGGGCGGCGCACAGAGCGTTTTTGTCCGCCGCGCTTCTCGGTGGACGGAGGCCGTCTGGGCGGCCGGCTGCGGGGAGAAAGCTGAAGTCGGCGGCGCCGGCACACCCCGGGAAGGACGGTGGCCGGTGGACCGGACGCCTCTCGCCGCGGGCGGTGTCACCTTTGACCCGGACCGCACGCGGGCGCCTCGCAGAGGTGAGAGGGTCGGGCGGTGCCACTTTGAGGCGGCGGCCGCGCCCGCCGCGCCAGCGCATACCAATCGAGGGGAGGGGGATCGCATGTAGCCGCCGACCGACGAGCTAAGTCCAAGATCACACGTAATCTGGAATCCGCCCCTATCTGATCTGGACCCTGCTCCCGTCTGACCCGAACCCCGCTCAAATCTGATCTGAACCCGTTCAGATCTGATCTGACACACACGCAGAGTCGAAATGACACGTAGGTTTGACAGATGTAGGTGTTTTTTTTGTACTACCGTGCAGGAATGGTGCTAGCGCTCATCAAGGAAGGATGTGGAGCTTTGCTTAATATGCTAAAGCACACAATCGATCTGATTATACACGCCTGGTGTGACGGGGAACTCTGACAAGCACCGCGACAGCTACTGAGGCCGTCAGCGTCGCTCAGCATAGCTGAAACTTGAGTCAGACGAAAGCTTCATGCTCAAAATAACTTCAGGTTTGGCAAACGTACGCCTGAACCAGAAATATTCCCGACCAATGAGGAAAACCCCACTTAGCAGGAGTAGAGGGAAGCTCTGGCATCTGCGTAACGACCACAGGGCCAGACGTCACAAGCCAAAGCACAGTTTGTCTGGGAGCTGCGAATTCCACACACGATACCATACCCCCACCCCTCCCACCTTCCCCGCCTCCTCATTGAGAACAGCTCACGTACACAAGCACAACGCCGGCGGGCACGGGCGCCGTTGCCGCGGCAACGGCGCGTTTTTCTCGCCGCCGGGGCGGGACGACCGAAGAATAGGACATTGTTTCGAGAACGGGCAGCCGGCGCGGCGCGACGAGACCTGACCAGGCCCACGCCGCAAATGCAAAAAACGTGTACGCGCCGGCGACGGAAAGCGAGCGGGGCATGCGTCGGCGTGCCAAGCGGCGGCTGCGCCTGCGACAGGCGCACGGCCGCCTGGCGCGCCGGCGGTGCCCGACCGAGCCGAGCCGAGAGCGAGAGCGCAACACGTCTGCACCGCTGTCGCGCGCACGGCGACTCGGCGCGGCCGCCGTCACAAGGCCACGCGTCGGCCGCGACTCGCATGCAAAGCGCGCGTCTGGCCTTGCTGGCGAGCCGGCCGGGCCGTGCCGACACGCCGGTGACGTCACCGAGACACAGTTGGCACACTTGACGCCGGGCGTCGGACGGCGGCCACGCGACGCGACGGCACCCGCGGCATGAACGCATGTCGGCGTCGCCCCCCCCCCCGCCGCTGCCGCCCGCTGCCGTCGTCAGCACAGGCAGTCAGGAGTGGCTCGTCACTGCTTTGTGTGTGTGTGTGTGTGTGTGTGTGTGTGTTCACAGAGCACAATACAGAACACCAGAGTACCCCAGGTAGCAGTGTTTCCTCCGGGTCGCTCCCGCTCGGCGTGTGTGTTCGTGACCCCCCCCCCCGCACGGCTCGTCACCGTTCAGTGTGTGTGTGTTCACAGGCCACAGCACAGAACACCTCAGGTCACAGTGCCCCCCCCGGCTCGTCACCGCTCGGCGTGCATTCTCACAAACCGGGACACATTTCCTCCCAGGTGACCAACTCAGCGCGGCCTCATACGCCCCCGCGGCGTCAAATTTGATAGCCAGGTCAGCGGTCAGCAGAGGGCCGGCCGGCGACCGGATTGGGTCCCGAGGGGTCGGCGTGTTCCATTCTGACGAATCTGACGCATATAGGTCACCGCACACCGGTCGCACGTCACGAGCCGCGGCGAAAGGCGCGCGCGCGCGACGCACACCGGCGCACAGCCGTGCCGGTTTCCTTGACGTGCTGTCACGCACGAGTGCACCGCCGGCTCTTGACACGATCTGCCGCCGCCGGGCCGACCGGTCACCCGCCCGGCGCGGCGCGGGGTCCGGCACCCGACACCCGACACCCGACACCAGACACCCCGGCTGGCACTCGGGCAGTCACCCCTACCTCCGGCCGACACTCCGAACTCGACACCCCGGTCGACACCCCGGCTGGCACTCCCGACACCCGCCACCCGACACCCTGGTCGCCACTCAGATGTTCGACACCCCGGCGGACACTCGGGCGGTCACTCCTACATACGACACTCCGGCAGACATTCCGAACCCGACACCCGGCCGACATATCGACGTCCGACACCCCGGCCGGCACTCCGGCACCCAACACTCCGGTGGAAGTTCCACAAGCCGTCCGACGCGACACACTGGCGGGCGTTTCCACATGCTGTGCGACGTCCGACACACTGGTGGGAGCTTCCACACGCCGTCGAACGTCCGGTGGGCGTTCCCACACGCCGACTACTGTTTCCACCAACAAGTCCACTAGCCACCCCGAAGAGGAAACGCCGCGGCGGACGTTGCTGCGGAGCCGACCCGACGTGGGTCAGGCCGCTGCCTGGTGTGGATTGGACGTTGGGAGTGACGGTTCAACGTGTGGTACGCGCTGAAGATGCCACCCTGGAGTGGTTGGTTAATTATTGGAATTTGGGGGCGCATGGGCTACGTCGGTAGTGCAGCGTCCTCGGCCAGGTGTGACCCACCCGGGAGAGGCTCAGCGCCGCCAGCACTCCACTACGGACCGGGTCCGGCAGGATGATGCAGTTCAGCCGCAGCTTTTGCCCGCCCTCCCGGTCGACCGCCATCACCACAGAAGTCGGGCTTTTTACGGCGGCACCGTCCCCACACGTGCACAGGTAGCCGCCACTGCCACCCGGCCGGCTACGTGACACGGGGGCAGCAGACTGCCCACCTGGACCGGTGACAGTACCCCATGTCACGTAGTCACGTGACATGGGGACAGCAGACTGCCCACCTGGACCGGTGACAGTACCGCTGGCTACGTGACACGGGGACAGCAGACTGCCAACCTGGGACGGTGACAGCACCACTGACTACGTGACACGGGGACAGCAGACTGCCGACCTGGGCCGGTGACAGTACCGCTGGCTACGTGACACGGGGACAGCAGACTGCCAACCTGGGACGGTAGCAGTACCATTGACACGGGGGCAGCAGACTGCCGACCTGGGCCAGTGACAGTACCGCTGGCTACGTGACACGGGGACAGCAGACTGCCGACTTGGACCGGTGACAGTACCACTGACTACGTGACACGGGGACAGCAGACTGCCAACCTGGGACGGTAGCAGTACCATTGACACGGGGGCAGCAGACTGCCGACCTGGGCCAGTGACAGTACCGCTGGCTACGTGACACGGGGACAGCAGACTGCCGACCTGGGCCGGTGACAGCACCACTGACTACGTGACACGGGGACAGCAGACTGCCGACCTGGGCCGGTGACAGTACCGCTGACTACGTGACACGGGGACAGCAGACTGCCGACCTGGGCCGGTGACAGTACCGCTGGCTACGTGACACGGGGACAGCAGACTGCCGACCTGGGCCGGTGACAGCACCACTAACTACGTGACACGGGGGCAGCAGACTGCCGACCTAGACCGGTGACAGTACCACTGACTACGTGACACGGGGGCAGCAGACTGCCGACCTGGGCCAGTGACAGTACCGCTGGCTACGTGACACGGGGACAGCAGACTGCCGACCTGGGCCGGTGACAGCACCACTGACTACGTGACACGGGGACAGCAGACTGCCCACCTGGGCTGGTGACAGTACCGCTGGCTACGTGACACGGGGACAGCAGACTGCCAACCTGGGACGGTAGCAGTACCACTGACACGGGGGCAGCAGACTGCCGACCTGGGCCAGTGACAGTACCGCTGACTACGTGACACGGGGGCAGCAGACGGGTCGGACAAGACTGCTGACCGGCTGCAGACGACGATCGGCTGCCGACCTGAGCCGTGCCAGTATGCCAGCAGCCGACCTGGAGCCGGCTGCCGACCTGAGCCGTGCCAGTATGCCAGCAGCCGACTTGGGCCGACTGCTGACCTGAGCCGTGCCAGTATGCCAGCAGCCGACCTGGGCCGGCTGCTGACCTGAGCCGTGCCAGTATGCCAGCAGCCGACCTGAGCCGGCTGCTGACCTGAGCCGTGCCAGTATGCCAGCAGCCGACCTGGGCCGGCTGCTGACCTGAGCCAGCGACAACAACACAGCCCCGACTTCAGCGCGCCGCCCGGAGTGGCGTGCCGCCTGATTACAACGACGACGACGGCGGCCGCCGCTCTAATGAGCCAAATGGAGACGCGGCTCGGTCGTGACGCCGCTGTCGGCGGGACGGGACCCGCCCCGACCTGCGTGCACGCCCTGCACGCCCTGCACGCCCTGCACGCACTGCACGTGCGTCGCATCGCCCGGCGTTGTGATAAACAGGCGGTGCTGACTCCATGTTTTAAACGGGAAGTAATGATGATTGAATAGCACCAGGAAGCGAGCGGCCGTCAACTCGGCGGCTACTCACATTCGCCGCACCGACAAACGCCGGCCACAAAAACAGCGCCGATTAGCATATGTAGGGCTAGAACACGGCGTCTGCGAGATCAGACGTCGGTTTGTGAGTGGGCTCGCTGTGGCACACCCGGGAGCACTTCAGAGCCTTGCAGATCCGGGGCTGTTCCACTGCGGCAATGTGCTCGATTTGCTGCGGCGATTTGCTGAACATAATTTAGAACTAACTCCCCGGCTGTAGCAAACTTCGGACCCATCACCCCACCCCCACCCCCCACACACCGGAGGCTGTCCCATTTGGACAGACTCAGGGAACATATGCTGAACATATCTGAGAAGTTCGGTACTATAAGTGAATCAGGGCTCTCATCACCGAAGAGCCTGGGAAGTATTTCACCGCAGCCATTAGTATTTCACTCAAGAGATCACATGAGACACTGGCCTGATCAGGCTTTTCACAATATTTGGACTGGCCATAATATGCTGCATCGAAATAAATGGCTTCGATGGAAAGGAGACTCGTGTCCTGCCCATTTAAAACCCGTTCCAATGCCGACCGCAGCTGCAGCGGAAGCAGGAACTTCACTGCAGAAACGCCGCGCCACGTTCTCGCCGTTAGCGTGCAGGCCGTTCTCGCAAAAACGTGTAGAGTTTCCACCTGCCTGCAGAGATTACCACATTGATCGCCGCAGAGATGGTAATCGGATTAGTCGGAGCAGGGTTTACCCAACCAGTCGACGCCTACGGGCAGTGCGTGGACAAGCTTATTTCCAGTCAGCACGGGAACGTTTTCAGCAGCGAGATAGAAGGCTTGCACGGCGGAAACAATTTCTTCCCCTCCAGATTGCTGAAGATCCTTTCTAGTGTAAATTACGTACTTCTGCTAAAGCAATTATAATACTTGGTGAACGCGGCAAAACTCAAACAGTCCAGATATGAAGTACAAAATTGTGCAATCGTAGATTTAAAATCCACTTGGATTTAGGAAATGTATTTTGTTGTAATTGCATTCACTGGTTGCACAGGAAGGTTTGAACCGTGTTTTTCGCTAACTTAGCCACGACGCTACCTTTGCCACCCGGCTGTCATAAGTCCAGCTCGTTGTTGAGGTGAGCATATTATCCAAACGAATCGGTAAATGTATCGTTTTATATTTTTAATAGGTACAATTATTCAGGTTTTAGCAACGTTGGTGACAAACATGTTGTGATTGAAGCAGTAGTGATAATTACAATTACTTATCGCTTCCAATTTGCGCTTGCCATTGAACCAATTCTAGTCGCTCTATCTTGTTCCTGGACCTGCGAGACCTGGGGGCAAAATTCGCTACACACACGACCAGTCTGCCATCACCGCTGCGACGGAACCGGCTACGCTATTCTCTGCCGGCCTATTCTCTGCCGCGCCACGCCAGCTGTCCCTGGTCACTGCGGGCTGCTGTACGTGACGAGACGTTCAGACGTGACGTGAGCAGGTTCTGTGCCGCGCTACACCACCTGTCGCTGGTCGCCGTGGGCTGATCTACGCGACGAGGCGTCCAGACGTGACGTGTGACGATTTGAGGGCTGTTCCCGTGAGTGGGCAGGTGCCGTTCGTGACGTCACTGGTTGGTCGGTGTGACGGAACGAGACGGACGACCTGTCTGAGAGGTCACCACTCAGGTGCACAACAGTCGGCTCCGTTCGCCGAACGCCAACGAGATCACGTAATTGGTGGCGCAGCGCGCCGGCCGGGACTTCTTCCCGTCCGACCACGCCGCCGACAGCGTCACTTTCTTTCCCCGTGTTGGCGGCCGACCGCCGAGCGCTTTCCGGAGAAAAACGCCGACCGCCGAGGCGCCCTGCACGCCTAACCTTTGGGCTCCAAATTGGTCGCATTGTGCGTGGCCGCGCGGGGATTATTGGAGGCACGCGGCGCGCCCGTAAAACCGCCGCATTCGTCACGGGCGAGCTGTCGTCGTCGACAAAAAGCGCGCCGTCCGCCGCGCCGGGAGACGTCTGCGCGCCGCCGGCGGGTCTCCAGCTGACACGGCGTCCGCCGCCGCCGCCGCGGGCGGTGCGGCCGGGTGGGGTGGTGTGTGTGGGGGGGGGAGGGGGCGGGCGGTGCGCCGGGTGGGGTGGTGTGTGTGGGGGGGGGGGAGGACTGCGCGCCGCCGGCGGGTCTCCAGCTGACACGGCGTCCCCCGCCGCCGCGCCGCGGGCGGTGCGGCCGGGTGGGGTGGTGTGGGGGGGGGGGGAGGACTGCGGCCGGGTGGGGTGGTGTGTGTGGGGGGGGGGGGGGGGGGGGGGGGGGGGAGGACTGCGGCCGCCGCGGACGGCCCAGAGGTCTGACGCGTCGATCAATGCGGGCCACATTTTCGGCAGTGGTCCGGGTGCCGCTCGGTCTGGCGCTCGACGGGCACTGCGGCGGACGCCGGCCGAACCACCGGAGGCTGAACTCTCTCACCGTCCCCGCACCACACAGTCCTCGCAAGAACAGGGGTGGATGCAAGGAGCACTGGGGGAAAGTGCCCCCATGGAAGGTGGCACCTCCTGACTGTGGAAAGGCGATCCTCTGGAGAAGCTTGAGTGTTACCCCACCTCATACTCGGCTCAACTCACCAAATGCGTCAAACAAATGCCGTGAAAATGAATTAGTAATTGTATAGCAAAAAGGCGTTCAATGAGAGGATAAGACACCCCTTGGACTGCACCCTGCTCTAGCACACCCAAGAGTGCGTCCAATTTCCAACGAATTGTCAGCTGAAGACAGCTGAATTGTCAGCCAGGTATTTTCACAGTGGCTCCCTTCAGATAAGTACCCATTTCCACATGAGAATTCCGCGGTCCGCCCCTGCACAAAATGACGGCATAACTTGAAAGCGGAAAAAAGCCCAGTTAATCTAACGTTTGGCGTATGTGCATGCTTTCTCGACTACGAAACAAGCAGTTCAATTAATTAGTGCATACTTCACATCCGTCGGGGGCAAAACATCTCGCGCTACTTCGCTACGTCTGCGGTCGGCAACAAGCCAGCTCAGCATCGCCGGCACTGCTGCGATCCGGCGCCCCGGCGCCCCGGCGCCCGGCGGCTCAGGTGGTGGCTCACTGTTCAGATGGCGCGCATTAGCTCAGCACGAGCTCAAGTGCGCACCGCCGGCCGGCCTTGGAGTGAATACAAATTGGATGGGCACGTTATTGATCGCCGGCCATCGTCGGGGTGTTACGCAGAAAAATGGCACCGCTTGCATCGCGGATGCGGCTATTTGAGTCAATCTCACCGCAGACGCTTAGGCATTCAGCGCGGCACGCCACGTCTCCAGTGAGTCGAGGCTATTTACCGACTTCGAAACATTTCAGACGGCCTCGGACTGGCGGGTCAGACGGTGTCAGACAGAGACGGCCAGACAGTGTCAGACAGTGTCGGGCAGTGTCAAGCAGGGCCAGACAGGGTCAGACGGGGTCAGGCAGGGTGGGACAGAGGGTTGCTGGGTTAGATTCCAAACTTGGCCCTTTCCGACACGGCAACTTCAATTCAATTCAGTAATACAACGCAATGCAGTACTGGACACGCCCTAAGTCGGCCCACATCCTGACTCGGCCTGTTATCCGGTCACATCCTGACACGGCCTATCATCTGTCCATATCCTGGCACGGCCTATCATCCTCTCACATACTGGCACGGCCTGTCAGCTGGTCACATACTGGCACGGCCTGTCATCTGGTCACATACTGGCACGGCCTGTCACCCGGCCACATACTGGCACGGCCTGTCATCTGGTCACATACTGGCACGGCCTGTCATCTGGTCACATACTGGCACGGCCTGTCATCCTGGTCACATACTGGCACGGCCTGTCATCTGGTCACTGGCACGGCCTGTCATCTGGTCACATACTGGCACGGCCTGTCACCTGGTCACATACTGACACGGCCTGTCATCTGGTCACATACTGGCACGGCCTGTCATATGGTCACATACTGGCACGGCCTGTCATCTGGCACGGCCTGTCATCTGGTCACATACTGGCACGGCCTGTCATCTGGTCACATACTGGCACGGCCTGTCACCCGGCCACATACTGGCACGGCCTGTCATCTGGTCACATACTGGCACGGCCTGTCATCTGGTCACATACTGGCACGGCCTGTCATCTGGTCACATACTGGCACGGCCTGTCATCCGGCCACATACTGGCACGGCCTGTCATCTGGTGTCACATACTGGCACGGCCTGTCATCCGGTCACATACTGGCACGCCTGTCACCCGGCCACGTCCTGACACGACCTGTCATCTGGCCAGATCCCAGCCGTGCCAGGTCCCAGCAAGGCCTGTCATCCGATGACATCCTGACATTCTAGTCAACTCTGGGGCACAAACAAGCAAGCGCAGGAAGCCTCGTCTTCCCGAGACACAATACAAAGAAATTGCTTGCCTTGCCGACCACGACGCCTCACATGATACCTGTCGGGGCGCACGAGCCGCCCTGCTGTCTCGACGCTCTCGCCGGCCATCCGGACCGGGCGCGGCCACCCGCGCCGGATACGTCAGGTCAGACTTGGAGTGCTCTCCGGCTCGGCTATCCATCAGGGGCGGACGGCGGCGGGCGGCGCTGCTGCCAGAGTCGACTTGGGTCGGCCAGCCGTCAGCACGGCGACGCACATTCTGCCGCGCCCCAGTCGCCGCTCCGACCGACACCGAATGTCGATCAGCAGTCGCGGAGATGTGTCTGTGTCCGGGCAGGCACCAGCGGGTAGTCAATCGGCAGGACACGGACAGGCAGGACATGGACAGGCAGGACATGGTCAGGCGGACACGGACCGGCAGGACACAGACGGGCAGGACACGGACAGGCAGGACATGGACAGGCAGGACACGCACAGGCGGACACGGACAGGCAGGACACGGACAGGCGGACACGGACAGGACACGGACAGGCAGGACATGGACAGGCAGGACACGGACAGGCGGACACGGACCGGCAGGACACGGACGGGCAGGACACGGACAGGCAGGACATGGACAGGCAGGACACGGACAGGCAGGACACTGACAGGACATGGACAGGACACGGGCAGGACACTAACCCGCGGGACGCCAGCGGGCAGTCGGTCGACGGGCAGGCCACGGGAGAGCACGCAAGACGCCTAGTGTAGAAAAGGAGTTGAAGGTTCCGCGGAGAGAATACATTTCTGGATGACGGATCCAGGACCAGACTATTTTTCAAGCCTACTGGTGCACTGGTCTCAAACCTGTTACATGAGACACCAATTGAAAGGCAGAAGAGTGACTGTAAACCTCAAAGACACTACATTTCGCTCCACCCTTTCATTCCCTGTCTGTCTCTGTGAAGCCGGCTGGCGCTGATGATCAGCACTTCCCTAATCACCTCCGCGGCGCGGGATAACCACCCGGTCGCTACCGAGAAGCAGATGAACTACACAGAAACTACAATCGTGCATTCACGGTCAACTGCGTATCACGCGTCAGCTGAGTTTAAAGGCACTCAACAATGGCCCGACGGCCAGCGCAAGAGCTCCCGGCGCATTTCTCTTCAGGCGGGTTTTTGTGGCGTCACCCAGAACGGAGTCGAGTGGAGGAGCTATGCTGTGAACAATGGTGTGACAGATCAGCCGACGGTGACTCGGAGGGGAAGTCAAGCGCACGCCTCGTGACATTTGTCGAACAAAAAGGTCGACACATGAGTTCAGGTTCTTCTGATACGCCGATGTCAACGCGGGGTTGAGCAGTCGCCGAATGGAGTCGGCACCGCTCAGGCTTCTGTCTGCCAGCCCCGACGATCAGTTCAGGGGCAAATATGCAAATATTTCTTGTAAATCAAGCACCTTTTACTCTGATAAGCCGGATTCAAAGGTAATAGGCAGTTAGTTCTGGTCAGTGTATGTGGTATTGTTATTTACTCGTGAGTTTTAGGTAAAATAATCTTACAGAAAATGAACAATGTCTTCCAGAGAATGCCAAAAACAACTTTGCCTCAGATATTTCGTCCTTGTTTCAAGTAGCGTGCCACGCTTCACACCACAACACTCTGAAACACTGCGCATCTGCTGCATAACCTTCAACCAGGTGTGAAAAACTCCACATAAGTACCCTAATTACTGGCAAAAATGTCTGTGATACCCAGAATGGCGCAAAATAGAGATTTCGCTGGGCAATTGCGACGGTCGAAACCATCATGCACAAAGAGACACAACCATACCGGAAATTAACACAGATGATCGGGCAAGAGCTCCATTTAAAGTTATATGTTTCCATACTCTCATGGAAAAGGCGACGCAAGGAACGTTGATCAGTGGCGCAACGAATGGTGGGGCCGAAGGAGGAAGTTTCTTCCCTCACATATATATATGGTGAGCATCCAAAGAGCCGCCCGGGGCCCGGAAAATCGCAGAATGAAATTAAAAAATTAATGTTGGGTCCCACAACAAAAACAGAATAGGACACCTGAAAACAATATGTGACCCTAAATCGTTATTAATATGTTATAAATCGCACCACGGGACCAAGACTTGCATTCGGTGCCGAAAAATGCTACAGAAAGATCATCTTCGAATTTAATAACTGTATTTTTTATTTTTGTGGCGATCAGGCGTTATAGACTGAAAAGCATGAACTTTGAATATTTCACATTTTAACACGCGCCCTGGAGGGGGGGGGGTCGAAATCCGCCCACCCCTCCGGTTTTTCGTAAATAACTCCAGATGTTACCGGCCGATATACGCCATTGTTTGTGTACCTGCTTAGAAATGACCGCCGCGTTGTTTAAAGTAAGGAAAATTAAAATCGACCGAACATTTTTCGAGTTAGGGGTCACTAAACTAAAAAAATGTTCTCAGCGCCGGGCCACAAATATCGTCGCTGAAGCGCTTCCCGTATATCGGCAAAAAGGAAGTGTTCTTGGCAAAACTAGCCACTTGTTTGGTTTACATTGTTATACTATATTGTTTCAAAGTCATTTCAGGTCACCGAGGTCAAGTCAGGTCAAGTTTATGACAGGTTAACAGACGCCCTGGAGGGGGGATAGTGAAATCCACCTACCCCTCCGATTTTTCGTACATAACTATCTTGTCCCGGTCGATACACGCCATTTTTTTCCGTACCTACTTGGAAATGACTGGCGCATTGTTTGAAGTAAGAAAAATGAAAATAGGCCGAAAACTGTTCAAGTTAGAGGCCGTTAAAGTAAAAACAATTCGCAGCGCCAGACCACAAAAATCGGTGCTGATGCGCTTCCCGCATATTGGCAAAAGGGAACTATTTTTTACAACACTAGCGATTTGTTTGACGTATTTTGTTATGCTATATAGTTCAAAAGTCATGTCAGGTCGCCAGGGTCAAGTCAGGTCAAGTTCACGACAGGCTAATAGAACCAAACTTGGTTAAGTGGAATGTTCTCAAAAATTAAAATGACTGTCATGCGATTGATGTCACTATACACGTTACTCCCTACACATCCCGAAATCTACTGTTTGTCATTGCGTGCCTAAGCGTTTCCATACTTTATTCATGTATTTCACTCCTTTCTTTGCAAAGCCGATTGTGCCGAACCGCCCAACGGAGCAGTCGGGTGGGCAGCCCGGTTCCGGTAACTGGAGCAGGTAATGACCTGCTAAAGTGCTCCTATATAGGTGACCTGAGATCACGTGGCTGATCTGGCATCTGTATTGTATCATTAGTAATGTTCAAAACATCATTAATGCCAATTTTGGAGCGTTTAAACACAATCATAGCGATCCATAACAATGACAAGCCAATCCACGCAAAACCAGAAAAGTTTGATATTTTGACCTCATTAAACCTTGAAGATATTGACCTAAGGTCATTAAATTTGCACACAATAGAGTTCACTACCGTGCCCATCCACCCTGCGAATTTCGTTGCTCTAGCCCCAGTATGAGCCGAGATCGTAAGGTCGGGCGGAATCCGCCCCCCCTCCAGTGCGCGTAATTTTCCGAGGCCCTCCAGGGCGCGTGTTAACACTCGCACGTCCAGAGGTCCGCGCCACCTTTGCATGTCCGGGGGGCAGATGTCTGCCCCTAAGATCTCTAGAACTATGCTAACTAGCGACAAACGGAAAACGGCGTTGGATAGCTGGTGCCGGGCTCCATCGAAAGTGTTTCGGTCATTTTTCGCTCAGGTCAACATTCAGGTCATTGGGTCATCATGGGTCAAATTCGACCAGATCAGGTGGGACTCAGGCTCAGGAGCGCGGCGCTGCAGACGGACTGGCTGTGACGTCACACCTGCGGACCGCGCCACGTCACGCCTGGCGCGCCGCCGCGGCCACGGTCGGCCACGGTCGGCCACCGTCGGCCACCGTCGGGCCCGAGGTGACGGTGGCCGCGCGGCTGCCGCGCCGCCCACGCCTCTCACCTCAGATCTGAGATGACACGCCATCTGTGGCATGTCACGCCCGGTCGGAAATGCCGATCTGACGTCAGCGGTGACGTCGACACCAGCCGGCCGACGACGGTGGCGGTGGCCATCTCGGCTCGTCTGAGAAGTATCCACGGCAGGGGGCGAGGTCCACTGGCTACAGCGGTGGAAGCCATCCCCGCCCAGCTAACTCCGGTCGGCAGTAATGCTAAAGCAATGGGAGAATTCCCGCCACTGCGCGGGTCGCGGCTATGACTGCGGGGGCCGCGGCTGTGACTGCGGGGCCGCGGCCCATGTAGTTCACATGTTGGACGAGTTTGCACCGAGCCTGGCCGATGCTCGCCGCACCGTTGGCGCGGTACCCACCCGGCAGCAGGCCCGCGGTGGCGCGGTACCCACCCAGCAGCAGGCCCGCGGTGGCGCGGTACCCACCCAACAGCAGGCCCGCGGTGGCGCGGTACCCACCCGGCAGCAGGCCCGCGGTGGCGCGGTACCCACCTGGCAGCAGGCCCGCAGTGGCGCGGTACCCACCCGGCAGCAGGCTCGCAATGGCGCGGTACCCACCCGGCAGCAGGCCCGCGGTGGCGCGGTACCCACCTGGCAGCAGGCTCGCAATGGCGCGGTACCCACCTGGCAGCAGGCCCGCAGTGGCGCGGTACCCACCCGGCAGCAGGCCCGCAATGGCGCGGTACCCACCTGGCAGCAGGCCAGCGGTGGAGCTAAGATCGAATTGTTCGTTGCTGATATTTGTGTATTGATATGAGACATGTGGTGGCAGATGACCTAAGTATGTCTCGCAGAGGCGATGCCCCGAAATACTCGACTTCTCCATGAAAACATAAGGCTTTCTGCGCTTCCCCAGAACGAAATCGGCTCAATAGCATCGCCCTATTGAACATTATATGCATCGCCGCACAGCGCCGTCGCTCTTGTAATGCTTAATCGCAGATTGTGTTGAATATTTCTTCTCTTGACTGCCAATTTTCCCCGCGCGTACCTCTTGAACATATCAGAAATTTTACCTTATTCGCTTTAGTTATTCTTTATTTTATATTTTATTATTATGCCAACGCACGAAAGCCAACGCTGTGCCACAAAATCAACCACCGTGCCAGACAAAAGACATCACCGTGCCACAAAACTAAAACCATGCCACACAAAAGCTACTGCCGTGCCACACAAAAGCTACTGCCGTGCCACATAAAAGCCGCCACCGTGCCACATAAAGGCCGCCACCGTGGCACACAAAATCCACCACCGCGCCATACAGAATCCACCACCGTGCCACACCAGCTGGCTCTGCACCTGCAGCTGGCAGGGCAGTTGAGTAAGACGGGGATCGTGCAGCAGGCCGGCGCGTCCTCTCGGCACCAGTCTGTACCGTCGAGCACCCACAATGGCATGGCGCTGACGTACAGGACGAGCTGGATTGGAGTTTAGGGTCGCGTCGACATACAGGGTCATTTTGCGCATCATGAGCTGAATACGGCACATTGTCTATCCATCTGTAAGAACGCACGCCTACTTGGACCGGTCCCACGCGGTATCTATGCCAATATCGTTCCTGCCGCGCGTGGGTTACCGGGTAGGTGGGTGTGGGCGTGGGTTACCGGGTAGGTGGGTGTGGGTGTGGGTTACCGGGAAGGTGGGTGTGGGCGGGGGCTTGGTGTGAGTTAGCAGACAGGTGGGTGTTTGGCGGGGGTTACTGGGCAGGTGGGTGTGGGTGGGGGCTTGGCGTCGGCTTGGCGTGGGTTACCGGGCAGGTGAGTGTGGGCGGTGTTTGGCGGGGGTTACTGGGCAGGTGGATGTGGGCGGGGGCTTTGCGTTGGTTACGGAGCAGGTGTGTGTGGGCGGTAGCAGTGTGCCGCGCAGACAAGGCGGAGCGGCCGTATTTCTGGCCGAGGCTGCGCCAGTCTGGGACGGTGCCAGGGCCAGGGCCAGGGCACCAAGCAGTCCAGAGCACACCTGGCCTGGTCTAGGTGCTGCGTTGATCTAGGTGTTGCGCTAGGCTAAGTGTTGAGCTGGTCTAGGTGTTGAGCTGGTCTAGGTGTTGAGCTGGTCTAGGTGTTGAGCTGGTCTAGGTGTTGAGCTGGTCTAGGTGTTGAGCTGGTCTAGGTGTTGAGCTGGTCTAGGTGTTGAGCTGGTCTAGGTGTTGAGCTGGTCTAGGTGTTGAGCTGGTCTAGGTGTTGCACTGGTCTTAGGTGCTGCGCTGGTCTAGGTGTTGAGCTGGTCTAGGTGCTGAGCTGGTCCCGGTGCTGAGCTGGTCTAGGTGCTGAGCTGGTCCCGGTGCTGCGCTGGTCTAGGTGTTGAGCTGGTCTCAGTGCTGCACTGGCGGGCTTCACATTGGGCTGGCTAGATAGGCCTTGGGGCTGGCATCTTGCGCACACTGGTCAGGGTCAGATCTAGGCTGTATTGGGATCACATTTCAACTTTGCATTAAACTGGCATGCACGGGATAATTACTAAGCTTAGAAGGGATGTGGAATGAATAATGGTTGAGTTTTGACGGAACATTTCCCCAGTTTTTTTAAAGCCAATTCTTGATTGGGTGGAAGCCAGGTGCGAATCCGGTTTGAACAGAGATTTAAGCCAGCTTCGGAATGTGGTCCGTGGGCTGTACTCGGGTGGAGGAAACCCAAGGTTTGGTGTAGACCTGAGTGAGTGAGTGAGTGAGTGAGTGAGTGAGTGAGTGAGTGAGTGAGTGAGTGAGTGAGTGAGTGAGTGAGTGAGTGAGTGAATTTGGCCAGCCCGTCATCGTGTGGTGATACCGGCTGTTTCTAGGAAGGGCCAGGAGAGACCCACTGAGCACGCGGGGAGCTGACAGCACGACAAAGCACAGCAGCGCTCAAGTTCTCAAGCACACGTGTGACCGGCTGGAAATAGAGCCCCCGGCTAACCGCAGCGGGCGCGACCCGACCGCCATATCGCACGTGAGATGGGAGCTGGTGCGCGCGGGGGCGAGCCGTCAGCGCGGCCCCGAGAAAAAACAAACAGCGCCGCCAAATTGATTGCCCCCGAAGCGTCGTCTCATAACGGGGCTGCCGGGCGCTCGGCGAGCCAGCTTCGGCCGGATATCGTGCGCCAGGACACACACACACATACACACACAGACATACAGAGAGGACGCCTGGACAGCAGCCAGTTGAGCGCCGATGAGGATCAACACGCCAGCGTAAGCAAACACGGCACGCCACCGGTTCGCTCCTCCCGTGCCAGCCGGCCCGGCGGCGGTCGGGCCTTTATGACAGCGGCCCGTCCTGGGGGCGCGGGCGGGTAAACGGCGCTCTGCCCGCACGCACTCGTGTGCGTGACCTAATTGCTGAACGGCGGTCGCCACGCCAGTCGCCGCGACAGCAACAACGACAGCAACGACAGCAGCACCGGCAGCCGCCGCAACAATCACAGGGACAGTCGAAACGTAAGTGGTGGAGAGACGGCCGACGGCGCGAGTTTTTACCGCACACCTCGGCGGTGGAAAACCGGCCGGACGACATTAATGGCGCAATTGGTGGTCGCCGACAGTAATGACGCAATTGTTTAGCGGCGACAGTCGGTTTCCCGGCGGCGATTCTATCGTGCGTCGCCGCTCGCGCCGCGGAAGCCACGTTATCGAATCGCTGCAACGGCGATCGAGCGGCGGGACCATCTATCATCGGACGGCTCGACGGCAAGATCGATTCGTCTCATTTGGAGAGTGCTGTAATGGCGCGGCCAGAGACAGACAGAGCCTGTTTGATGATAGCTGCCGAGTCGGCCGGCGGCAATGCGCTGCGCGCGCGCGACAGAGCCGCCTCGGCCGCTGCACAGCCTGGACGGCGTGCGTTGCGATGGTCACACAGCCTGCCTGCAGCCGACGGAGAGGCGCCGAGACACACACACACGCACACACGCGCGCACAGACACACACATGCACACACAAAGCACGCACACGCGCGCAAAAAAAAACGTATTGTTGCGGTGTTGCTTGTTTGTTTTTCTGTAATCACGAATATTGCAAAAGCAAAGTAATTCACAGCATGTAACATGGCATATGCTACACACATTATTATTGACGTGTTTACGGGAAAGGCGAGCTTCAAGCACCCGAACCTAGTGACCCACCAACAGAGCCCTGTAATTATGAAATTGGAGTGGAGACCCATGCTTAATTACGACCGTTTAGTTGTTGTTGTTGGCAGTTGATTTAACATCACTTCTTCTTTTTGACATCAATAACTGCCATGTTTGCTTTTTTCATACAGGCTTCGGGTGAGATTTGCGTCTTTAAAAGCACGCACGGCTTCCAGCAGCAGCATTACTGACGGCTAGCGGTGGCGAATACACTACTGCCATCATCAACATCAAATACTGAACAAAGGCCATAGAAGGTAGCTCATCAACAGCCACTATCCATACACCTTTGCACATTTATCTTTTTGGACATCACCCTTCTCCCCTCCACTCTACGAAGTATCAATTTCAGGACATTGCACACCAAATGCCGACAAAGGAAACATAGCGTGCTTTCTGCATGAATGGTATGCATTGCGCTAAACATTTTCAGAAGGCATTTTCATGAGTTGGCTTTAATGCACTTCGTAGGTCGAATGCCAGTGATGAATGGACAACTGGGGACATCATGGAACGGTGATCAACAGAGGCACAATCAAGTGGGTTCCGGTGCTCCTTCCCCACTAGCAACCAATAATACACCAGATCAAACAGGAAATTGAGGATTTTTTTATACCAAATCTACCAAAATACGCAAAACGAAACTTTTCGGCGCGTTTAAAGTGGTCTCTTTCCATGACGTTATTGTCGTCGATCCGCTTTCAAAAACATTGGGTGCGCCACTGATGACCAAGCGTTGATTTTATGGGAAGGAGCAGACCACTCCATGTACGTAGTGCACCTGATCTGACATTGGATTTAGCACGGACCTTCGGGTACGTGACACTGATGACATTGGTCACGACAACATAATGGGGCATGAGTGGATAAGCTTCACAATCCTTGGTGAGCCATGGGTGTGAGGAGCGTTAGGCAATATCAAGTGAACGGTGCTAGATATGCTGGGGTAGATGCTTTCTTTGGAATTCTGGATGTTGTATTGATTGGGGTGCAACAGCGTCCTTTTTTCGTATCTTTCCTTCATAGGTTTAACCCAGATGAGGCCCTGTGGTACATATTAAGCTTTGACACTTTATGGCTTGATGGCTTCATGCTGTTCTTTCAAACCAGCTGAGTACCGTTCCAAGCACCTCAATCCGAGCCTCATCCCCGCCCAAAGTACTTAAATCCAGAGTTTTGAAGTTGATGGACGATGACTTTCAATCGCTGAAGGTTATCCCACTCCATTCCTATTAAATCAGACAGCGCAGCCCACCAGCACTAGCCTGAGCACCAGCACCAGCACCAGTGCCTGTACCGGCACCAAGCAAAACCACAGAAACACTGCGTTTGCAAACACTGTGTAGCTCTCACCAGTCAGACACCGGGATCACGTAAACAATGTGCTTGTTCTTCGTGAGTCCACGTTTGCAAGTGTTAGGGGGAGGGGTGGTGGGTTGTTGAGGCACCTGTACAACAAAAACCAACGTCCGTGCCCGTTTGAAGGTCGCCGTTGCGAGGTGTGTGTTACGAGCCAATGTAACTGGAGATGAGGGGAGGGAAGTGGTTCATGAACGGCCCCGCTGCTGCTGCGAGCCGGCACACCGCGCCACTAATCCCCGCACACCGCACTCATCCCCGACTCCCCGCACCACCCGCCTCCGGCGCACCACACTTTTCCCTGACTCCCCGCACGGCCCACCCCAGGCACACCGCACCCCTCCCCGGCTCCCCGCACCGTCCTCCCCGACTCTCCGCACCACCCGTCTTTGACACACTGCACCTCTCCCTGACTCCCCGCACGGCCCACCCCAGGCACACCGCACCCCTCCCCGGCTCCCCGCACCGTCCTCCCCGACTCTCCGCACCACCCACTCCAGGCACACCGCACCCCTCCCTCACTCCCCGCATCGCCCTCCCCGACTCCCCGCCTCCAGGGCAGTGACACCCAGCTGAATCCGGCTGACCCTACCCGCGGTACACCGCATCCCTCCCCGACTTCCCGCACTGCACAATCTACCCTGAGGACACTGCGCCCTTCCCAGCCACCCCGCGCCACCCGCCCTCAGCACACTGCACCCCTCCCCGACTCCCCACACCTCCCTCCCCGACTCCAGGGCAGTGACACCCATCTCAGTCCGGCTGCCGCCCACAACTGAGTGACCTACTTAGCCTCATCAGAGCACCGCCTGGAATAGCACGGCTGATGCCCCAGCCGAGGAACCCAGCGCAGACAGGCGAACCTGCCAGCGGGCGAACAAGCGGGAAAATCAGCATCAATGCGCCAGCGAACTTGACACCGAGCCAACGGGCTGCACAGTCCAGCCGAGCCTGGAACCCAGAAGTCTGGAGACCGTGGTGCGCACTGCGGTCGGGCCGGAGCAGGGGGGAGGTGCGGGTGTGAGAGAGAGGGGGGAGGGGGAGGCGGTGCAACGCCGGCCGCGGCCGGCAGTCCGACCTGTTACGCACTGGGACGGGTTTGACTGGGGCTGCGGGGACTGCTGGGAGACACCGATAGGATCAGTGATGGAGACCGGCCCGGTCACTGGGGAAAAGTGGGTTGCGCCAGAAGTCTTGTCATCCAGAATGTTATCCCCTCCAGACAATCATCCGTTCCATTTTCATCCCGGACAGCTGAATGGCTATGTTCGACAATGAGCGTTAGCATCCTGATTGGTGATAACACGTCCAATGCTCGCTGGGAATAACCGATACAAATGTCTGACCTCACATTAGGGAAGGACGCTGCCGTCTTTAAAATGTATGTCGAAGCTATTTCCCCTCCACATCCGGCATCACATATGTATCGAGCCCCGGACGCATTTGACCATCACCGGGCCCCCACGGCTGAGTCGCAGTCACAGCCGAAGAGAGCGGGACCTCCACTTCAGCCGGCTTCGAGACGAAAGGTCACCGCTCGTGAATCGTGACCGCCGTCTAGGCCTCGGCGGCTACAGAGGTCGTCCGGTCCCGTGCCATCCCGACCCGACCCTCCGCGAGGTTATCGCGGGCTGTCCCTTCCCGACCAACCGTGAGATTATCCCGGCCCGTCCCATTTCATCCCGCCGCGAGGCTGTCCGTCCTCTCCCATCATGACCCACTGCGAGATTTACCTGCATCTGAACGGTACCACATCCCGTTCCACCCCGACCCGCCGCGAGGTTATCACGTCCCGTCCCATTTCGACCCGCCGCGAGGTCATCCCGTCCTGTCCTATCCCGACCCACTACGCGGTGTTCCTGTCCCGTCTCATCCGATCCCGACCTATCGCGAGATCATCTTGCGGGGTAATCAGGTGGACTGTCATGGCGGCGAAACCAGACATTTTCGTGAGGGCACTTGCTTGACTCGGTTTATGACAAATAGGCGTCTATTTATCTACTTTTGCTGGAGAATTCGTTCAGCAAGGGGAGTGCGGAGGGGGGAGTGCACTCGAGCCTACCCCGGGTGCGAGGGACGACGCTTCTCGTCAGAGAATAGGGGGGGGGATGCGACCCTGCTGTGATGCGCCACGACGCCCCCCCCCCGACAGTCGGCCGGCCGGCCGGAGTGTTGTCCTGTTCCAGTCTACTCCTGTCATGTCCAGACGACACAACTGTCATACAACTTCGCACAATCACACAATCTGACGAAAACATCGGTACCACGATTCCTTCGAGAGAAAAAAAAACACGAACAAACCCGGGTTTAATTTCCTGAGAGGCACGTCTGCTGCTCTGTAGAGCACGACAACGTGGATCAGTTCGCTCGGACACCGTCCAGTCATGTCCCGGCTGGGAGCGGGTGCCGTGTTTGTCCAGGCTGGGAGCGGGCGCCGTGTTTGTCCCGGCTGGGAGCGGGCTCCGCGTTTGTCCCGGCTGGGAGCGGGCCCCGTGTTTGTCCCGGCTGGCGGCGAGCGCCGTGTTTGTCCCGGCTGGCGGCGGGCGCCGTGTCGGTCCCGGTTGGCGACGGGTGCCGTGTTTGTCCCGGTTGGGAGCGGGTGCCGTGTTTGTCCCGGCTGGCGACGGGCTCCGTGTCTGTCCCGGCTGGTGGCGGGCGCCGTGTCTGTCCCGGCTGACGGCGGGCGCCGTGTCTGTCCCGGCT
The DNA here is from genome assembly GCA_034440575.1 of Imbricaverruca yamaguchii. NCBI lineage: Eukaryota > Metazoa > Arthropoda > Thecostraca > Neoverrucidae > Imbricaverruca > Imbricaverruca yamaguchii. Next base: position 2,733,845 of record JAOTOL010001659.1, read on the forward strand.
GACGGCGGGCACCGTGTCTGTCCCGGCCGGGAACAGGCCCAGTGTCTGTCCCGGCTGGGAGCGGGCGCCGTGTCTGTCTAGGCCGGGAACAGGCCCAGTGTCTGTCCCGGCTGGGAGCGGGCGCCGTGTCTGTCTAGGCCGGGAGCGGGCCCCGTGTCTGTCCCGGCTGGGAGCGGGCGCCGTGTCTGTCTAGGCCGGGGGGGCCCGTGTCTGTCCCGGCTGGGAGCGGGCGCCGTGTCTGTCTAGGCCGGGAGCGGGCCCCGTGTCTGTCCCGGCTGGCGGCGGGCCCCGTGCCTGTCCCGGCTGATGGCGGGCGCCGTGCCTGTCCCGGCTGATGGCGGGCGCCGTGTTTGACCCGGCTGGGAGCGGGCGCCGTGTCTGTCCCGGCTGGTGGCGGGCGCCGTGTTTGTCCCGGCTGGGAGCGCGCGCCGCTCGGGGTCGGGCGGCGCGCCCGCTGGCCGGTCGTCGCACCATTGTTTACCGTGCTGTTGGTCGGTCGTCAGAGGATCAGGACGACCGCACCGGACGACTGTGCACTGATGACGCGCACACCGCAGACGACCGCACCGACAGAGCGGGCGCCGTCGAGCTGCGTCCATTAGCGCGCCGTCTGGCCGGTCCGCGGCCGCGACACAATGCACCTCCGGATGAAGCAATCAAGTGGACTTACGATGCATTGTTCGGGGCAGTCGTTCGGCCGGTTTATCGGTGATGCCAGTGGGTCAGTGTGTGTGTGTTTGTGGTCACATGTCGGGGGCAGCGCGTGCCCGGGGACGTCAGGGGGAGGGGGCACGGCCGTGGGGTGCACTTTGGCTCGGCGGCCGGGGGCGTCCGCAAGATCGATAGGTTATCGTGAGGACGACGATGGACGATAAGCAGCTGGCTCCGTGGCATGTCAACTATGTCGGAGGGTGGGAACGTGCGGTGGGCAGTAACATTTCTTGACAAAACTGGTGACATATGGACAGACGCGAGCATTGCTATCCACTGAAGAATCTAGGAATTGGCCAGGGGGCGCAATTTTGGACGTGTTCCTAATTGAGCACGGGGTCTACATGAATTCAGGGACCTGACCCGAATGCTTGAGCTAAGGGGGGTAGGAGATGTCATTTTAAAATGGTTATGGAGCCGAAGTGAGTCGAAATTGACCTACAAATCGGTCTAGGAGAGTGTAAACCGATCCATCATTATGTCGGGCGCGAGGTGCACGACATGGCTATGGGAGCCTTCCTGAGGCTCCAAGGAGGGGCAGAGGGAAGCAGTTGCCCTCTTCGTCCCATCCATGGAGTCCTGCTGCTATGGAGCAAGCTCAAACTACCGCCAGCCGCCCCCTCCAAACGGAACTGGAATCTGGCAATCACCAGCCGCCCTTGTGAAATGCACAGCTCTTGCCAGGCAAACTGCTTAAGGCTGGCTATTTCAACGATATCCTCGTACCAGTGGATACTTTAAATATTACAACCAGACGGCCGATAGACGCTTATTGGTAGCGCATGTAGATGACCTAAGGCTACTGCATTGATAACCTCACTTTCGCGCTCTCACGGGACGCGGCTACCAACCGGGCAGTAGTACAGGGCACATCCACCTCACCCAAACAGAAGCCTCTCCACACTTCCGGTCCGGCTCACCCACCACCCCGTTCCACGAAACTCCGCCAAATGGCTCTACACACGGTCCTGTGACAGGCCAACCGAGACTGGAGACCAGCGAACGACCCTGCACTCAGGAGAGACCGACGCCTGTGTTATCACGCTCCCGCCGTCTGGGGTGACAGGCAGCCCGACCTGCTGAGTGGCCCCTGTCTGACGGGTTCTGCACTGTCTTCCCAGGCCGTCCGACTTGCAAAGACCTGAACTCCCTGTACAGACCTGACCTAAGTCCCGCCCGTGATGGCTGTAGATATCGGCGCAGTTCTGGTCGCGCTGGTGCTCAGACACGTGCGCGCCGCTCGGCACATCCGCTTACCGTCTCGCCAATTAACCTACGCGAACTGTGTCGTGTGAGAAGGCGACCCGCATGTCTTGCTCTCGTCTCTTACATATCGGAATTGTAATATTGCATAAGCGTCGCAAGCCTCGAGTTGTGACCAGCAGTGTATCGTTCGTCGAACAGGTGCAGCGATACTATTATCACGCCAGTGGTAATTACTCTACACAGCGGTAGTCACAGCGGTAGTCGTAACGGTAGTCACAGCAATAGTCACAGAAATAGTCACAGCGGAGGCGTTATTTCCGTCTTCATGTGTCCAACACATGCGCACAGAAAGAGGCTGCGCTTATAATTCGCATGTCAGAAGCTCGGTAGCAGGTACTTCATCAGTGCGTCCGGTTAATGAAGTCATTTCAGAAGTTTTCTCTTCTGAAATGACTTAGCATATGGATGCCAATTTGACAAATTCGGCATGTGATGGCAACCTACTACACACTTCTCAGTCCCTTGGCAAATCTTACTGATGCCAGGTAGAATTTAACTGCACTTGATATCTAGTAAAACTGGTAGCTTGAGTGATGATGGCCACCCAACAGGCGAACAACTCGTCGCCTGCTTTCTCTTACAACTCAACACAAGACCAATTTTGCGATTACACCAGAACGAAACTTGTCAGTGTTCGGCCAACAGCAACGCCTGCCCGGAAGGTCACAGCAGTTCAATTTGCGTCTCTACCACTGGCTGAGTTCCGCCTGTCTCCCGCGTATTGTTGAGCGCGACGCCTGTGCAGTGTCGCCTGTCACGCACCCGAGGTGCAACACGAGCAGAACACGCACTACATCACCAGCGGCGCAGTCAGAATACATCCTGCATCGGCAGGACGGGCTGGGCACACCAGCAGGACAGGCTGAGTACGTCAGCAGGACAGGCTGGGTACACCAGCAGGACAGGCTGGGTACACCAGCAGACGGCGGTACAGCAGGACAGGCTGGGTACGCCAGCAGGACAGGCTGGTACGCCAGCAGGACAGGCTGGGTACGTCAGCAGGACAGGCTGAGTACGTCAGCAGGACAGGCTGGGTACACCAGCAGGACAGGCTGGGTACACCAGCAGGACAGGCTGGGTACGTCAGCAGGACAGGCTGGGTACACCAGCAGGACAGGCTGGGTACGCCAGCAGGACAGGCTGGGTACGTCAGCAGGACAGGCTGGATTCACCAGCAGGACACGGAACAACACAGCAGGACAGGCTGCCAAGCACACCAACAGGACAGTGGACGTACAACAGCAGGACACGCTGAACACATGCCCTGCATCAACAGCAGGACATGCTGGACACACCCCCTGCATCAACAGCAGAACAGACGAAACACACCCTGCACCACCAACAGGATAGATGGAACACATGTCCCGCACCAACAGCAGGACATGCTGAACACATGTCCCGCACCAACAGCAGGACATCACATGCTCTGCGTTACCAACACGAGGGGCAGAACACGCCCTGCATCACCAGCTGGGAAAACAGGACATTCACACTGTATCACCAGCAGGACAGACAGAAAGCATCCTTCACCAATACAGGCTAGACCGGTCTGCACCATCTATCGCTTGTAATGGCTGATGTTGGAAAACGTAACGCACCTGCAGCTCCAGAGACCAACACTTAAAACCTGCCACTTCAACGAGTGGCAAGTCATGGCATCTGTCACTTCAGAAGGCACAGTTCTGTCAAAGCCGACAGAGGAGTACCATGTCAGAGCGGCCAGGCACGACATCCTTCCGCCTGCCACGTGCCTTCACCAAAAGCCTGGCTCTCGCTCACGCCAGGGTGCACACAGGCGACCACAAGAGAGCCGATCCAGATGACCCGCATCGTCCTTACAGCCGCACGCTTGCGGCTGTAAGGACTGACCTCCCATGGGAGGTCAGCTCCAGGAGACGGCAGCCGACCCACATGATCCACGCTGTCCCAACAGCTGAATGGCAGGCACCTGACCAGGTCGTCGCGCACCGCACGCTGCTGCTCACCGCCTCCAGGCGTCGACTGTTTATGTGCAATGATCGACAACGCCAGCAGCGCCGGAAGCGCCCAAGTCATCGCCTGCATCGCTTCCGTCCCGGACTCGGCAGTCGGCAGGCTGGAGGTGATGGAGGGCGTCGCTCGCTGTCGGTCAGAGCCGTCACCGTGCGATGCTTGACGGCCGTTGACTTTGGCACGCGCGCCGGGTTGCCTGTGCGCCTCACGCGTGAGCGTTCAGGCGCCATGCGCTGCCGCTCGCCCACGCTGGCGTCGTAAATCGCGACGGGGCGTCGCCACGTGCCACGTGCCGCGTGTCCGGCGCGGCGGCGTCGTCGTGGCGCACCGCGCGAGACGCGGGAGGACACGTGAGATGCGCGCACAACAGCGGCGACGCGGCGTGGCGGCGTCGCTTGAATGCCCGGCTACCGCCCGCACGGCAGTCCATAATGGCGCCGAGAATGGGCCGCCCCGACGCCCGAGCGTGGGAATGATCCACAAACAGCTGTTAAATAAACATTACCATCGACAGCAGAGGTGGACACAAAAAGTCCCGCGGCCAACTCAATTACCGCAGCGCGCCAAACAGCGCGCGCAGGCGGGCAGCTAGCGCGGCGTCTCCACGGCGGCGCCCGACAGAGCCCAGGTGAAGCGGAAGCTGTCCGCTCGCGCGCCGGTCGGGTGTCTGCTCGAGTGGTCGCTCGGGCGGCGCGCCACCCGACCCTCGGCGCTCATGCATACGAGAGAAGGCGGTGGGCGCCGGACGGCGCCGCCCACATTCCGCGGCCAGCTGACGGTGGTGTGGGCGGCGCCCGAGGAAATGGAACAGAGTGGGGGAGTCTCGAGGGCGGGCACCGGCACCAGGGGATTATGCAAAGCGGACCGGCCAGGGCGCGCACACAAACAACCGGCGCACGTAAAACGCGCACCGACCGAATACAATGCGCCCCCTTGTCGGGCAAGCTGCCAACCTGCCTGCCGGACTACAAGCCACTTGTGCGTAGGCTGGAAAAGGTGAGACAGGTGATTCATGGACAGGAAAAGGTGGGGCAGGTAGTTCATGGGCAGGAAAATGGAAAAAGTCAGAGCCCTAATGAACGTAGCGACGGATCAGGGAGGCAGCCCATTTAGGTCGCTCCCTCTCTCCTTGAGCCTAAATTGACGCGGCTTTGGTTCCGATTCAGCTGTGAAAGCATTCGCTGTCTCCTTGGAGCTATGCTTGTAATAACACGAAGGAACAGCATAATTACCGGTAGCGAACATACACTATTTCTTACAGCAGCTCGCAATTTACGGCTCCAAATCGCTTACACCTCTATCTCTCCTCCCCAATTTGTGTCATCGTGATCTGCCCCTAGTATTATTACCATCAACGCATATCCCTTCTTGTATGACAAGGCGACATTCTACCTGCACATTTTCCAGACTAATCACTAAAGAACAGCTTGTAAAAACGTGCTTGCAGACTGCGTGTGAAATCGTTGATTGTGCATCCATATCCAAATGTGTACATTTGTCCACAAATGTCTTATACAATTTTGATTTTTTGGCGTGCCAAGAAGTCAGAATTTGATTTCACACGCTGAAACAGTTTTCGATGACGAAGCAAAATGCCGATGGCGAAAGGCAAACATCTCTTCTCCGCGAGCAAATATTGAAAAAAAGTAAAACCATTTCGTCGCATATGAACGGAAGCCTGTGCCTGTCGTGTTGATGTCAGTGGCAGTTTGCCTGACCGCACCTGCAATTTGTGTTCTATCCAGCGCATTGTTGTCTGTGAACGTAGCACAAAGGTCAGGAAGCCACAGCTCGGTCAGGAAGCAATCATCCTAACAGAATCTGTCTTTTGAGTTGGTGTATATCTTTCGACTAATTTCCAAGTTGGCTCGTGTCGTAGTCACACAGCGCATTTATGTATGAACAAAAACATAAAGATAGCTAAGTAATCAAATAAAACATTGGCTTGCCTACATTATCAAACCATAATAATATTTCCATCTTTCTTGTTGGAAGTCGACCACCTTTCAATAGAACATTCAAAAGAAACACCTGTGAGTGGAGCATTGAAATTGGCATTTATTTTACTCCCTATATCAAAATCAAACATCCATATATGCAGTATTTCGGCAGGTGTTATTCATATCTATTACAGATCAAATGCATGTATGATATAATACTTTATTCACATTGCATTTATATGGTAATATTTTCTTTTCTTTAAGTATCACAGGATATCTTGTCTGAAGTCGCACCCTCTACATAAGAAGAAGGCTGTGAGGCCCCTCCATCATGTCAGAGCCACATCAGCGACATCAGACAGCGACATCAGGTCAGCACCAGGCGATTCGAACCGGCCCAGCAACTGCCCCGTGGACCCGACCACCGCGCATGTAGTCGAGTGATCTTGGTCTCCATGTGTGTATAGGAGTAACCTAAACAGTTGTGGAAAAGGGCCGAAGCCGATTTTTAGGCGGTCGGTTGGTTGGTTATTTTAGGGACGCACCGACTGTGTTCGTCATGTAACCCCAATTTAAGGAGTAATTCCCGTCAACGCCATAGGGTTAATGATTAGGACCGGAGAAAGTGGGGTTATGATCATCGTGTCCTCCCTGTTCCTATGCTCCAGTGGAAGGGTCTCACCTCGAGCGTCGTGTGATAGCCAAATCAGCTCCGGACACGGTCTGGTCGGACAGCAGTCGTCAGGTTTACGTGAAGCCGTGAAACTTACGTGAGGCCGTGAGGCTTACGCGAGGGCGTAATGTTGCGCAAGGGCGTGAGGTTACGCGAGGCCGTGAGGTTACGTGAGTGCATAAGGTCACTTACGGACATGAGGTTACGTGAGGTCGTGAGGTTACACGAGGACATGAGGCTACGTGAGGTTGTGAGGTTTACGTGATTCCGTGAGATTACGTGAGGACATGAGGTTACGTAAGGCCGTGAAGTTACGTGAGTCCGTGAAGTTCCGTGAGTCCGTGAAGTTACGCGAGTCCGTGAAGTTACGTGAGTCCGTGAGGATACACCAGGCCGCGAGGTCGGCCACTTTACAGCACGGCGCGGACAGACTCGCTCATCAGCAGACCCCCACCCTCCCCACCCTCACACAATCCTATTTACGACCTGCAACCGAAGATCGCAGATAGCGCGTGCTCATCCCGATACTGCATCAGACCACATCCGGCGCGCCGCCTCCCGGCGAGAGCCACGCGCGGCAGGAAGGGATCACCTGACGCGGCAGGAGTGGATCACCTGACGCGGCAGGAGTGGATCACCTGAAGCGGTAGGAGTGGATCGCCTGACGCGGCAGGAGTGGATCACCTGATGCGGCGGTAGTGGATCACCTGACGCGGCAGGAGTGGATCACCTGACGCGGCAGGAGTGGATCACCTGACGCGGCAGGAGTGGATCACCTGACGCGGCGACTTCAGCCCCGGCCGACGAGCGGACCGGCGATACGGCGATAGCGCTGCAGTCGTCCGGTCGTGCTCGCGGTCGGCAAAAAATAATCTATCATCTCGGCCGGCTCGACAGACCCGGGGCGAGCGAGTAAACAGATAGGCAAGACTAATGGCGCGGGCGTGAAACACTCCACCTCCCGGCGACCCGGAACGACCTCACGCGCGCATGAATGCGCGCGCGGAGGCGCATTTAGACGTAAAAACTGTCGAATCACGCCGTCGTCGGTGTCGCCACTCGAGGTGATGAGTGACGCGTGACGCGTGACGCCGTCAGCGCGGCTCCTCGAGCCGTCGGGGCAGACCGGCGGCGGGGCGGCGGGGCGGCGGGGCGGCGGGGCGGTGAGGCGAGCGCACAGGTGGCAGTCGCGTTCGCGGCCAGCCGGCGCCGCTGACGTAACGAGCAGGTGACCTTGCGCCGACCGACGCGCCCGGTGACGGCTGGCCGAACTGACCCCTGCGTCTCCTGGCCGGCGGGCAACGCGAGCACCTCATCGGCGGAGACGGAGACGGAGACGGAGACGGAGACGGAGACGGAGACGGAGACGGAGACGGAGACGGAGGAGGAGGAGGAGAAGGAGGAGGAGGGAGGAGGAGACGGAGACGGAGACGGAGGACGGAGACGGAGACGGGAGGAGAGGCGGAGACGGAGGCGGAGGCGGAGACGGAGACGGAGACGGAGACGGAGACGGAGACGGAGACGGAGACGGAGACGGAGACGGAGACGGAGACGGAGACGGAGACGGAGACGGAGACGAAGGCGAAGGCGGAGGAGGAGGCGGAGGCGGAGGCGGAGGCAGCCCTGGCGGCGGGCAGGCGGGGAGGACCACCCGTGGGAAGTCTCGCCGGCCACTGCCGCGCAACCTCCACACTGGGCCGGACAGCCGGCGCTGCCGCCGTGCCGGGACGGCTCACACGGCACCATGAGTGAACGACCGGTGCGGGCGCGGCGGCAGCGGCGGCGACGCGTGGCCTTGAGCGGAAACACACCTGTGTGAATGCGCGCTGCTGGCGGCGCCCATACGTCACCGATGTCAACGAGTCACGGTGCCGTTGGTGGCGGGACGTGCGCGCTGTTGGTGGTGCACACGCGATGCCCGTGCGACCGGGCATCGCGCGAAATTTGCGCGAAACTGCCGCGTCGTGTGGCCGTAAAACGTGCTCCTATCAATCATATCAAGAGAGACGCGCGGAACCCTTTCAAGAGCGGAAGTAACTAATCCCACCCGAAATTTCCCGATGATAGTGGACGGCTGACAGAGCGGGCGAGATAGCATCAGCCGTCGCTCTGCCCCCTAATTTGCGAATGCCATTCGAGTTACGCGAATTGCTGTTCTGACCGGTCGTATGCATGCTTTCGCCTGTTGTCAGCTGACAGGCGGGAGCAAAACGAGCGATGCGGGCACGCGAGCCGCTTCCGCTGCACCATAGATCACAGGTGGGCGGCTGACGGCGGTTGGCGGCGGCGCGTGCGACGAGAGCGGGACACACGCCACCGACCCCCAGCCGGCTGCAGGAGTCCCGTGTCGACCCCACCGGCGGCGATGCCGCAGTACTCACCAGTTCCTCTTCTCGACTCTGCCGCCGAAGCGCTGCTCGTTGGACTGGTGCAGCGCCACCGAGAAGCCGAAGAACGAGCCCTGCGCGCCCTGCTTGATCACCGGCAGGCGCGGCTCCAGGTTGAAGCCGACCGCGCCGCTGCCGACGCAGGCGAGCAGGCAGACGAAGCACCACGGGGCGGCCATGCTGCGGGGCGGCCGGCGCGGGCCGAGCGGCCGATGCGTTCAGCTCAGGGTCGCCTCGCCGACCGTGCGCCGCGCCGGCTTCTGGCCAACTGGTGAGCCGCACGCCGCCGCCGCCGCCGCGCTCCGCCGCCGAGGGTCGCCACGCGCCGCCGCAAACACGGCGCACCCGCGCTCGGTCGACACGGCCAGGTGCACGCCGACTATCTGTCGCCGCCGCAAACAAAACCCCAGATAATACTGGAGACCAAAGTCAACTGCTAAGGTCGCTGGCAGCCTGCGGCAATGTGTTTGGGTTCTGCACCAAATAAAAGATAAACAATTTGGAATGGACGGTAGTGACATCTAGCGACGGCAGTCACAAGCAGAGGTAGTAGCATGGGCCGTGGCCGTGTGGCGAAACCTGGCGCGATACAAGGTCGTGCGCATGATGCGTAACCCACATCCGGCTGGCAGAATTGAATTAAAGGCGGCTCAAATGACCTTTGTGGTCCGGCACGCCTCTAAAAATCCCTCTCCCCTAAGATTGAGGAAGATGCCTCCCAGGGACGCACATTGAACGCATGCTTCCCCCTGTAAATGAGGAAAGCTGTGTCAGCTGGCACAATGCCGCCTTTGACTGGCAATACATCAGAGGCGGAGGCAGGATCTGTCCCAAAGTTGGAAGGGAAAGAGCAATTTTGAAGGCCACTCGTGGCCAATGTTAAACTCGCCTATTCTTAAGGCGGAGGAGGGGTTTCCCTCCCCTCTCCATGGATCCCTCTGCTCAGTTTTGGCGTCGCCCACGCCGAGGTTCTGGAGGGGGTGGGAGTTCTCCGGCTAATGGTATCCCCGTTCGGTTCCCAGCTCTGTGCCACCTGCTAAGAGATCCTGATAGAAGTGGACCGTTCGACACCAAACTCTGCCCTGTACTATATAATTTGATTACATCACACTATAATTTGATGAATGTGTATTGTGGTACTCACCCCTTTCCCCAAAAAATGCTAAGCAATCCCTGGTTTGACCTCACGTGACCGAAGTTGATTCTGTTCATGCACCATCACAATGCATGAGGTATGGAATAACTATAGGTAATGATAGTACCAGATTGGATATACGTGATTTTGCAAGCAAATGTTCGAAAAACTCGAAGATAGACATCGAAGAACATAAGCCTTAAATGTCATAGTTTAACCTACGCGCTCAAATGTAACGTCAGGATAAATATGTAAAAATATTGGACAGAAACGCAAGCAAGAGGAGGGGCCCTGCTTCTCCCTTAAAAACAGACAAAAATATTGCAGATCAAACAGGAAATTTATAGATGACGCCACGCAAAACGAAACATTTTGGCGCGCGGAGCGAGCCGAAAGCAGTTTTTTATTGATGACATTTTGTTTTGGTCGGGCCGCTGTTGAGAAAATCTTGACTACACCCCTGTTCTTTGGCACCGTAGAACTGACGGATTTTCGGTGGCCCACCTATCCCCATTGTTAAATGTTCCCGGATTTCAACCACTATTTATTCAAATATGTTCATTATATCTTTTGTCTTCAAATCATTAGTGATAAATTGACTTTCCCCTGTGAGGGGGGCAAATTACCACTATCGCCTCTAAGTCAACGGGCTTCAAGTCCCTCCCGCTGTTCAAAGATTGTCTCCGGCATCTCTTGATAAGCCAACTCACATTCTTGAAATTAGATGCGTACTAACCACATGAAAAGGTAACATTTTCCTATATCACGTTTTCCAGCCATTAGCGGTACATCAGCATCACAGAAACGGTTGGCAAGATCATTCCCGCATTGCGCATTCGCATACGGTGCAATCGCCACACTTCGTGCGATCATGTGGTTTTTGCTAGGCCTCTTACGTATTGCCAATTGCTGCAAGATGGTAGTCTCCAACCATATTTGCTGTAGACCATATTTTCCTGACATGGCTATTCATTTTCGAGATGTCTTCTACTTTTTGCTGGGAGGGCCTAATATTTTTTCTTTTCTTTTTTTCGGGGGGAGGGCGGGGGGTTCAATGCAATACTCGGGACCCAAATGCATTGATCTCGGACCTTGTCCAAATTCCTGGAGACCCCGAATTGTTGGGGCTCCGACGTGTTTGTAGTTTGCGTGGCCCGATACACTTCGGGACTCCTGTATTTTTCGCAGCCCGGGGCGATTTTTTCGGGTGTCGGCGTTATTTTTGTTTAGCCAATCTGGAATTTTATATACATCGGGGTCTCTTTCAAACTGAGGGAGACAAGCATGGAGAATCATGTGTGTCTCGAAGCATCAGAAGTTCAAGGAAGGTGTCTGTGATGGAACATACAAATTACCACGGAATATGAAAGATGCCGACACCAGATGCAGGGGAAGAGCGACTTGCCGGTTAATGAGCGTTACATTAGGAACAACTTTGATTAGAAATTCACTCTCGTCAGGGCCCCCTCGTCTTGCATCACACGTAAATCCTGTCTGCCTGTGGTTCCACAGACATCTTCGTTATCTGCCACCCACACTTCTGGCTGGAATCTCTTGCGCACCGTGGTAGACGCTGCGGGACTATATTTCTCCTTATATGTACGATACACCCACCAAGGAAGCAACACATATTTCTCAAACCGCATAAACAGTTACTCATGTGAACAACCTTCACGGTCCACTATCCAGTGGCTCCGTGGACTGTATATTATCTCGAGGATACTCATAAAAGGATGCGGTAGACCGAGAACACATACCAAACGTCAAGACGCCGTTAACATTGCGAGTGAAATCACCTCGGCGAACCCGGGGTTCACGTTGACCGGACATCAGTGACGATTACAATTTCCGGTGTTTTCTGTGCGAAAATTGGTATGTCACACGCGGACCATAGTCAGATGCTCACCAGTCTCGTGTGTGTAGAGACTTACACCACTGGACACACGCGGTAGGATACCCATACGCTTCTGCGCTGGAGTATCTTCCGAGCCCGCACCACGAGGGTCTACCCAGCTGCACGTTAAAGGCAGAGTATGTCTCCACATTGATATCAGCGTTGTTTTCTAATAGATGTACATAATTTCTGGACAGGGGAAGGAAGATTACTGCAGTATTAGACAGATAATTCAGATGTCAGATCATCCTAGATAAAATAAGATGAAATGTCGTTCGCGAATGCTTCACTCATCTGGATAGGCTACCCTACTGCAATCATCTCACAAGTACGGTGGCAGTTTGTGGGCGCTTCAACTACAAGGGCTATCCTACAATGCTGACGTCACAAGTGTGTTGACATTAGCGCTAGGTGAAGCCAACCGGCAGTACATCTTTGAGTGAAAGGAAGCAGTGAACACATTAATAAATATGTAGGTATACAATACCTGATTGTGGTGAAATGGGTGGAGTAATATAGTGCAGACATCCAGACACAACCCGGTTCTTAGATGTGATCTAAGACCATAATGCACTTGCCGTTCTTTCTTCTTCCTTCAGACAATCTAAGGTGCAAATCTTAACGTCTAAATTTGGAGCTTAGGGGCACATCGACAGCAGTGAAGGTTTAATTTTGATCTTTTTGAAATGAATGATTCGGCGAGTTTACACGACCCTTAACATGTAGCATTAGCGACGCCGGATAAACACTATTTGTCTTCGGATGGCTCCTAGGATCACGGAAAAGCAAAACAATAACGACTAGTTGCAGGTAGTCACGTACATCTAGCGTCATCTGTCCATGCTAGCCACACGCAGTGGCATCTGGAGTGGATAGCACCAGCCTCCGCGGTAGTCTTGTATGTCTAGTCGCGGACGACACAGTGCATGCGCTCAGGTGCAAAGTGAAGACTGCGGATGCAAGTGTCGTCGGCCATTCGCCAACCGCACGACGTGCAACGGTCCAGCATACCTAAAGCGCGAGATAATTGGTTCAGAATGTCGGTGCCGCCCAGTGACACCGGGTCAGCCTCGCCACACCAATCAACTGCCGCAGGGTCTGGAGAGGCGGACCAGTGCACTGGACCAACGGCGCGACCCCAGCGGCGGTCAGACTCCGGCCGTCAGCGGTCCACAGCCGCCGTTGGACCGCTACACCGGACCGTCGGTCTAGCCCCGCGGCCGCCGTTGGACCGCTACACCGGACCGACGGTCTACCCCCGCCGTCAGCGGTCCACGGCCGCCGTTGGACCGCTACACCGGCCCGACGGTCTAGCCCCGCCGTCAGCGGTCCACGGCCGCCGCTGGACCGCTACACCGGCCCGACGGTCTAGCCCCGCCGTCAGCGGTCCACGGCCGCCGCTGGACCGCTACACCGGACCGACGGTCTAGCCCCGCCGTCAGCGGTCCACGGCCGCCGCTGGACCGCTACACCGGACCGACGGTCTAGCCCCGCCGTCAGCGGTCCACGGCCGCCGTTGGACCGCTACACCGGACCGTCGGTCCGGCCGGAGCAGCGGTCCGACTCCGGCCGTCAGCGGCCCACGGCCACCGCCGCTCGCTTGTGCGCCGGAAACCGCTCCGGGAAGCGCAGGTAGCCCAGGTACTTGAGAAAGGCGGCCACCTCGGCGTGGTAGTCGTGCGGATGCTTCAGCAGGTGGCACACGTGCTTCGAGTCGGGCCAACGCTTGTAGAAGACCTGGCCACACGCGTTCAGGTCAGACAGCGGTCACGCAGCGTAATTAGGTCGGACAGGTGGAGGATTGGGCACGCGTCTGGTGATGAGACGAGCATATGGTCGACTGTCCCACACGCTTACAATGCGGTGGTTCACCTACGGCGCCAACATCACTAGCCTCCCCTGGGGTGGCATGCTCTGTGGGCACCTTTCTACATCATGACGATAGTATTCCGCACGCCCGGCCACACCCACGTTATTGGACGTTTTCCCTTCCACAGTTCCGAAGAACCTTGGGTTCTATTTTCCCGCGCAGCTCCGTAGGTTATGTGTCACAGCCAGAAAGGTGAGTTGACCGAAACCTATTGTCGTATAGCTGCAGTTGCAGAAAAGGATTTAAACCAGAGTTGACAGGTTTACCACCAAACATACTCTTACTGATTCTTACCAATGGTAAAAACTGACATCAAGATGTTCCTATCGGCTATTGCCGGTAACGGTCTTCAAAATACTTTGCCTACTCTATTTAAGATACATAGGAACTCCTTTTAAATATCTAGTCGTATCACGCATCATACGTGTAAAATACATTGACAGCGGCAAAGATGGAGCTGATATATCCCAGGAAGTGTAAACATGTCACCAATTTCTCCCTGTTTTACCAGTATTTTTTCGGCCGGTTTTTACCTGTAAAAACTGGGTGCCATGACAAGAACTAGCTTTTCCCAGTAAAAACCATCACCCAGAATTAAACACATCAGAAGATCTTTTGCGAATACAAAATCGATGGCCCTCTGGTTTGATCCTCGGGGATTTTCGCGCCGCTGGTGTCTCCGTCTGCGGAGTCCCAGCGACTGGCGCTAACATCGGTCGGGCTTGTGGGCGGGGGATAGGGGCGCCCATGTATTGGCATTTGGTGTCGATTTTTGTGGGGCTCGATGCATTTATAGCCAATAAGATGCATAACAGAAAATATTACACACATTGCTTATATTTGCACCCGTCTTTGACATCGACCCATCTGAAAATTGGGCCACCGACTATGGCACGGCCGCGGTTCATTAAAATGAACCCGACAGAAACAACTTGAGCGTGCATGTACAAACCAGAGAGAACACGGTTGCGTTCTACATGTACACACAAAATCGGAGCAGCACACAACACGTGTAACCAACAGCGGAAAATACTCCAGTCGCACCGGAGCTTCACATCGACTTACAGTGATCAGCCAACCCCTTAACATTGACACAGATCACGCGTCGGCACGCTGGCGTTGCGAGCTGACCTTCCTGCCTTTGTTCTCGAACTGGGAGCCGACGTTCAATATGACGTCGCATGATGTGACCGGGTCGTTTTTGGACCACAGCAGCAGCAAGGCCGTGTCGTCCATCGGGTACTCGACAAACAGGCGGCGACTCTCGCGGTAATGGCGCGTCGCCTTCTTCTCCAGCCAGCGCAGGTGCATCCTGCGGCCACAGCACACACCGCTCACTGGTCTGGACCTGGCCACTGGTCACGTGGTATGGTCACTGGTCACGTGGTGTGGTCACTGGTCACGTGGTGTGGTCACTGGTCACGCGACTTGACTACTCGCCGCGTTGATTTTTAACGGTTTTTCTCTGTTGAAGAGATCGTGCCTGACACATCCATCTCGTGCGTCTGCTACCTATACTGAGAGCAGATATCCGCTGCCTGGTCAGCAAAAATGAATGCACGCCACTTGGTCCTGACCTAATACACACAACCTGAGGTGGGTTTTCGTTCTAACCGAATCTACCTACCACTGTAAACCTTGAAGGCAATGACGTGAACATTTTAGCGAATGGAACAGGTGTTTAGAAAACATTAGATGATAGTTCTGGTGATCTGCTGTTTGACTTGTCACGTGAAAGCATACTCAGTTTCGTCCTAAGGCCACATTGCGCCAGCCATGCATTGCAATGCAACAACAGAACATCTTGCTAATCTTTCGCAGACAGCTAAATACATCGTCCAGTGTTTGTTGACAGTAAACAGGACATCTATGTGTGTTGGATAGTCTGATTAGTGCCTTTGACCACGATGTAAATTGAGACAGAGGAGATACCATGACACGCCACGAAGAGGTGCCATGATGCGCCACGAGGCGCCATGGTTCTCTGCAGATGCCACCATGCTGTGGTTGCGCACCATGTACCGACCTTGCATACGCGGCAATAATGCGCTGGATGTACGGATTGTTTGATATTGCCAGCGGCAGTCCAACAGGAATCTGCTCCATATCGGCTGGACTGTCAAACACCTGCGGGCGACAAATGTCAGCCGGATTGTTACACACATGTGGGCGACACATGGCAGCCGGTCTGTGACACACCTGTCAGCTGAACTGTCACACACCCGTGAGCGACATATGTCAGCCGGACTGCCACACAGCTGTGGACGACATATGTCAGCCGAACTGTCACACATATGTCAGCCGGACTGTCACACACCTGTCAGCCGGACTGTCACACACCTGTCGGCCACATATGTCAGCCGGACTGTCATACACCTGTCGGCCACATATGTCAGCCGGACTGTCACACACCTGTCGGCCGGACTGTCACACACCCGTCGGCCACATGTCAGCCGGACTGTCACACACCTGTCGGCCACATATGTCAGCCGGACTGTCATACACCTGTCGGCCACATATGTCAGCCGGACTGTCACTCCCTTCGGCCTTTGTCACACCTGTCGGCCGGACTGTCACACACCTGTCGGCCACATATGTCAGCCGGACTGTCACACACCTGTCGGCCACATATGTCAGCCGGACTGTCATACACCTGTCGGCCACATATGTCAGCCGGACTGTCACACACCTGTCGGCCCGACTGTCACACACCTGTCGGCCACATATGTCAGCCGGACTGTCGCACACCTGTCGGCCACATATGTCAGCCGGACTGTCACACACCTGTCGGCCTGTCAGCCGGACTGTCATACACCTGTCGGCCACATATGTCAGCCGGACTGTCACACACCTTCCATGTCAGCCGGACTGTCACACACCTGTCGGCCACATATGTCAGCCGGACTGTCACACACTGTCGGCCGCTGTCACACCTGTCGGCCACATATGTCAGCCGGACTGTCACACACCTGTCGGCTCAGCCGGACTGTCACACACCTGTCGGCCGGACTGTCACACACCTGTCGGCCACATATGTCAGCCGGACTGTCATACACCTGTCGGCCACATATGTCAGCCGGACTGTCATACACCTGTCGGCCACATATGTCAGCCGGACTGTCACACACCTGTCAGCCGGACTGTCACACACCTGTCAACCGGACTGTCACACACCTGTCGGCCACATATGTCAGCCGGACTGTCACACACCTGTCGGCCACACAACGTCAGCCATAGAATGTTCGATGAATCCAAAATTATAGGCTGGAATGAACAAATCAGCAATAGCAGCTAGTCAGCTTAAAGGTTTGCCGAGTAAATTAAAGACTGGATAAACCAGCGCACATGGTCGCCGTAATTTTGCTTTGAAATCCTAATAGGCAACTTGATTAAAAAAGGAATGTCTTCAAAATTAAAAATCAGAAGAAAAAGTCACAGATACATTGATCGATCTAACTGCACAAACGTTGGAAAGCTCGCGCTCCCCTTTTTTTAAGGGGCACAGAGGTTCATTGAGGTCAAAAAGCATATTTTGAGGCTAGCTTACCTAGGTCGGTGACCTTTCATGCATGGACGTGAATGTCAAGTAGGAAGAAATGTCTTGATGACTGTTCAGGATTACGATTTTCATAAAATACCATGTCGATGAAAAGACGATGCATAGCAGCAACACAAAGCTATAAATTTTGGGGTGGGAGTGGAACATTCTCTAATATTATAGAATGCATGGGAATGAGACAAAATCGATCTAAACTTTGCTGAAATCGTGGTTTCTGACACCGTATAAACTTGAAGCAAGGAGGAAATACACGTGCCAAACAACTCTAAGGTTCTGATTCAATCGTGTTGGCTTTGTATTAGCTCTTACTTTGCAAATGTCCGTCGCTAACGACCTCGGGAGCGTGCAAGGTCATATCCACGCCACCTGGCGGGACACTGACTGCATTTGGTGCAGTATTAGAAGACAGCACTGTCGATGACAACCTGCTGCGATTTACCAAATCATATGAAGTGGTTGCAAAAGTTTGAGCATGAAGAACAACTTCACTGAATCAAATTTGTCCTCGAACCCTGACTTGATCTGGTCCGCCACCGCCTCTCACACCTGTCGTAATCTGACCCCACGGTCACTTATACTTATCTCGTATTGCCATGACCATCATTTACATGGTAGGAGCGCCCTTAAACTCAAATACCTAACTAACCATCATTTACACGTCCATGGGCAATGCTCGACTACATGGGCCCAGTATCGTTCGCAGTAGTCAAGCATTTCCAGAGAATAAGAACTCTGTTATGAAGGGGGTTTGATCTGGATTTGACGTGCTCTAGCTCCGCAATCTTTGTATGTTGGAACTCTTCCTTTTTCGGCAAAAGGTGTGCCATGCAATTTATCAAAGTTGCGCGACATCAGCCGAAACTACAACGGGAAGACTCATCTCGCGTTTTCACAAATAAATGGAGAACCAAGGGCTAGGACGGGCAAAATCGCTCAGTAGTCTTCGAGCGAGGTTACATTAGATGCATCATTATTACCTCGTTATTGACTGCACTTAAACTTCTGATAGACTTCGCATGCTATGACAGCGTGCTGTGAAGACATACCCCTGCATAAGGGTACAGTTACACATAGGGATGTACTGCAGGGATATGCCTCCAGAGGGATATGCGGCGATGATATATTCTCCAAATGGATGCACTACGAGGATACACCTCCAGAGGGATGTGCTGCAGGGATACACCCCCCCCGCCCAAAAAGGGACGTGTTTCGAGAGTAAGTCCATACATATGGATGTGCTGGTAGAAGTACCCTATAATCCAAATAACTAAGGGATGTGCTGCGAGGATGTGCCCCACGGCGGAGGGTGAAGGATGGGGGAGTAGAGCTGTGAGGTACACCTCTCCAGTGGGGAGGTGAGTAGTGCGCGGCGGCCGCAACGGAAGGCGGGATGTGTTGACCCACCATGCCGGTGATCTTTTTGCTGATGCTCCTCTCGGGGTCCAGCAGAACCATCTGGGCGAGTACCTCGCCCCAGTAGTAGGCGCCGATGGAGAAGCCGTGCACCAAGTACTCGCTGCCTTCGTCGTTCGCCAGCAGAAACTCGACCAGCTCGCGCGCCGTGACCTGCCGCACAATAACTGTGTCACACTGAGACAGACACATCTCCCATGTAACAGTGTATGAGCCGGCAGCGTGGTAGAGGAGGGAGAGGTCATCCGCTACTTCTATCGGTCTCACCTCGATCCCTCAATTTGGCAAATGAACGGCATAGCAGACTGAAACTCATTGTACCTTGTTCAAAATGTTGACATCCCATGTGACGATTGTGATTTCAGGTTATATTGGGTCACTGACTTCAGCCAGATAAAATGTGACAATGTGTTAACAAGGTTTGACCATCTATAGCATTGCTTTATAGCTCAACGCCTTCCTTTGGAACCAGTGATAGCAGCTGTGTGTGACAATGGGAACATGTATACCTAGGGAGTTCTGGAACCATTTACCTAATATCATCTAAGTTTGGATATATTTTCGGTGATCTCTCCATATATTTGTCATCTAAAGTAATATAGTAGCATGTGATAGAAGAGAAACATGATCATAAGGTTGCATCAATACAAACGAAGAGATGGATGCACTTCTTGGGCCATTGAGCTGAATAACATGTCGATTTTGAAATTAGTTTACTTGTATTAATTTCGCACGATATTTAATATACCTAATTTCGCCTCCAATGAAAGCCTTGTTGAATGAACCCAACACATTTTTTACCATGACATATCCCACAACGATGTCAATATCACGTCTTTATTCAGTCAGCTATATTACTCCTGCGGTGGGAGGTGGGGAGGCCGAAAGATCCATCTCCGTCGACACAACGCGCTTGCATATCCCGCCGTCGAGACGCGGATCTCATACAATCTGCTCTGCGCGCGGAACTGTCCTGGGCGCGCGACTAGACCCGGCTACCAGTTGACATAGCCAGCCGACCTGCGCAGGGCACCGATCGGGCCGAGCCTGACCTGAGAGCCCGTCTCGGGCAGCAGCATCTGTCGCGCCGTCAGCCTGGCCACCAGCACGTTGAAGCCCTGGCTGGTGTAGAAGTCGGCGTACTTGCGCAGGCCGCGCGGCGTGGCGCCCAGCCAGGGCAGCATCACGGCCAGCGGCCGGTCGGCAGAGTGGCGCAGCACCTCGGCCGGCGTCAGGCCGCGCGTGCCGCCCGGCCACGTGGTGAGCAGCGACAGGCTGTCGCTGATGCGCAGCGCCGCCGGCCGCGCGTGCAGCTCGCCGAAGGCGCGCACTCCAGGCGCCGCGCGCGCCAGGAAGCGACCGCACAGCAGCGCCATCTGCAACAGAACGTTGTTTGTTTGTTTATTGGTTGGTTCACGACACACTTTACGCACATTCACGGCTAATGGCGCCCCCCACACTGTTTCGCCGGCGGGCCGCGGGATTGGGAAATGTCCTGAGTGGCGCTAGAGTCGAACTCGGGATCTTTGGTACCCATAGCCCGACACCTTAACCACCCGGCCGTCCCCGCCCCTGCAACGGAACGTGGCTCACGGACTGGGAGGCAGCGTGCCGGGCGGCAGGTGTCAGGCGGTGATCGCTCCCCTGTCCTACCTGAGTGTCGGGGTGACCCACTCTTTGAGGTTCCCTTTCAAGTTTTGCTCCAGTGTTCGTTTACGGCGCATTTCGGTGCGCTGGTTTCAAATATGAAATACAAACTGCGATTCTCTACTAATAAAATTGACCGCAACCCGCGATTCCTTTTTTGGGAGGGGGAGGGGGAATGCCCTCGTTACAAATCACGGCTCTTCAGCCAGATAGGCGTGAGCATAATGATGGAAAATAACTTATGGGAAAGTAATACAACTCTGTGCATGTCTGGCTGCACAAATCACATGCTCGACCTCGCTTGGTAATCCCACGAGTAATGCTGGGAAGTAAAGGTAAGTCACCACTGATCTAGATGGCACTAGCGTCGTCGACGATGCGACCGCTGTACAGTGTGCATGCTCGGTCGCTATCATCGGGTACATTGTGGGTTAAGCAGTGGACACAAATATCATAAGAGCGCCTCTTAAGCACCAGTGAGATCTCAATGCAGTACATAAAACTTACGAAAATGTCCAAATGTTAAGATAGTGGCAGCTGTACCTTTTAAATAACTTTTAAATAAACACCAAATACCTTTTGACAACGAGAACCAGGACAGTAATGACGGTGGTGATTCCCAGACTCCGGGTCCTAGAATGAACCGGTGGTGCACTATGATAGCCAGATTGTCTCCTGTAATGCCACTGGTAGTGCACACACCAGCCCGACTGGCGCGGTGTTGCCGCACCATCAGAGAACAGGATGAGGTAGTGGATGGACGTCTGGCGCGGCCGAGGGTCACATTTCCCGCGCATGTTTTCAAGATGCCATGTCATGTCAGGTCACATACCTGTACATGATGCCATTTCTGTATAAGTTGTGAATCGTTGCCTATATTGTTGCTACTATTTTAGAGTAGTTACTAGGTCCGTGCTATTAAAGTCATGTCCCGGACACCATCAGACCATGCAGCTGAAAAATATGAACAATGTCGACCGCATGCAATCACGTCTTCGGACCACCTTTACTCAAAACAGATGTCGAAGATCTAGAGTCAGTGATCCGAATTCGAATTCCGTGATCTTGGAGGAGGAGTTGGCTAAGAACCCAAGATGGTCCCAATAACTCGAACTCCAACTGTGCATCACTTCAGGCCCTCCCCCACCCACCCACTCACTCCCTACCCACCCACCCATTCACCCACTCACCCGGTCTCAGGTGACTCCCCAAAACAAAGTCCGCCTCTATTCTGGCTATTCCTAAGCAGTGTCTATTGTGGGATTGAATTTGGACTGGACACATACGATTTATGAGGTCGAGAAAGTTGACATAGACCCAACGGTCTTATCGTGCTGCCAACTGGCAGGCTATGTGGCAATTTGCTTACCCCAGTCACCCCAGCTACCAGCTAATTTTATGGTGACATTTCACTTCTTCAACATTAGTGTTGTAGCCAAGGTACTCATTGGGGCGGTGATGGCCGAATGGTTAAGGTGTTGAGACCCGGATACCAAGGTCCCGTATTCAACACTCTCACCGCTCGGGACTTTTCCCAATCCTGCGGCACGCCTGCGGAAGTGTTGGCGGTGCCATTGGCAGTGATATTGCGTGAAGTGCGCCATGAAACATCCAATAAACAAACTAAACAAGGGATGCATCAGGTCGAGTACTCCGCGTCCACAATTGGAAGACAATGCAAAAGAGCAGCAAGGACTCTTCATGGACGCGATGGAAGACGGGAAAAGCTGGTGAGAGACGAGATATTCGGAATATGCCAAGGCTGAATGTTGCACGCGTGTGCCGGAAAGCGCTAGTCCCGCGTTGGTTTTCTTTTTGATGATGACACACTGTTCATAATATAAGACATGCATGCATGAGTTTTAACGTGCGGAATCAATGTTGGATTATAGGACGAGTTTTAAGGAAGTTGACGCTAGAAGTGGGCTACAGTTGGCTAAACTAGTGCCACATATAAACACCAATGACCGATATTGCCTGCTGTACCTTGCTTCTGCATGATGCTGCCAATGATAGCTCCGGGCCAACATTTAATATCCTACATTTCACACGTGGGATCAGAGGCGGATCCATGAGGATTATGAAATCGTTAAACCCTGCATAAAAGAACCGGCTGGAGGTCTGTGGTCCAGATGTAGCATGCTCATCTCCGAATCAAAAGGTTGTGGGTTCGGGTACCAAATGTCACTGCTCTTCGCTCGCGACCAATCGGCGCGAGATTGGCGACGCATATGGTGAAAGCGGTCGAACGAAATCACAAAAACCAACCAGCTAACCAGCCGACCGTCTGGACCCGAACTAGGTCATTGAGCCCGAGCAGGTGTCATTGCTCTATTGCCTTCACTTATATTCACTATACCATTGTGTAAATAATTGTACTCTCACCATTGTGATGCGTTTCCTCCAAAACTTGCGGTTTAACGCATCATTAGCAGACAATTCGCCACGACCTAAATGCTTTTTGTGGTGGGGGATGGGGGGTTGTGGGGGGGGGGGGGTGGAGTGGGGACTTCTGGTTTTTCTTGGTTGATTATCTGGGTGGCATCTAATGGCTTAATGTCAAGCTTCGAAAATGTTGGCGGGGCGTGTCCCATTCCTGCCTCCCTCTGGCGAGCTGCACACAAACCAAATCCGCATCACATGGGCGAACCAAGAGCGAGGGGATGGATAGTAAGGTGCGTGCCCCTCTCTGATAGAACACCGTGAGTACAACGCGAAAACAGCGTTGGGAAGGTCCAACTGTACCCCAGTCGCGCATTTTTCAGCCGGCATACGAAATTTGCGCGCCATGAGTATGTCTGAGAGCACCTCTAGTCATAAATCAGTGACGCACCAGCGGGAAAATGGTGTTCCTTGGACTAGTTTCCTCGATCAAAATTTCTGGATCCGCCAGCGACACCTCGTGGTATCATTCAAGCGGTTGCCCGCCTACTGAACAAGTGATAATTTTGTTGATCCACCGTTTTATCCAAAATACAGATTTGTTGGTTTGCTGCGTGGAATTACGACGTGCGGTGCACTTTGCTGTGTTTTGCTGGGAGACTAGTGTGGACGTCACACCGATGGCGCCGTTGGTGACTGCTTCCCCACGCTATTGTGGATGCCAGTTTCCAACAACTTGTGCCGAAGAACGGACGATCCTGCTGTCGTTCTTGATGCTGATATTAGTGCTTCCATTCAATAATTTCGCGCAATTCTAGCGCATTCGCTAAAAGACGGCGCTAGTCAACGGCACGAAGCGCGCCATCCCTGACACAAACAACGGTGACCACGGTTGGAAAAAATGACCATGTCGTTAATTTTTGTCATTCATAATATTTTTATCTCCAGCAAAGTGCCCTCTTATTTTCATTGCCAATAAACACATGGTGCTGTTTAACAATGATTGCAAACTTATAGTTCTCTGAAAAACACTGCCGAAACTCACTGGGCAGTATCACCAAGAGTGTAAAATGCTGGAAAGATAAAGAAGATCACACCCTCCAAATTAGTAATTCAAACGTTTCCCAGTCCAATTTAAGATTAGTGTTTAGTTCAACCCTGACGGTGGTCAATCAGCGTCTGTCTTCTATCTACGTCCCAGCTGTGGTGTGCACAGGCCGGCCGCCCGTGTGTCACCGTTTCGCCCCTGTTAAATCCTGACAGTGGCCAATCAGAGCCCGTCTTCCATCTCGCACAGATCGACCGACTTTGACCAATCGGTATCTGTCTTCCCTGCCCGTCACGGGCCGGCCGCCCGCTTCACCCATGTTAAACAGTGGCAGTAACGTGACTGTAGCATTTGGAGAATATCACCAACTTTTTTTTGGCCGCGACAACGGCGATTTGTAAACATGCCATGTCCTCGGTCCGCTACTTTGCGGTGCCCATGACACATACCAGTCGAAGCTATTTATCTGTCTCTATATAAATTACTGATACATGGTACTTGTACCTACACTACACATAGCTTAGGATTACTTTTCAAAATTACCTGCACACTGCCCATAACACCTTTGCTACCAATTTCGCTGCGCGGGTTTCCGTATAATGTTCGGTTAGCTGATCGCTTGTTTAGTCCGCTGAGCGTTTCACAGGGCTGAACGTGTTTTTCATTGCAGTGCTGCATCTGCATTTTCTAGAATCGGTACCAGGTAGGCTAACTGTGAATGGAATGATGCACACAAAATGTTTCGGGACGACACAAATTCATCTTCCACTGCAGTCATAAACAGATCCCAGCGTCAAATATCCTTTGAATATAAATACAGCATTACACAGGCAAGACGGTGATCGCAAATGCATACACATGATTGCAACTATCCACGTGTTATCTGAACATTTATATATTGTGCACATCTGGTGTGTCTATAATTATTTCACCTGCGGGGGAGTCATGAGACAGAGACGGGTCCTAGAGGGAAACAGTGTTTGACGTGTACTTTATAATCCTGGATGAAGAGGAAAATTTTTGGGTGATCGAAGATATTTTTCTTCAAACCTGAGACATCATATGCTCAATTCGCAACGTCCAGCGAATCTTGAGCACACAATCACAGAGCAGCGCATCGTCAAACAGCACAATTCAACCCTCAAGTGAGAAAAATGAGAGAATAATCTTCTTGGAGAGGATAATGTCTTGGGTGTCAAAAGTCCAGGAACAGCTTGCTTTTCTTGAAGAAATTGAAGAAATTGAATATGTTTTCACTCAGATATAGAAGGCTGAGAGGAGATCTCATCGAGGTCTTTACATTTGTCCATGGTCTAGAGAGGGGATACCTTGGGGAAATGTTGGAAGAAAAAACGACGCAATTAGAGGATAATAAAAAAAAAAAAAAAAAAAAAAAAAAAAAAAAAAAAAAAAATTTTAAAAAAAAAAAAAAAAAAAAAAAAAAAAAACCAGAAAACATTGTCAGTAGCAGCACATTGAACATCTTTAAAAACAGCATAGACAATCATTATAAGAATAGAGGGCTTGCTTTTCAGTATTACAGGGGGGGGGAATTAAAAAATTTGGGGGGAAATTTGGTTAATGTCATGGGCCTTGTGGTTAGTTGTAATTTTATGTTTTATGTTTTATGTCTTCAACCATGAAGGAGGGGCAACAACGGTGCACCGGGGAGACGGTCTGGACGCTTCACAGCTTGAAAATTTGCATTGTCTTACCAATTCGTGCAAGCTTCATAATTTTAAGAAATGCTAACAAAGAGGCGTTAGGTACGCTACTTAACTGATACTGTCCAACTTACATCACGCACGGTTTATGCACATAGGAAGGGAATGGGGGCTTATTACTGCATGTTTCTAGATGTTCATAATGTTGAAGAGTACCCAGAGTGAGTGTCATCCAGTTCACACGCTCTCGGTAATGTTCAACCTGACATTAGTCAAAAGCTGTACAAACCGAGTACGGATGTTTCGAAGTCATTCCTGGTTAAAGGGCGTAGGAGGCAATCAGAGGATAACAATTCGTAGGACAAGCAAACACAATGGGTGCCTGACGAACATCGGGCTGCACAATCACCACTGCAGAAAGGCACCTCCCAATTGTGCACTCGTCGCATCCTGAAAGACAAGACATTCCAGCTTTTCACTCAGTTCAGTCAGTTGTGAGATTTTGTTTTCTGGAAGGCCACGTGAAAATGGCTGATAGCCACGAGGGGTGGATGCAGGGGGTGTGCGTGCACTGAGGTATATTTTCCCCCAAGGAAAAGTGGTGCTCCTCTGAGGCTTCCGATCACTTCCACCCGTTCATCATATTTTCAGCCAAAAACAGAAGATAAGACGCAACTCTAGAATACTCCAGTGCACCCTCGCCCCTAATCAATTAATATTTCAGGTCCCTACAGGGGCTTTGACAATCGCCACCGGCGGATGAAACGGCGCATTTCCAGACCAGTCCCGCCCCTAGATCCGCTCCTGAGTCTCCACATGGCCCCAACTCAACGCAATATTTATATGGCCTTACATTAACGCATCCACATTCCTAGAACTCCCCACCAATGCATCAAAGGGACCTTCACCTGACTTTCACGTCGAGATTCATAAATTGGGCACGTGTGCCGCAAGCGCAGCTACCACTCACACATTCTGGGTACAACTTGCTTGGCGTCTCGGTAAGCAATCGCTTTCAAAAGACTCTTACGCGAGACAGTTCTCTGTTCGCTTTCCTGAATACAATTCATTAGCGATGTCAGTTGCAATCCTGGTTTCATAAAGCAGTACTCAAAAGGAAACCGGCTCCAGTTAATAACATTTTTTTGTGACTCAAAATAGCTCATCACTTTCGTATGGTTTCAAGGAGATAGCTACACCCACGAAAGTGATCATTCCCGGTAATTATTGTTTTCGTCGTATCCTGTAGGCTTCCTACCAGAGAGCAAAATCTTCGCTCAACTACCGGTGCATCAACTTACCCCGTTATAGGGGTACGTTGTTACTGACGATGGGACAAGTTGATAAATTGTAAGTTAACAAAATACATAATATATATATATATATATATATATATATATATATATATATATATATATATATATATGTATGTGGTATTAGTGTACGCCAAATGAAGGGTACATATTTTACGCTTACGGTGATAATGCTGAATTGAGTTCTGGCCGGCCACAGTTCATGGTTTTATGTTACTTGTGGAAGGCGGACAGTTCATTCCGTAGTTGCACACTTTCCTTAGTTCAGTCTTCTCTGTCAGGTGAGAAATTCCCGTAGAAAGACCGAATATGCTCATCTTCAAACACTGTTAGCAAACACCTTAATCAAAATAAGAAACTATGTGGTTATCGTATTTCATTTACAACCCTCAAAACGTTGATACAAATCGATCAACTTCATGCAAGTTTATCAACCCACCCGCAGGTTTTCTAGTTCAAGCTGCGACGTGCTGTGGAATATTGCGATTGCAGCGCAGTGGAAAACGATAAAAGCATTTCACCGTTGAAAAACTAAGATGACATGGTATTGGAACAAGGAAAAAATGCTAACACGCCTAAAAGGTTGGCGAGTGGGCGAGAAATAAGAAATTAAGAGAGCGAAGCATAACCGTTGAAGCTTTCCTTTCGCTCCGAAAATGTGCCTCCTCGACACTGTTCCGCAGCCGCGCGTTCAACACCTGCGCTTGTTTCTGTTGCGGGAAGAGGGTGCCAGAAGCAACATGTGTGGTAGCCACGGAAACCGGCAATACTACTAATAATAATACTAGGTCAGACCGCACGGCCTCCGCCGTGCTGATCTGATCTATGCTGCTCGCTTCGCGAGCTTTTGACACCCACAGTCGAATCCTTTCTCCCTGCCCTGCATTTTGGAGAAGTTTGGCAGGAGCAAATCACCAATATAAACAATAACTATTATTACTCTCATTCTTTACTTAATTCACGCACAAGTAGTGGCCACATAGCTCATATACGACAGATGCAAACAGCACATTCGTGCCGATATTGCAAGAGACAAGAACATTAATGTGCACATTCCACATGCTGGCCGCAACCCCCATCCCCCTGGTGTGCAAAGACATTGTGCATATGCGTATGAAGACATTGCGATCCGAGGTTAATTTTGACTGCTGTTATAGATTGTCAGTCCACATGTCTACATCGGCACGTCAAAATAGTGTCCACAACGTCCAGTTATCCTGAGCCATGTTCATTTATCGATGCATTGTGTTGCTGTTGACTGGCCAACACAAGCTCGACGTCTGAGTATATACAGCGTTCAAAGTTGCACTCCGTTCAATCATGCTTCACACAGCCTCACGTTCTCACTTGCAAGAATAGCTCGTCTTTTTGTATTGTTCTTCATGATTATGATGGTCAATGCATTGGTACTCTTAATCTAATAACATAGATGTACATAAGGGGAATCTTATCAAACACAATTTCAAATCCGAGTAAATTGTATAAATGGCGCAATATATGAATATGCTGCCACTGTGGCAAATGAAATAGTTCCCTGAGGCACATAGGGTAAGCCACACCTAATTAATTTGCCAGCCCCTATTCACAGTAACGTTGCACAGCTCTACGCCATACATAACATTGTAGCATACGTTGAACGATGCAGCCGGCCCTACCACAGAGCATATTCACACTATAGCACAAACCCCTCCTGATTCCTGATATATCATTCATATAGCTGTTATCACTAACTATACGAGTATCATATCTTCAGTACAAAACTTAATTCATCCACTTTAAAACAATTGTCCCCAAGATAACCAGCTTTTTACTACACACATATCGTGCATTATCAACACAATGATGAATGGAAATGAGAGAGAAACGTACACTTTGGCTAGTATTGAACCTAATGTAGCTCTAACCAATAAAGGATTGAGCTAGATCAACAAGTTTTGTAGTCTACATCTGTTGCTTCTAAATAGGTCAATAGCATCTGATCAAGCTAATATATTTGCTGCAGTGCCCGAATTCCTCGCACTGGAAGTGATAATTCGCTCGATAACTCATCAGCATCGAAGGAACAGAAGAGCAGAGGACCATTTCCACATTCCTTCACTATTTTCCGCTACATAGCAGCTGGCTACTCCCGGCCCCCACTTAGCAGTCCGATGTGCACCTCTGCATGTCATTTAGGATTTGAATGCATCCTAGCATAATTACTCCACTTGAGTATTTCAAACAATTTGGAGTGGCTTACCATATTAAACATCTTATTGGCATCCGAGAAGCAAGCACAAACATGTGATCCCAGCCAAGGTTGGGAATGGTTGGCTTTTAGAGAGTACAAGAGAGGGCTACACGAGTGGGTAATGGCATAAGCAACCTGGCATAGGAAGAAAAATTTAAGAAATTGAATGTTTTCTCTTGGATATAGAAGGCTGAAAGGAGATCTCATCGAGGTCTTGAAATTTGTCCATGGTCTAGAGACGGGATATCTTGGGGAAATGTTGTAATTTAACAGAAATGATGCAATTAGAGGTCATAAATTCAAAATTAAAGTGAACCACAGCAGTACAAAGTTGCGACAGTCTTTCTTCACCAACAGGGTAATACAACACTGGAACCAGCTGCCAGAAACCATTGTCAGTAGTAGCACAATGAACATCTTTAAAAACAGCAGACAGTCATTATAATAATAGAGAACCGCTTTTCAGTATTCCAGGGAGGACTGATCGACGGATTTGGTGGGAAACTGGTTGAGTATCCAGAGTGCAACCAAGAAGGGCCCTTTTGGCTCATAGTTGCACTGATATTTTATGTCTTTGTCTTTATTAAAATAGGCTCCTCCTGGATTTTAAAATTTAAAACATTATTCTCTCCAGGAAATTACCCTCTCATTTTTCTCATTTGGAGGTTGCATGCTGCTGCTTTACAATGAGCAGCTGTGATAAAGTACTCACGATGCACTGGAAGGTGCAAACTGATATTTGGATGTCACAGGCTTGAAGAAAAAAGTCCTCCCCGTGTTCAATGCATCAATTTTGTATCGGTATCCAGTATTGTAAAGCACAGATCTAACATTGATGCAAGCTATATCTTTTTATCAATTACAATTATCTTTTTTTCGAACGCATATTGTGATATCTGGGAATATAAATGATGTGATCTATTAAGATGCAAAAGCTCACAGTTTTGATACAACGATACATAGTACAATTGTGCAACAGTTAGATCAGTCTGGTTTTCAATGCCTATCTGAAACATGGCCTGGAACATCACACAATTTAGGAGAATCCAAAGAAATGCAATACTGCTTCCACTGAGGGATAACAAACGATCCATGACAATATTATCCTTGCCTGGGGATATACCAGCTTTCACAAAATTCAAAGCATGAAAAATCTTATCGATTGACATATGGCAATCAAGCTACATAGGGTACCATTACTAATGCAATGGTTCAACAATGATCATCATTTTTCTACTTTTTGTTTCATGTGATATTTCAAGAAAAAGCATGGTGGTAACATGCTTATGAATGTAACTAAGATGACGTTAACATTTATTTATCGTGGAAATGTGACTGGAGACAAGTAATTTTTAAAGCATTAAAAAAAGTATGAGGAAAAGATGTAGGCGAGTTAGATTAAAAGGCATGATGCTTCTCAACTGGAAAAACAAAATGATGACAGGAACGAATGGTCACATCATCTCAACCCATCCAACCTTGGGGGTCTTTTTACCCTCCCTACCACACGTTTTTGGGGGAGAGAAGAACAACGTAATTTCGATACGTTCTACTTCATCTCTTTGGTGTCTCAAGTGGAAGCTTCAATTTTAGGCCATGTAAGGTCACCGACCTATATCTGGTCAGAGGACCACCTCCAAAAATGTTTCAAAATTGATAACTTCTCCCTACACCGAACATAGCTCATCTTTGGCTCACATGATTGGTTGGTTGGTTGTTGGAGTTTAGGGGAGCAACGACTGCAGAGGCCATGCAGCGCCCATAGCTCACAGGTTTGATTCTCCCTACCTTGAACATAGCTCTCCTTAAATTATGAATATCAGAACAAATGATAAAGGTCCAGCCATAAGTACCTACATCATGGACTCAAATTTTAGTCTGAAGGACATCAAAACCATTCTAAATGACACTAATTCCATGACAAATTTCGACATCCTAATGTGCTCGATCCGACGTCTCACATCTCACAAAAAGCCTTTTTTACCATTTCGACATCCTAATGTGCTCTTTTCGACATCTCACACCTAACAAAAAACACTGGAGTGCAGCAGTGTTAACATGATTTCTCGTTAGATGTGAGATGTCGAAACGAGTACAGCAGAATGTCGAAATCGCCATGGAAATAATATTTAAAATCTTATAAGTCCCACAAACCGAGTTTTGAGACAATAGCGTACACATGACTGTTCCCGTGTTGCGTGTTTTGCAAGGTACCAAATTTGGGGATACCGATATCAGCAAGACAGTGTCCTAAAATTACTTCACCATTATCTGTGTGGATGAAGAAAGAAGTTCCTTGGGAATAGTGAAAGATTGGAAGAAAATAAAGGATCGCCACTTAAGGATTAAAAAATCAGAATGCCTTTCACTTCAGTCACATGCATTTTACATTTTTTGCAGTCGTGTGTATAATGACTGCCCACACATGTAGTAAAATGGTAAAAACCTAAGACAAGGATGAAATAGCACAATTCCATTAACTGTTAATTTCCAGGTCACATGGTCAATTATTTTACACTGCAGCAAGAACGATACAAACACCTGTGTACGCAATTGTTTTTTTTTTAATCGGTTTGTGAGACTTAGCAAGATTTTAAATATTATTTCCATGGCGATTTCGACATCCTGCTGTATCCGTTTCAACATCCCATACGAAACGAGAAATCATTATTTAACACTGCTGCACTCCAGTGTTAAAATAATGGTTTTTCTTTAGGTGTGAGATGTCGAAACGAGCACAGTAGAATGTTGAAATTGTCCATGAAATTAGCGCCATTTAGAATGGTTTTGATGCCCGTCAGACTAAAATTTGAGTCCATGATGTAAGTACTTATAACTGGACCTTTATCATTTGTTTTGAGGTTTATAATTTAAGAAGAGCTATGTTAGGGGTGGGAAGAATAACCATGCTATAAACTGGTATCGTATGCCATATCACATCATAGGACATCCATTTACCTGAAATTGTATTTCAAAATGTTCGTGTATCACTGTTCTTTATCGAGAGGTATGTCAATGCTATTTATAAACGAGATGATGTTCGAAAGGAGACATGAATCCTGCATAAGCATTCAAGGAGCAGGATGCCGATACTTCTTGGAAAAGGGTGTCGATTGAGCGTTTAGAAGTGGTATATTCCACCATAATTCACAAATAATTTATCACTGCTGCACTCCCACAATGTTCGGAGGGGGATCGAAATGCAATCTAGCTTTGTAAAAAAATACTGTTCGAGGCATACAGTGTTACTTCATCTTCGTATGTTCCGAATTCACCTTACTTTGGTACGTGGTGAAGCCTTTAACCGAAAAGTTGTTTTGGTTCTTGCCACCAAGATGAGTTGCTTGTGCAGCTATAGCAGATGTCTTGAAGCATGAGTTGTTTAAATTTGGGGCAGTGTAACGAAAGACCACATGCATTCCATTGTAGGATATTTAAAGTTCGTGATCACTGTCTACACCGGAGGGCGACACATCCTCCACAAATGCCCACCTTGTGGAAGGGGTTTGGAGGGCAGGGCTGGCTCCATCGCTATCGCGAGGGTGACCCAGGCGGACGCTGCGGCGTACGGTAGGGGGGGGGGGATGAGGGAGCCAGTCTCGGATACCGGATCCTGCCCCTCCCTTTCATGAAGTCCATCGAACACAGTTGATGTTAGGGAGTCGTCGGAGTCAGACATATATGTGCGGAGGGTGAGGCCAAGTGCATCCTGCTCCTGGTTTGCACGGATTGGCGTATGTTTCTCATCTCGACGGGTGGCCTTGCTGGTGTCGCGACGGCCATACCCGGCTTTCGGCGCAGCCATCCGGGATAATCCAGGGATGGCTGGTACCGCCTCGTCAGTGGGAAGTGTGGCAGGATCGTCAGCAGATAGCGGGGCTGCAGGCCGTTGGCTGGGATACATCAGTGGCCGCCGGAGTCGTCTCGTTGGGCGAAGTGGCAATTTCATCCGACGGGACAGAGGGACGTTAGGCAAATGGACTTCCAATGTGTCCGCGGTGCCGGGGACGAAGGAAAGATGTGGCGCGCGGTCGGACTGGCCAACGAGGTCCCGCACCTTGGCTGGACTCAGCGGGAGTGGGCCAGTGTTTGAGCGAGGGGGGGGCACTCCCGAAGCGCTGTTGCAGGACCTCGCTTTCAAAGTGCCAGCGTTCAGTCCCGCCACCAAACCAGGTGGGGTCCCCACACCCAGCACAATCGCATTCTGAGTTGGGACAGTGCCCTGTACAAGCCCCACAAAGTGCCAGCGTTCAGTCCCGCCACCAAACCAGGTGGGGTCCCCACACCCAGCACAATCGCATTCTGAGTTGGGACAGTGCCCTGTACAAGCCCCACGCACCGGTGTCCGAGGGCGGCACGACTTGGCCCCATGACCATATCTCCGACAATGGGTACAACGCATCGGGTTAGGAATGTTAGACCTCACTTCATATCGCATGCACCTGGCACACAAGTTATATATTTGTTTGTTTGTTTATTTATTGGGGCTTAGGGGCGCATCGACTGCAGTGGTCATGCAGCGCCCAGCACAAGTATGGGGGGGAGTGGTTGATATGACAGGCTATCAGGTAGCAGAGGCCCCACCGTATAAGCAACGTTGGGGCGACTAGCTGTATGTATAAAGTGTGTCGTGAACCACCATAAACAACATCGGGTGCGCACCGTATACGCAACGTTGGGGAACTTTCCTTTGGATCTGCGTCGCTTTACTTCGGTAACCTCATACTCTCTCAGCCCAGTCAGGATGTCCTCAGCGGGACGGATACCGATACGAGCCTCCCAAACATGTTCCAAGTCGAGAACAAGGTGTCGGTCTTCTTCTCGGTGTTGATTTTCACCAGCAGCGCCCCCGATCAAGCAATCCTCGCCACTTTCAGAGGGCCCACCAGCCTATCGAGCTCCCTTTTCAGCTTGAAATTATTTTTCTTTCAGGGATGATGAATCCAGTGACTGGACTATCAGGAAACAGTGCCCAGAGGTACCCCAGTCCATGGTGCAACCCATATTGCAGATAAGTCCAGTATTTTTATCAAGTTAACCCAGCACCGATACTGCAACTGCCAAGCCAGAGGTATCGCTAAATCCAAGTGGTTTCTATGGCAACCGCTGACGCTTGCGAAACTGGGTCGCGTGGAAAGCCCATGTGTGGGGTGCTCGATGAGTGATTCAATTTAAGGAGGAATGCCTAAGGAAACGACAATGAATTAAAATGATGCAATGAGAAGTAGAATATACACTTTGTAGCCCAGTCTCTGGTTCCTCGGGGGCTGGGCGGCACCTCGTCTGGAACGTCAAACGCGAGCGACAATCGAGTTCTGAGTGTGACATAGCAAGTTGGCAATCTAATTAATGCCAATTGGGTTTGAAGACGACAGGGGAAACGCAAACAGGCTAAACGAAGCGGATCAAATATCTATCCTAGATATGACTTCACAGGGTTCTGATAGTAATTACCGCTAGAATATCGGGGGCTACGAACCACACCCACCTCGGAGCGACAACCCTCAGAGAGGAGGCGAGTCTTCAGAACCGTACCCAGTGTTTACAGGTACAAAGGTTTACAGGAACAGATCGTGATGAGGGTATCCCTGACGTCATCACGGCTTCGGAAGAGGTGCAAATCTGCGCAAAGAATGCATGTTCGTGCATATCAATATCATATATTTCTGATCTGAACGAGGACGGATGAATGGGGACACTGGTGGCATTTGCTCCATGGAAGATGGCGCCCCTCCGGCCGGGAAAAGGCGCCTCTCGGGGAAGACTTGAGTGCACCCAACCCTCAATGGAATTTTCGTCCAGAGACGCCGCTCGGAGACGAATAGGCACCCCGCTCTGGAGATGAAAAGGCGCCCTTCAGTGTACTGGAATGTACCCCCACCACGTCCATCCTTTCCAACGGAACAGGATGGATGCCCCGTGATAATTTCCGGATCCGCTAGACCTGAATTTATATATTAATTGAAATGCTGAGCAGCCCACGTGCATCGGAAACGCTCTGAAAGAAGGGTACGAACATGCTAATGGATACAAGTACTAGACTAAAATATGCAGCATGGGAAAGTTATCGGCACTGGTGGGAACGGAGGTCGATAATGGAGGGCACTGATGGGAAAAAAGGCACGAGTCCCATGAGTCCGAGTACAACTTAATTATTCTGAGCATGAGAAAGTATTGGTACATTCGTGACGTGACAATTCTTCAACAGAAGACATTCGTATGAAAGCAGTGATGCTGGTTATTTAATCAGCCCAGTAACATATGTAGGCGCCGAGCAACTGTTAGCGTTATGGCCAATCACTAGAGTCCTGTGCATTTTAACGACGTTATTCACGCTCGAAAATTGAGAAATTGGAATAAAACAGCCGAGTTTGCTCCAGTTATACAAGTCACACATATTTTCGTGAGTTTCAGTGGACTAGACTTACTGTCAACAGTCGACTTGACAAAAAAAAAAAATTCATTGTACACCGCAGGGCATTTTGTTTTTTTGATCATTCCATGCCAATTCAACCAGTGAACATACAATTTATACACGATCACCTAAAATTTGTATGAAAATTGGCACATGGGGCCTTGTGTAGTTCTAAGCACGATTCTGAGTGTATTAAGCGAACGCGAACTATGTTTTTTTTTAAGTTAGACACTTCCTTATTTTCCCTCATTTCAAAAACAAGTAATGTTCAAACAGCCATATATCGCAAGCTTATTCTAGTATGGGGACCATCTCAACATCGGGAGATAAAACTTGAGCTAGAATATAAGTTAGAAGGATAAGTCATTATAAATCCTGAAATGTGATACCTTGCTGACCATGTCCAATTTTCACGTTTAATTCATTAAAATCATGACATCCGATGTTTCAAAGTAAATAATATTTTTGGATTCTCCATACATTTTAGTGCCAAAATCCGTTCTCGAAGTGGTGGGCATCTCCACGTCGTTTCAAATAACGTGTTCCAAAGCGTTTCTCCCGTGTTCCGAGCGCTGTCACCGCTACAGCGACGTGCCACCCCGTCCAGGTCAGCTGACGCGGCGCGTGCCCGGGACTGTGCACAGCGAGGGGCTGGGCGCCGGCTGTCACTGGCGCAGTGATAGCGCAGGTGACTGCGTATGCATGTCTGATCTCAACTCGTATATGAAAGCTGGTATGAGACATGCCTTGGGTGTGGCAGTCACATACTCATGAAAGGGATTACCAGTCGACTTCATGCCGAATTATAGCATGGTAGCGACACTTGGCTGGCCACTGCTTGGTGAATGGCAACTCGAGTCAGTATCGACGTCACAACGTGGCAATTTGAGCCCCAGTCAGTATCGACGTTAGGTCGAAACCCTCGGTAGCATGAAGTGCTCATTCAGTGCCTGTCACCAGGGGCGGATCCAGGAATGTTCATGGGACACATTTCTTGGAATTGTCATGCGAGTCGTTTTCTATGATAATTTCAGTTGTTTTCGCTTCAGCGGGTGAGGAGAGGGTGCACTCTAACCTTACTGAAGTGGCTCCTTTTACGACCAGCACACCACCTTGTTCATGTGTTCACAGCGGCAACTTGCTCCTCCTTCCCCCTCCCCTTTCTCTCACTCTCTCTCTCCATCCCTATCTCCCTCTCTCTGTGTCTCCCTCTATCTTTCTCCAAGGGACATGTGCCTCACATACCAAGATGGCTGGCGTCCCTCCGGGGAGTATCGAGTGCATCCTTTTGGAACTGTTAAACCAAAGGCGCCCCTTTGAGACGAAAATGCGTCCTTCCTGGACTGCACCGCTTCATTTTTGCGGCCGAAGGCGACACTCCAAGACCTTCGAGCGCACCCCCTCGAAATTATCAGATACATACCCTGAGGCATGGCTAGAGATCTCTTACGAAGTCAGGGGGCCCAAGTCTTCATTCTCAAGATATATTTCCAGATTTAATATGGGAAATGACAAACTGGCATCAGCACGGAGTGAAACTGGAGGGGAGGGGGGGGGCTCCGGAACCTGGTGAGGGCCTAAGTAGTGGTGCCCCTCCAGACATGTACCCTTAACTTGTCGCAAGAAAAGTCTGTAATCCGCCTCTGTCCCCCTCGACTTCACCATCACTTCGCCAACATTCATCAGGTTTTTGGACCTCAGTGCCTTGACGTATGCATGCCGAATACCGTACGAAGTTGGCAAAACGAAGACGCAAGTAAGGCATAAAACAATATCGTAATATTTCACAAGGTGTTTCACCTTTTGCATCTGCTCGTTATGAACCTACTAGCATCATTTGGATAATATGATGTCAAAATCTACCCACTTGTTATTTTATAACATTTTATTATTTCGCTAAAATGCATAGGAGCGGGCGGAAGGCGGAATGTTTTGCCCATATGCCGCCAGTTGGCCGCCGCTAGCTGGGAACGGCCTGGACAGGGGGGGGGGGCATGATTTTTTCACAATACGCGGAAGCTACGGGGCGCATTTTATTGGTTGATAGGCCTGAGGCGTGACGTCATTATCTCTGGTACCCAGAGTGCAGCATCTGTTAGCTCCATTCGTCGGGTCGGCGGAAATTTGAATGGTTTTGAAGTGGCATGGTTAGGTTTGGTTTGGTTATGATACACAAGTGAAATATTCTGTAGAGATTAGTGTTTTTTTGAAAGGATAAGATACCCGAGGCTTGCAAACCGACGGCTTACAATGCTGGTGAAGTAGATATGAACAAAAATGTTCACCTTTATGACATAAAATGGAACATTTCAATCCAGGATTGCAGCGAAGTTTGATTTTAGCACCACGGATTTTTTATCCTTTGGAAAAAAAAACATTATCGTTACTTACATCATCTGTGTCTACCTCACGCGGTGTACCCACGTGCAAAAGTAAAAGGTTGCCGGTTCAGGTTAGGGTTGCTTGAACAATTACACTGGCTTCTTCGAAGTCTCTTTCTCTCACAATTCAGTCTCTTACAGCTTCAGGGTAAATGCGAGTCTCTTACAGCTTCAGGGACCATACGCATCCGTTGCTAAACGAGACATTCAAATTTCCGCCGACGCGACGAATGGAGCTAACAGATGCTGCACTCTGGTTACTAGATATAATGACGTCACGCCGCAGGCCCATCAACCAATCAAATACCCCTTGTAGATTCCGCGTATTGTGAAAAAATACCATGCGGGCGGGGGGGGACGTGGAGCGTGCGTCGTGGGCCGAATCAACCATGTAATTAATAGTAGGGGTCAATAGGTCAATGTGATGTCCTGATATTTCCACGTTTCAATATTATGACTTCGTCTGCGCTGCTGAGAAAAATAAAATGTTTTTTTTTGTCTTCAATATGTCCTGAGGATTATGTCCTGGAGTCCAAGTTGCCGCCCTGGTAGCTCAGTTGGTTAGATCACCGGCACCGCACTCGTCTCTCCAGGTTCACGCAACAAGCTCTGCTTAGCATAGGACTCTGGCTCATAAAGCCACCCCAGCACGAAATCGGATTACATGTTTTAGAAAAACAATTACATATCGCTGCTAATTTACAACGATCATCGTGCCCGGGCTGCTACTATTTTGCTTCTGGATTTCCAAATCCAGCGGAAACCAGGCTATTGCACCCAGTACGCATGCGCGCGCCCATCCGGCCAGCTGTCTCGAGCTCGGCACGCGTCCGGCGCCAGACGGCACTATATCCGTTCATTGATCAAGGTCGAGCGGAAACGCGGCTTGTGGCCGCCACTAGTGGGCGGAAAAATGGAGTATTTTGAGATTTGGCGGCAATAGTGATATCGTGGATGTGGCCTTGTTTTACTTACTAACAATTCCACTATAATTCTGTATCTGGGCGCACGTGCGGCCGATTCATCCAAAATTCGAACCTGGAGCTGAAGAATGTCTCCAGATATAAAATATCTGAAGAATTGTGTAAAAAATCTGTAATTCTGTAGTGCAGGAGGGGAAACGGCGCATTGCCACAAGTCCTACCTTGACCGGGTCGGCGGTACGTCAGTCGTGATGGCGGCGGCGGGAGCGAGAGGCGGACGCCGGCGGCCGCACTGCGCCTCGGACCCGGCGACCCCGTACTCGGCGACCCCGTACCCAACGGCCACAGTCGGAGGGTTCACCTGGCGAGCACCACACGTCACTGGGACACAGCCCTAGCTCGCAGCGCCGCCCGCCGCCACCGAGGCCAGGACACAGACCGCGTCACGATCACCCGGCAGCCACGTGAACACCCGGCCGGCGTACACTGGCTGACAGCGCTACGTCGATCGATGTCGCCGGGCGGCAGCTGAGCCGGCCTTGGAAAACATGTCAGAGGCTGGACCAGCCCAAGGGGCTCGTTTCACGACAAAAGAAAACGCGTTCCTGTTGTCAGCTGTGCCGGTGCGCCTACGTCGGTCTCATGCGTGTCGTGTACCAGCAGCGGCTCCGGGGTGAGGAGGTGGGGTGGGGGTACGAGTCACAGTCCCCCTTTATGCCACGAAGGGACACAAGCATTTGTTGGCTCTTTTACGGCGCATTCAACCGCTAGGTCATATAGCGTTGCCGACCTCTCACGCCGATTGGTCGCGAGTGGACTCGGTAACTGCCGTCGGTTGTGAGATTCGAACCCCAACAATCTTGCGATCAAGAGTCAGACGCTGTACTGGCTGAGCTGCCGCGGCCCCCGAAGGGACCCAAGCGAGCTGTTGTGCTTCGACATAGGCCGTGAAGAATCGCACAAGAAATTGGGCGTTCAGGAGGCTCCTGGCTACCGGTGAAGGGCCTGGGAAGATGTGGAAGATATATCAGCAAACGAAATGAGCCCCGGACTGATGGAGGGGCCCGGGCCGATGAAGAGGACCCACGAGACAAGGGGTGAATAGCCACGGGCAGACGTTAATGGTGCCGGGTTGGGTCGACGTGCAGGGCCCAATGCCGACGGAGGCAGCCCCTGATCGTCGGAAGGTCCCCGGACGGACGAAGAGGGTCATGGCCAGCAAAGGGACCCATGAGCCAACAGAGAGGGCCCCTGGGCCGACGAAGAGGATCCATATCCGCCGGAGACGATCCCGGGCTGTAGTAGGGCCCGAGCCGGTATGAAGGGTCCCGGAGCCGACTGCAGATGGGCCCAAGCTGTGGAGGGTGACCGGGATCGGGCGGGTAACCTGCAGGCGAAATTGCAGACGTCTTTCCACGGAAATGTCATGGAAAGAAGTCGGGCGGGTGCAGTGAATTGGCGTTTGTTCATGCGATGAGGGAGTGAAAATGGCTGGGATGAAGCAAGGACATCGACAGTTTTGCGTCGTATCAACGTGCGAGAACATCACAAACACTGCACAAAAATGAAACCTAACATGCTGAAGCACTTCAAAATACGTCATTACCTTATCTTGCGTCTAAACCAAACTGCAATAATACCGATTGTCCAGAATGAGATAGATTGCCTGATTCTGAGGTGCTGCTTGCATAATACCAGTTAGGTTATGGTAAGGTATGACCATGCTATACATTCTCCTTCATTTTTGTTCAATTCTATATTTGATTTCACTGGGCAAAAATATCGGATAGACAGTTCAACATTATTGCAACGGGGTTATGCATTTTCACTTTGCATGTATATCTTACCATTTCAACTTCTGGCCTCCCTGGCAGTTTTTTTTGCAACCATGGCCTTGTTGAGTGTTAACTAACATCGAGTTAACTAACATCGAGTTTGACTAACATGGTTTGCAGAAAGAAACCATCAGTCACGGATGGTGTGATGCTATCACAGGATCATCAATACCTGCTGAATAAAAAAGCAACATAGTTTCACGGCCAGTTCCATGATGGGTGTGGTGCAGACAGCCCACACATGACGAAAAGGCATGGCAGCACATATAGCTTCGCCCCCGGCCCGCACTGACAAGAACCTGCAAGCAAACCCCGGACATCCATGCCATCGCTGTGAAAATACCTACCACCACACCTCACCTTTGAAGACGTTCCTTCTGGTGTTCTGCTCCCCCAGAAAGTTGCCTAGCACTAGAATTTCCGCACTAAGACGTCTTCCAGGATGCCTGAAACCTTAACGACAAACCGCTCCACCAACGCTAAATGCATACCGTCAGTGCGACTACGGCGTACGACCTATTTTTGAGTTCCAACGTGACGTCGCAGTCAAGGATGATATGAAAATGTTACCAATATGCCATAAAGGAAAGCCAAATATCTTGCTAAATAGAATTAATGTTAGTTGCAAAGTTGTGACATTTGGATGCTCGACGACAAGGATATGTTAATTTATATTTAAATTAATAACTTTTCAGTATATTTCCTACATTTCGGCTATTGCCTTCATAAGGATACAAGGTTTTTCAATCAACATTGGCCTACTAAAATCATTAATCATAATACGTGACAAATTCGAGTTGTACCTCCGATGTAACAGTTCAAGACAAGAAGACTGCAACAAGAAGTCCACTCTTAAATCATAACAAGGCAAGTTTACGAACGTGCGTATATGTGTGTTTGTATGTCCGTGTGTGTTTCTGTGTCTGCGTGTCTGTGCGTCTGCGTGTCTGTGCGTCTGCGTGTCTGTGCGTATGCGTGTCTGTGCGTCTGCGTGTCTGTGCGTCTGCGTGTCTGTGTGTCTGTGTCTGCGTCTTTGTGTCTGTGTCGGTGTATATGCGTCTTTGTGTCTGTGTCGGTGTATCGGTATCGGTGTCGGTGTCGGTGTCGGTGTCGGTGTCGGTGTCGATGTAGGTGTCTGCATCTGTATCCTTGCCTGTGTCTGTGGTGTCGGTGTGTCTGTGTGTCTGTGTCGGTGTGTCTGTATCGGTGTGTCTGTGTCGGTGTGTCTGTGTCGGTGTGTCTGTGTCGGTGTGTCTGTGTCGGTATGTCTGTGTCGGTGGGTCTGTGTCGGTGTGTTTGTGTCTGTGTGTCTGTGTCGGTGAGTCGGTGTCTGTGTGTCGGTGTCCGTGTCAGTGTCGGTGTCCGTGTCGGTGTCAGTGTCGGGTTCGGTGTCGGTGTCGGTGTCGGTGTCGGTGTCCGTGTCGGTGTCAGTGTCGGGTTCGGTGTCGGTGTCGGCGTCGGCGTTGGTATCTGTATCTGTGTCTGTGTCTGTGTCTGTGTCTGTGTTTGTGTCTTTGTCTTTGTCTTTGTCAGTGTGACAATGTGCATGTCTGTGTCTCTGTGCATTGTACGTCAGTACGTTCATACTCCCTAGGTCATGCTCAATCTGGAGTCTGGATCCAGTGGAAAACCTACCTATTGATGTCCATCTTCGGATCGCTTAAATGGTGATGAGCGCCATTCTGAAAGATCCTGTCGACATATTCGTGGAATATTGAGTGGCGATTTACACTGTCTCGAGCAGTCGACGTTGCTGCTTTGTGAGGCGGCCATGTAGCGCCGTTGCATCCTCCCATTCGGGCAGATGCCTCTCCTTAACTGCATGTATAACCACAGCGATTTAAGTCCGAAGGTGTCTTAAGTCTGCCTTGTGCTCCTTCAGGCGCACATCTAATCCTCTGTCGGTTTCCCCGATATATGCCTTGCTACAAGTTCCGCACGGTATATTGTAGACTACGCATTCTTGAATGACCTCGAGTGAGCTGCTCAGGACTGAAGCAAGACATAGTTTTTTGGTCTCAGTTGATCAAACTTTGCTAAGACAATTAAACATGGGTAGCTCTCGTTCTGCATCTTCCCGGGGGCTAGCTTCATCTTCCGAAATGGCGGCGCTGCTTCTGTCCAATCCGTTGGTGCTGCTGTGTGTCTGTCTCCAGTTGCTTCCTGGCTCGATCGACCGAAGTTAGCTTGGATTTTTCTGCAGGGTAATTGTGCAGTTGGTACACAAGTCATCGCCTTCCTTAACGCATGGGTCATGAACTCTTGCACTAAACGTGCTATCTTTTCAACTCTTGCTGGTCAGTCTGTGTGCGTTTCAAGAGGGTCGACACCCTTGCGGAACATGGTTCTTGTGTTTTTTTCTTCGATAGTTTTTATCGCAAGGCACAACAACACGTACCTGAGTGCATTTTTCCGTCTCAGAACAGCACCAGCGCTGTTGTGACAAATTCCATGGGCTCAGGACATTCGCACGGCGGCAGCGCTCGCTTTTCATCCTGGGGTAATTCAGCAATCAACAGCGATCTGCTTGCTGTCTTTGCTGTCTTTTATGTGAATGCATCAGTACCTAGTCAATGATTCTGCAAATAATGTCATACACCCAGTTTCCTTAGTGGGCTGGAAACACTAATTTCAAATACCAGAAATCATGCTTAGAAGGAAAATGGTATACTTTTATTTCCTTATGACACACCTTCATAATGTAAAAGTTAAAATTACGTTGGGCATTGCGGTGAATAGCAGTCATTTGGTCATAGGTCGATGTATGTACATTGGTATGATTATACGGTTCACCGATGTTCAAAAGCCCGAAAGATATCAAGTGGAGATCATTGCAATATATTGCGATGCACAGGCACATCCTACGCATTACATGTCCAGCATAACTACAGCCTGTCTGGAATAATGGAGTCGGCAGACAGAAATAGGTAAAAACGACCATTAAACGCGGCCGAAAATCTCATACTTAGAAACAAAAGGGCACGCTTTTTAAATGCTTCCCCGAAAACTTACTTGTCAGGGTATGTTTGAAAATATAAAGCGAGGCTCCAGAAGGAGTTCAGGATAAAAAAGATCACTTGTCCTTCGTTCAAGTCAAGCATACGATTTGGATGGAATTTTCAAACCAATGTCAGATTTTAATTCCAAGGATCTTTGCGACTTCGACTGTACATAGTTCATGAAAATTAATTTTCCATTGATGTAAACCACGCAAAATAGCGATTAAATAAACTCATCTCTGGTGATGCTGAAGTTGCTCGAGGTTGTAACTCAGAAGCCGCTTGGATCACAGACGTGTAAATTATACTGGTGAATTATACGCATGCGATTGCCCTTTCGCAGAATTTTGGACTAAATCTTTCACAGGAGGATGGATTTTCGCACCGTTCACTGGGTGGTTTCCATGACCAAATATTTTCAAGTTTATGCTCACTAAATTTGTATTCGAACCATAATGTGTGTATAGGATAGTCTTATGCCATGAAAACGCCGGAACAAATTTTAGCCCGATCCGATCAACGGTTTCGGAGTTATATCCTCTGGCAATATTTTTAGGTCATCCAACAAAGGCATCTTTGGCGATAGATATTTCATCGATTATGAAGAAGTGTGACATATTATGGATCTTTGATTAAAAAAATGATTGGCCATTAAAAAAATTATCAATGCGTTTTGCTTTTAAATATCTCATATCCGTTCTCGATGGCTTTCAATGATTTTGCAATTGAAAATCCGTTTTGGAGCGGACGGATTTCGAATAAGTTTTCTCCCTTTGGAAAACTACGGGGCATCGAACAATGAAATAAGTCAGAACATATAAAACGTTTGTTTGACGAAGAATATTAAAGACTCATTGATGTACGTCTTATCGTTTGCTTTAACAAACTTCACAAAGTTCAAGGTCACCGATGTTACCGATCAGACATTGTCGATAGGCCATCCACAAGCTTATCTACATATGATGACGTAATTTTCCTTTGGAACCTCTGGTGGTCTGGCAATCGAAACATCTGACCATGTTCAACCTTGCTGACCTAATAAGAAATACCATTATGCCTTCATTCTACCTGTAAACATCATTTGTTTACAGGTAGAATCAAGGTAGATTCATGTGTATGGACGTACAGATGAATCCCATCTTGATGCAAGCACACGCGTTTTTGTCACGGTATACATAGCGTGTCTACGAAGACATGCACATTTTCGCAAGCTTCCTGCAGTTTCATTGCTCACATTTTGGACACTCCCTGCATGTTGCGCACTAGTGCACAGTACTGCACTGTGCACAATAGAAC
This sequence comes from Imbricaverruca yamaguchii, assembly GCA_034440575.1. NCBI lineage: Eukaryota > Metazoa > Arthropoda > Thecostraca > Neoverrucidae > Imbricaverruca > Imbricaverruca yamaguchii. The sequence goes on from JAOTOL010001659.1 coordinate 2,778,818, forward strand.
AACGATGGGACAGAACCACGAAGTAAGCGTCGGATGATGAGAACTTGCTCTTCCAACTTGCACATTTGTAGCTCTCCAGTGCAGCTCTTGTAGTTTCCTTAACAAGGGTTGAACATCTATGATCACCATAGTGTCGAAGCTTATTTCCGCGTAATGGCGTAATTTTACTTCAGAGCATCTGATGGTACTGTACACGTGGTACTGTACACGTGTACAGTACACGTGGTAATGTATGCGTACTGGATGCTGTCAAGCATGACAACGATGCAGTCTGACCATATTTGACGATGCTGACATCACAAGAAGCACAGTTGTGTTTCTTTCCACCTGCAGAGCATCATTTGCATGAACATGATTTGTTTTTAATCGGAGATATTAAACAAAAATATTTAGACAAATTTATCATACAAAAATTCAACGCTCGACGGAAAATGTTCCGACATCGCGCGGGAAGTATTCTCCCGGCTGCAAACGCCCTCCCCCCCCCCCCATACCAAGCTCATGACGTCAATGGAGTCGGTCGCGTCGGTTGGTGCGTGCCGGGGTGGCGCGACCGGCCTGGCGCCAGCGGCCGCGCTGATTGGTGCCCCGGTGTGGCGCGACTGGCGCGGCGCCAGCAGCTGGCGCTGCGGCCGCCCGGTGGCGCCGGGAAAGATAGACGTTCAACGCTTCCACGTGGTTCTGCGGCAAGCATCCTCGGCTGCACTTGTGGAATTCCGTCAGCTGTGAGCGGCGCCTGCGTCTCCGTGGCTGTGCGAGTGCGCGCGCGTGTGTGGCGGGAGGAGGGGGGGGGGGGCAGGGGGTACTGCCGACGATGTGCTGTGCGTGAATATAGCGTGTGTTCTTGCGGCGGTGATGTGACGATCATGGCAGACCTTGGAGTGATGAGGTGCTAGACAGTGCTTGACGCTAATTTTGAAGAAACTGAAGCTGAAGTGCAGACGCAGCCGGAATGGAGTGAGGCTTGGATAGAGGCTTCAATAGTTCAATAGATCACATTGACAAGTTGAGACGATCGGCGTAGTGAAGAAGTATGGGGCGGGAAAGAGACGACCTCCTCCGATAGTGTTACCGGGGCTACATATGGGGTGGAAGAGAGACGACCTCCTACAATAGTGTTACCGGGGCTGCATATGAGACGGAAAAGAGACGCCCTCCTGTGATAGTGTTAACAGGGCTACATATGGGGTGCAAGAGAGACGACTTCCTACAATAGTGCTACCAGGGCTACATATGGGGCGGAAGAGAGACGACCTCCTGCAAGTGTTACTATAGCTGGATATGGGGTGGAAGAGAGACGACCTCCTGCGATAGTGTTACCAGGGCTACACAGTGTGCTGGCGGACCTGACACTCCGACCCTCCGTGAAAGTGTTACCGGGGCTACATATGGGGTGGAAGAGAGACGACCTTCCCCGATGGTGATACCGGGGCTAGATACGGGGTGGAAATGAAACAACCTCCTGCGATAATGTTACCAGGGCTACATGTGGGGGAAGAGAGACGACCTCCTGCGATAGTGTTACCAGGGCTACATATGGGGTGGAAGAGAAACGACCTCCTGTGATAGTGTTACTGGGGCTATACAGCGTGTTGTCGGACCTGACACACGGACCTCCTGCGATTAGCAGCTGCTAGTTTCGCTTCGTTAAAGAGTCCGCGCAGCCACACTAGTGTTCTACCGCGAACTGCTTAACCGCGCAGTCGTTAAGCCCATGGTATTTAACTTGCCCAGCCAGTTTTTGCTTGGCGCCAGCAAGTCGCCGCTACTCCGTCTACTAATCCAACTGGTTATGGTTGACGGGCCTACATGCTCAGTTACTACCTTCTTCAAGGGGAGGGGCGCATCCAGTGCTGTTGGTTTTGGACCAGAAAGAGGAAGTACCCTAATTAAAGAAGTAATGGAAGTTGGGTAGTTTGGGACCTGAGTTTCAAGGTAAACAATATATTTTAACATAAAATGCTTCCATTTTCTGTAAGCCGTGAACAAAGTGAAACTTTGCTTCAAATCACGCCATCTTCAGGGGAGGCATGGCCTTGTGCTCCTTGAGTCTGCCGTCGTTCAAGTGTGAGCCAAGGCCAATACCAATGATGTGACGCTTAGAAGTGACACCACCAGCAAAGTATACCACATCGCCCTCCCTATCTGTGGGCGGCCTCAGCTTCGGAAGATGTGTGTTGGCAGACTTTCGCTGGCTGTCATTTTCGGTGTCGGTGACCTCGCCGCTACTGTACAACGGGGTTCTGGGACCCAACATTGCTCCTTACCGCACACAGTAGTCGTGGTGCAGTAGATCCCCGGCCGCAGGCAGCTCGACTCTTGCACTTGCCACGCCTTCGCCGGTCCGCAGCCTTTCCAGGATTGTGTTGGTGGCGAACGCTGGCTATTCTGCTGTTGCCGCCCACCTTGTTCGATGCCTTATGGACGCTGATGACGTCAGACATTTCCGCAAGATTTCAGGTGCCGCTGACGGTGTCGAGCTTCAGGGTGACTGGGATAGTTTCAGGACAAGTCCACTAGCTGGGATCTCAGCCTTCAAAATACAAATCATCTACGATGTCCCTCAGACTCTCACCCGTCAAAACCCGCTTCCACATCGATCACCATGAGCTTCAAGCTACCGACGAGATAAGGGATCCTGGCGCGACAATTAACAGGAGGCTCACATTTTCCGGGCATGTGACCGACATAGTCAGTCATCCCAGCTGAGGCTTAGGAATGGTCATCCGCCCTTTCCAGACAGGCGGCGGTGGGGCCGGGGTTCAACTGCGTCCTGCTGGGGGCCACTGACATTTACTGGGGAAAAGGAGAAGAAAATTTAAAAAAAAATGGGTGGGGGGGGAATGAGGGGGGGAGGGGCAAGTGCCCTCTCGAATGCATGCAAAGCTGGATGACTATTACGCTCACGGGAGGTCGATCCTCGAGTAGGTTCTGCAGCATCATCTGGGCGGGTGCTGCCAAAGCGCGCATGACGCGAGTTGATCCGGTCGAACGTACATTTCGTAGCTGGATGCAACGTCACATTTCCGATCCTCTGAAGTTTATTTCATATCGGTGCACTATCAGCACATCAGCCTCACCCCACTTTCGGCACGAGGAGTCTACTCGGCGTGCTGTATACAGCACGACCTTGTATTTATTCGAGGCGTTTTTTCAGCCATGGTTGAGTCGCCAGCCTTGCTAAGTTGTTCTTCGGTGCAGGTACCGACTCGAGCGATCCGCGAGATGTTCGTTGTCTCGCGCAAGTGTGAACTGCGTCCGATACTATTTTTTAAGTCTGATTTCTCAAGTCGTCAATGTGTTTCTGTATCACGTCAATAGTGGCGCTGATATATTTTCTCATTGCGCAAGTGCGTACCAAGAAGAAAGTTGTGCGACACGCTTCTCATGTCGAAATTTTAGAAAGACGACGTTTGCGATCAGCAATCATACAATTGGCAAAACAAGTTAGGTGTAATTTTGGTGCTATCCACTCGTATTTAGTGTGTGGGCGTGACTTCGTCCCGATCGTGTTGACTCTATCGACTTCGTCTGTTAGTGGAGCGCATATCCAATTGACGATTGATGTCATAAATAAATTAAAAAGTGATTGATAATCAGTGATTTTCATGCGTTAGAGCCCATCCGGACGGCAAGGAATCTACAAGAATATATGATCCATTGGAACGAGTTGAGCATTATCCTCTTCGAGGTCGTCCGGACGGACAATAATCTACCAGACACCTCGTAGATCCTATCCCGGACTCGCATGCTATTTTTATGCTACTTGATTGTGTTTGGTTGCGAATGTTGAACTTGTGTTGTTTATGAGGAACATACCTCACGAAAGCTTCTTATAACATTTCATTAGCATGTAGTCTGTAGGATATTGTAGCTAAAAGCCAATGTTGAGTTTTCTCAAGCATTGTATTGTCACAACATATATATATAAATATATACATGGATATATATGCATATATATACATGGATATATATGTACATATATATATGTTCTATGTATATATATGTATGTTATATGTCTATGTATATATATATATATATATATATATATATATATATATATATATATATATATATATATATATATATATATATATATATATTGTTGTGGATATATTGAAAGCTAAATTGATCTAGATCCAGGAACGACTCAATGTTAGACAAAAATGTAAGTGTTTATTGCGACGTTCGGCCATATGCCATTGTCAAACAATGCATCGTTGCGATCGGCGAACAGGTCGAAAATTAAAAGTGCTGCAGGCACAAAAACTCGACAGAATTTTGTCACGAATATTTTGTCGAGTTTTTGTGCCTGCAGTAATATGAATTTTGGACCTATTCGCCGATCGCGACGAATGCATTGTTTGACAGTGGCCTATGGCCGAAATGTCGCAATAAATACTTACATTTTTCTAACATTGAGTCGTTCTTTGATTTAGAAGATAATTTAGCTTTTAACATATCCACAATGACTGACCAGGAAATACAGGCATATCTGAACTACGAACGTATATATGTATATGATTTTTATATTTTTTTTTTTATATATATAATCGGCACCGTGCATATGACGCACCAACAATTCAACCGACGCACGGGTAGAATATTTCTGACGTTCCGAACGCGGAGATCAAGATTGCATCTGACGTCATACAGATGCTATTTTCGCCCGAGCTTCCTCGAGCGCATGCTGAGGTGAGTGTTTGCTCCTTGGCCAAACGAAGTGCCGTCGCGCTTCTTGCGCACACCTAGCGGTCCGATGTCCTTCAGAACACGTCGCAGCGACGCTGCCTTCAGCGGGGGGCGGTGGCGCGGCGGCCTTCCAGAGGTGGGGAGTTATTAATGAGCTCCATCGAAGGCCATTGAGACAAAAACGTTCCGTATTAAAAACGTATGGCCTTTTTGAGAGCCAAGGGTGCCTCGAAGACATTTGTTATCCACTGTGCATCAATGAGCCCAGTGGTTGAGGTTCGGTCTGATTGAGGGGGATAAATCAATGATTTAGAGAGCTAGTGTTTCCCGTTGGCTTACACAAAGTGCACTGATGGTGACGTGTCCCAGTCTAATTCTGAGGTGTTGGAGCTGGTGTGTGAGGTGGGTTCGGAATGAGTGTCGGTGCCTGTGGGGTGGAGGTGCTGGTGTCTGTGCAGGTGGGGCGGGGATGGCCGAGTGGTTAAGGTGTTGGGCTATGGGTACCAAAGGTCCCGGGTTCGACTCTAGCGCCACTCAGGACATTTCCCAATCCCGCGGCCCACCGGCGAAACAGTGTGGGCGGCGCCATTAGCCGTAAATGTGCATAAAGTGTGTCGTGAGCCAACCAATAAACAAACAAACAAATGTCCGTGCAGGTGCATGGTGCGGAGGTTGGTGTGGGTTAAGATGGTGTACTGTGTGCTGTGGGTGGTTGGGAGGCCCGTGCCAAGCACTTATTTTATTTGTATTTGATAACGCAAAATCGGGTCGTTCCGCAGAATGAAGGTTATTCTTCGAAAATAGTCATTGCAGAGTAGATAGTATTAAGTCGGCATGTCGAGTGCATTTCAAGTCATAGACACATACACAAACCTTCAACATAAGCATAGACCCGCAAACACATACATACACAAACATACAACACACACACAAATACACACACACACATACACACACACACAAACATGCAGAACGCTTAGCTCACATTCACATACACCACACACGATGCACGCACGCAAGTATAACCATGATGTTGCGGATTTTGGTTTTCGGTCGTTCAGAAGAGTCGTTGTGGCACGTTGGAAGGACGGCTACAAATGTCATGCTGCCTGGATAGTTGCACCGCATGACAGCACGTATCGTCGCTTTCCATGATTATTTCAGGGAGCAGGAACCGGTGATGCGACTGCCTAGTGTCTCGGACCACATGTTCGCTGTGGTGTGCCAGGGCTGAATGCATTGCAGCGGGTTTATTGGGAGGCCAAACTATTGATGAGGCACACGTCGAAACATATTGCAAACATAGGTGACACAAGGCCACCCTAGCTGATCGATCACATCAGAAATGTAATCGTATTTGCGACGACCTGAGATAATCCCAGCGAAAAAGTTCAAAGCTACCTACAACTTTGCAATGCATGCTCGGTTGGCGCCACATTTGAATACAATACCAAATGCGAAAGAACAAAAGAACATCGATAATTAATCCTTGATAGTTCGTTAGGAGGCAGTAGATGCTTAGCATGCATCACGCTATCAGGATGTCAAGGCACCGTTCGGTAGCACGATTAACGTGCCCGTCTCACGATACTTCCAGGTGCATGATCACGCCGATGTTCTTCACTCGGAGAAAACGGTGCCGATTGGTGCATGAACTTGACCAATCTTAGATTCGGGTTAGCTGGCGACGGCCGCCACACATCAGAAGTTCGGTCTTGCTTGCATTGACCATCAAGTCCTGCTGTAGAGACCTAATGCGCACTGTACCCAGTATCTCCTCTCAAGTGATAGCATGAAGCCAGGGATCCTGACGCGAGGCTTAGTTGTGGCTACCTGTGTGCTGTCAACATAATGTGTTGCCATGGTGACAATTTTGCATCTAACTAGAACGACGGTAATCGGCTGAAAACGTGACGTTTTGGAAGTCCCTTTGGGAAAAGACATGACCATTACACTTTTCCAGCGGTCGAGCATTGTCTCGGTGCTTGAGTTAATGATCCAGGTGACTGATGACATCGAAACAAAGCTTCACATTACCGATCGATACATACGCCAGAGTCTTTATTAGGCAGAGACAAAAGCCAATGCAGCTTGTCAGGCGTCGCCTGTGTGATAATAAGAGAGCCAGCATCAACGTATAAGAGACTGACATCCAGATGGCCACGACCAGAACGAATAAACTAAACCTCAACGGGATCCACAGTTTGTATGGCAATAGATGTAAAACAGCTGCTGATCTTATCCGGCGTCAGATTGGTAGGCTGACTTTTGTTTTACTAGGTATCCATTTATTTGTTGTTACGCAAAGATAGAGCAATCCTCAAAAGAATAAAATCACAACACGCGAGTGTCCGCAAACATGCGAGAGCCACTTCGCATCAGTCCGCTACTACACCACTACACCACTGCACACGCTCTGACAGCGATTGGCGGCCAGCAGCTCTGCGGCTGCCAGTGTGAGCGGTCAACAGGTCAGTCGCCGCACCGTTGAAGCGGCCCCGTCTGCATCTCCCACAGCGCGGCCAGCTGGTGACCACCGGGTGGCGGCCAGATGATGTGGCCCAGCCCACACCAACACTGAGCAGTGGGCCGTCCCGCGCTCACGTGACACCTGCCATACCACGCCACACACGACACCCGACACCGGCAGAGGCGGATCTAGTCGGTGGGTTGTGGCGGTTTGAGTCGACCGACCGCGTTTGGGCGCACGTGACAGGCAGTGGCGGTCGGTGCAGTGAGGACGCCGGCGCGATGGTGACGCCAGTGATATTGTCTCGCGTGTCCTTTCTTGAGGCACGGTCGACCGAAGTGTTGAGATGGTCGTGAGTGTCTGTGTCGACGTTTGTTAGTGCTCCCCTATGCATTAGGTATTCCCACATTAGGTGTAGGTCCAACGTGTCATGGTTGATAGTCGGTGGAAACAGGCAATGAGCCAAAAATCTGCGGACAAGGACACCTATGTCGAGCGCGCGATTCACTTAATCTGGAAACTAACTACACTACTGTTCGCACATGTCCTCCCTTCTGGCTATCACTCACAACCAGTTTCTCCAACATCGGCCAGAATCGCCTCGTCGTTCAAGCTGCACCGGTTGCGCCCTGCTTTGTACACGGGTTTGTGTTCGGTTCTCGGTATGGCAGTGATGATGATGACGCAGCGGCGGTGGGAGATGAAGCCGCAGGTCTGCACATAGCACATATGCTGAACACTGGTACTATACGACGCAACATACGTTAGAAATGTTAGAGACATAACAGATGTGATCATCGCATCCAGCTAGACCTGGCGTCGCCGCGGTAGAAGGTGGGCTGGCGCGCCAGACCTGAGCGTGCTGTGTCTTGATCGACCCCGTGGCGGTGTGGGCAGACGTGTGGTGTGCGTGTGATATGAGTGATATGGATGGTGTGTGCGACGTTGAGGTGTTTTGCTGCTGGGTGTGGTCATCGTGCTTGGGGTGTGGGCTGTTGCTGCTGCGGTGCGCGGCAGTGCTGTGTGTGTCGCGGTCGCAGGACTCGGCGTTGAACATGTGATAGCGGTAGCGGCATACCGACCTGTTGGCCACGCTTGGTACCGACGTCATGGTCACGCTGGACGTGGAACCACGATCTTGTCTGGGGCAAGGTCCAGTACTCAAGGTGGACGAGGCAGACGACTCCCTTGTCTGTTCGCCACCAAGGGCGGGCCCCGGTCCCAGGAGGCGTGTTGACCTCGCCGTTACCAAAACAGTGCCGCCAGTCGCTAGTACAGGAGTCTGTAATGTAGGCCGGCACAAGTGCCGCATACAGCTGTCCTATCGCGGTACCCCTCCCCCTCGCCCTCCCCACTGGGGTGGTCGTGGCCAGGGGCGCAACTAGGATAGTGTAAAGGGCGTCAAAGGTATTTTAGGGGCCCCTAACCTGCATTCAATATTATAAAGTCCCCGAATTTCGACGTTTATTTTTCGGTGGGCCCTATTTAAATTCACATTGAAACAGGCCCGCATCCAGCGAGCCTTGCGGGCTCTCGGTACGCATACAGGAGCCCCAGTGCACCAAAAAGACCTCACCTTATTGACTGATGCTCCCCGATGGTGTGCATAGGATTCCCATTGGAGTATCAATTTAGTGACTTACCCCTACTTTAAAGAAGGCGCCTGCCTGATTCCGGTGACCATTTTTCAAAGAAGCCCATTATGCATTAAGATAATTAGTGACAACTTAGTTTTCATATGAAGAGGGTTCCGAGTACAGCCATCGTTTCTAAGTCACTGAATTTCAGTTTCCTCCCCTTTCTGGTTAAGTTTTTTCTCAAAACTTGTTTACTTCGGAGCCCCGACTCGATTTCTCGAAGCCACGACGGGATTTATTTGGCCCACAGTGCAAATTTTGCGGCCTCTCGTGATTCTTAGAGGGGCGACACTAGGTATGAGATACGACACTGGGTCCTTGTACGAGTTATCGGGGCCCACGGGCCCACTGCACTTAGATGGGACCAGGCTGGGTATCTTTTATTCCAGCGCAATTTGGGGCTCCAGCGCAATTTTTGTGCTGCTGTGCTAATTTTCGAAACTCTACTGTTCGGAGTTTGGTGGGACTTTCGGGGCCCCGATGCAATTTTCTGATCCCAATGGGAATTTTCTGGGCTCCACTATTTCATTTTGGTACTTCCCAACTGGAATTTTTAGGGGCCCCGATGGTAATTATTGCAGTCCCAACGCCAATGTTCGGGGGGCGTGAATTTTTTTCCCAAATACCGACGAGATTCTTGGAAGCCCACGGCCTCTCGGGGCCCCCGGTTTTTGCTGGTCCCCAGCGGGCAAAGTAACGCTAGACTTGCGCGCCAAAATAGGCCACTCTGGTAGGACGGAGGGGCTATAACCTCTTGCCAGCGTCGCGGGAGAGGATGCCCGTGATGTGACTGTATACCTGGTGTGTACCTGACTGTGTAACCGGCTGTAACCTGCCTTAATGCGTGGGGATGCTTGGAGGTGTTGAAGGTGAGCTAGGTACGTAGGTGTAGGAACAAGAAGGGGAGGCAGACCATGCTGACTCACTTATCATGAAAGTTTAGCATTAATACTGTGATGCATGGTAATAATCAACTTCAAAATAAGTTTTCCCCCCACACGCACACTTTTTGAGACGTTTCTACGGCCCCGAGTAGGTGTGTGTCTGCTTGGGTATTAGGGCTGCTTGGGGCTGTAGACGGCTCAGGACCCCTGGCGCTCGAACTTGAGAGTCAGATCATCCACCGCCATCCAGGCTAACTCCCCTGCGTTGTGGTTCCTTCTGACGTCCTAAGGTACGTGGCTGGCGTGATTGCGATGATGATTGCGATGATTGTGAAGGGTGGAATTTTATATATGATGAGTTTTGGAATGACATATAAGTAGATGCAGTCGCTTGCCCGGATGAGGAAAGCCCCGGCAAAATTTGCGTTGCGTGTAGAGGCGCTCCAATGAGACGGTGATCACCTCCTCCAACGCCCAGGGTGACGCCCAGGAGTCCGTAGGCTTTCCGTCATACCAGCGGCGGAGGAAGTAATCACAGATGGGTGCACTTGTGTCGGCATGTATGTTGTGGTGTACGTGAGTGGCGCTAGGCGTTGTCGAGGAACTAAGGTATGCCTCGCTAGCTTGAGAAGTGAGCTTGTGTGTTAACATACACAAGCTCACTTCTCAAGTTTGCGAGCAATACCTTAGCTCTTCGACACTGCTTGTGGTGTACGATATTGCCAGGGGCCCAGCGATAACTTTCGCAAGGAGATCCGACCAAAAAGATGTGATGAAGCTAAGACCGCCTTCAGCGCATGAAGCGCGCCAAAAATGTTGGCTTGCGGGATGGAAATGTTTAGATGCATTTCTTCATCCAAGGTATTTTTGGTCGCTAAATGGATAGGGCAGTCACCAACCCGTTTAGCTGTGCCTCTCTCAATGTTGCGCAGAGTTTACTAGTGGCAAATGACAGATAAGTGAACACAGTACGGGGTCCTAGTCTCGCGGTGGGGAAAACAATGGGCATAAAGAGTCACACAATGTAGAAATGCGTGGCAGAATAGACGAAGCGAGCACAAGGAAATCACAGAGCCGGTGCTTAAAGACAACACGAGGTAAATCAGAGAAAGATCGTACAGAGTGCACCAGAGTGAAAGTTGGTGGGTCAGTGGGGGTCGCCAAGGTGGGAGAAGAACGGGGAGGCGGCACTGCCGGACCAACCTTAAGATGAAGAACAGAAGTATCTTGAAGAGCAGCAATATAAATAAGAAGATAACTGCAACCCAGAATATTGCAAGTAGACGTGGTGGTGTGCATGCGTTGTGTTGCAGGTGGCAGGTGACAGATGGCAGGCTGACTTAATGCTCGTGGTGGTGTGCATGCGTGTGTTGCAGGTAGCAGGTGGCAGGTGGGAGATGGCCGGCTGACTTAAAGCTCTTGTTGTTATGTGCGCGTGCGCTGCAGTGCTGTGTGCATTTGTGTGTGTGTGTGTGTGTGTGTGTGTGTGTGTGTGTGTGTGTGTGTGTGTGTGTGTGTGTGTGTGTGTGTGTGTGTGTGTGTGTGTGTGTGTGTGTGTGTGTGTGTGTGTGTGTTTGTGTGTGTTGTGTGTGTGTGTGTGTGTGTGTGTTTGTTTGTTTGTTGTGTGTGTGTGTGTGTGTGTGTGTGTGTGTGTGTGTGTGTGTGTGTGTGTGTGTGTGTGTGTGTGTGTGTGTGTGTGTGTGTGTGTGTGTGTGTGTGTGTGTGTGTGTGTGTGTGTGTGTGTGTGTGTGTGTGTGTGTGTGTGTGTGTGCGTTCCAGGTGGCAGGCTGACTGAAAACTCGTGGTGGTGTGTGTGCGTATGCTGTATAGGTGGCAGGTGGCAGGCTGACTGGCGGCGCGAGACACTGACATCGGCGAACAGACGACCTTGGACTCACCTTGGGCGGCGCGTGACCTTACCCCGGTTGTCGGGCTTGCTCGGTCCTGAGAGTCGCTCCACGTACGGGTGGGCACAAAACCAAGGAAGAAGCCTCACAGTTGGCTGGGACGACTCAAGGACAAGCGGAGAAGCATGCGTCATGTATCGCTACACCTGTCACAACGTCAGCCGTTCGTATAGACAGAGGCGGTGCAAACTATGCAAAAGTAGGCACACGACATAGAACAAGTAAGTACGTTTGAATAATATATAGTCTACAATGTGCACTGGTTAACTTTGGTTTAAACTTTGCAATGAGCTTTGCTGCGATGAGCTGTGTTCAATTTAATATCTCACGTTCAGCTAGCGTATAGTGTGGAATGATCTCAATCACCCCCTCCAAAGAACCCCCGGCGGTATTTGTCAATCGGCATCTCCTTTTTCGTGTCGCACACTTTTGGAAACTGCCTTGGATCGGCACTGCCACCACTATTTCGAGACAAATCCTCGGTGACGCCCAAGTATCGGGCCCTCCTATCCGTCAAATACAGCGCTCGAATTTCCCCTGTATCGTTAAGGAATTTCCCTCGATCCATCACCGTCACCTCTACCTCCTACTTCAACACAATTTCCTGGTGAGGCCCCTGAATCAGCACCCCCACCATCCAGACAACTTCCCGACGACACCTATGAGTCGGGGCGGGGATGGCCGAGTGGTTAAGGTATTGAGCTCTGGGAACCAAAGATCACGGGTTCGACACTCGCGCTACGTGAGACATTTCCCAATCCCGCGGCCCACCGGCGAAACAGTGTGGGCGGCGTCATTAGCCGTGATTGTGCATAAAGTGCGTCGAGAGCCGCCCAATAAACAACGACACCTATGAGTCGGCAACATCCAAACACCAAATACTGAGAACAGCTATTGTGGCTTCCTGTGCCCGGTCAGTATGGGAGACATCGTGCCTGGACTCTGTGCTTCACTTCACGCCAAGCTGATACATACTCGGCCTCTGTGTTGTTTACCAACTGTTTTGGTCACGGCAAGGTCAACGCCTCCTAGGACCGGGCCTCCCTTGGTGGCGAATAGAGAAGTTATCTGTCTCGTCCACCTTGAGAACTGGACCTTTCCCGGGACAAGCGGTATGGCAGCCTTGTGAGAGGGCAAGGCTTATCTGGTGGGGGAGTTGAGTCGTGAGCCTGGCGGAACGAGGATCGCGAGTGGGTCGTTCGTTGCATATCGCGTTCTTGCTCGTGCTCATTCAATCTGTAAGTCAGGAGAAATGTTGCTGGTGCGTGCCGTGCGAACTAAAACTGGGAGGACAGAGCAGCCTTGAATTGGCACCTCCATCACAATGTCAATGCAGATCCACGATAAGGCCAGTTAATTCGTTCGTGACTGGCATATCCATCACCCCCCCCCCCTCCACACACACACACACACACAAAATCAGCGTCGTCACTGAATCGACACCTCCGCCCTTTGCCCCGGTGCACACGGCTGGGAACGGTGGCAGTCGCCTGGATACCCAGCAAACGGCCCTTCACTGAACCATCGCGGGCAGGTGAGTGCCATGTGCTGGCAACGCGGGCAAGGGCTGCTTACAAGAAATCCGTGGTGGCCCGGTGTGGCCCGTTCAGCGATGGCCCCTTGTGGGCTTTCATGAACAGGGCCTGTGATGCATGCGAGCAATAGCACCCACCCGCAGCAAAGATTTTCTTAAGTGTAGCAGCAAAACCCAATGTACGCTAAGCATGAAATTCCTATGGCCCAATTACACAGGATTACAAATCCGCCAACTCAACATACATGGTATGTGAGAGAGCTAAGTAGGTTCGCAAAAATAGGGCTACCCTAGACTGCACAAGGCGAGACTATATTCCGGACGCCTTCTACGACAACCACTACGCCGCCATATCGATGGACGCCTGCTTTGCACCGGTGGGTCAAGCAGAAAAATCGCCAACCCTGAGCCGATTCAGCGCCATTCTAAATGCCCGTGGGAGTTGGAAGAGCTGGTAGGTGCTGGGTGCGACACCTGTGACAGTCTTAAAATGTCACACAATGTATTTAGAATAAGAAGAAACCACCAGATGTTTGCCAATGCTCGTACACTCCTGGCATCTACTGGCGGAAAGGACAAACAGAAGTGCAATATGTAACCGTGAGGATACCTCAAGCTTCGGAAGTCGTGTTCTATTAGTTGTTTGAACTTACTTTTTACAAAAAATTTTTTTACGTGACAGAATATGCTCGGCAAAGGGCGAGTTGGGGGGATGGGAGGCAGGGAGAATAGGACTTCCTTCCTTCTCATCCAAAACAAAATACACTAGATGCAGGGAGAATAGGACAAGGCATTTTTGAATTTGTTTGCACCACTTCCAGCCAGACGATTTCCGCGCGCGTCGCGCACCGAAGGCAGTTTCGATTAAATATTTTTTTTCTTGGATCAAGACCCCTCCGCTCCTTAAATAAATATCTGGCTGCGTCCCGGTATGGCAATGAAGCATTTTGTTCCTCTGGACCTGCGTCCATGCGCACAAGGTTTTAGAGAAACTGGCTGGTCAACAAATGACTGATGTAAATCAGTTATTCAACAATTTTGTTGCGCGTTTATTGCATTCGCTCGATACATTGGACATGCTGGTTAAATTCATTTTGAATTAGGCTGGTGTCGTACGCGTGTTTTCCAACTGTATATTCATCGGTCGATTCGACATCAGGCTGACGGAGAGAGGCGTATGGTGGTCGAAAGTCATATCTTTGCAGGCGCAGCATTGGCATGCTAATGATAAAATAAGGCGCTGCAGGACGAACAACCTGTTCTCAGATATCGCTATGTCCCAGCTAAACAGCAATATATAGCAATATCCGGACTGTATGTTTCATTTTCATATGCGTTGTTAAAAGCGACGGTGGCTTCTGCATTCATTAGTTTCTTCATGCTGTATTATAAACTACGAACCCCCACCCATCTCCAGCGGTGTCGACGTACCCCCCCATCTATAGTGGTGTTGACGCACATCCATAGTATTCCCAGTGGTGGCGACATCCCTGCCATCCGATCTGAGCTGTACCAACACCAAGCGATCAGAAATATCTCTAGCCAAGTGCTGGTGTTGATATTACAAACACTGGTATTCTGTGATATTCTCGGCACAACCATTGCTACGCAAATTGCCATACACAATTTCATTACCATAAAGGCATGCGGACACGCGTGCAAAGACTCAAACTACATCATTGCATAAGCTGTGTATTCAACTCATTCAAACAGTGAGGACCACTACACTCATAAATAGCTGCATAAACAGAACGCTAAGCCCAATTAATGCCACTGGTGTGTAGGTAAGCACGCCGACACAACACAACGCGAGATATTCGTTGTCGCCACATCTGGTCACTGTTGCTCACGCGCTAGAACAAATAACAAAGCCACAGTCCTAGGGCGTGCATTCAAGCGGCGGAGAGACAGCCGGTCCGGCTGAACCGAGGGTCGGCGCGCCTCACGATCTCATGGTCTCATCATCTCATGGTCTCATGATCTCATGGTCTGATGATATCATGATCGCATGGTCTGATTATTTCATGGTCTGATGGTCTGACGATCTCATGATCACATGGTCTCATGACCTCATGATCCTACGACCTCATGATCTCGTGGTCTGATGATCTGATGGTCTCATGGTCCCATGGACCGGAGACGCGTCGGGCTGGAGGTTCATTGGACCGGCGTCTAGCCGTACGGCTTGCGTACCCACGTCCGACTGCCGCGGCCGGCTCCCCGACAGACGACCGGTGTCACAGGTCAGCCTCATCCGAGCACGTGCTGAGCAGCCGCTCAGCACGGCTCAGAGGCCGCTGAGTGGCCTCTGGCTGCCGCTCGGCGGAGCTCAGAGCTGGCCGGCGGGCCTCAGAGGCCACTCGGCGAGGCTCAGAGGCCGCCATGTGGGACTCAGAGAGCGTCCTGCAGGGCTCAGAGACCGCTCGGCGGGGCCCAGAGCCGCCGACGGGCGGCGTCCAAAGCTGGCCGACGTCTCAACGTAACAGAAAAAACAATTCCAACCTCCACAGAGAAGATCACAAAGATCCAGCTGGTGCACGGGCCTGGACTGGCCACCAGGCCACAGCACGCGCACTGGTGCACCTGCGACACTGTTCAGGCGTCGACAGGGTCACCGTACAGGGTCACCGTACAGGGTCACCGTACAGGGTCACCGTACAGGGTCACCGTACAGCCGGCTGCGGTGTCGTCTCGACACCCGGTGGCGCAGCGCCGCCCTCATTGGATGTAGGGCCAACATAAAGCTGTCAATGAGATGGAGAGTCGACGCAATGCCCACCAGCCGACCAATACTTGAGAGGTTCACTCAGCTGTGCGAGAGGGCAAACGCAGATAATCACTGGAAGACGGATGCCCTGCACTTCGCCCGCACTCAAGCCTGCTGCAATATCTACAATGCATTCAACAGTCGCAACATACTTCACAATGCCGATTGCACACTGTACTGTGGTTCTTGCCAGTGTTGTTGTAATATAAAAATGTAAATCACGCGAGGCGCCTCCCCGCAACGGAATGCAAGGTAATGCCCAGATCAGTGGCAAACGGTTGGTTCAACCACCGCCAATTTTTCATCGGCAGTTCCTGACACTTGTGCTTGACCTAGAACCAGGTCACAGTTCACGATGCAGAACTCTTGTCGGGGCTGTTCGATATTGTACTCAGTGCAGCTTGAATTAGGAGCCATTAAAGCGACCACGTGTCCTAGTGCAGCCACCAGGTCGCTAATTCAAGTTGACACGACCTCTGGATAGCCAATCCTTCCTGACGCTGGCTAGGTCAGGTCATGGCAGCGAAAAACAGCTCCCGTCCAAATATTCCACTCGGCGCATTCGGGTACGGGGTCGCCTATGCCTCATGCCACTTCACTCGTCATTTTTGTCCGCATCATATTCGATTGCTGATGCGCTTTGTTAGGTGAACAAGACGCAATCGATCAATTTGGAAAATGTCGGAAGCGTCAAGCTAGCATCATTACTAGTTCATAATTTAACGATCTGCTTTAACATAGCTCTGAGAGTCAGTGGTCTGTTTAGTCGTGTGTGATGCTGATGGACGGACGTATGTGAGAGAATTGCTTCACATTAGACGCATGACCTGGTCAACCCTGGCATGTGTACGGCCGAGTGGAGTTCATGGAGCTGCAGCGTCTGATCGTGTCAGCTCAGCTCTGGCAGGAGGCGAACGTGCCGGCAGCCGGCCGGCGACTCAGGCGCGCCGCGCCGAGTAGCCCGAGTCGTACAGCTGCGTCAGACTGCTGGTGGTCGTCTCCGGGTAGTCGTCGAGCTTGTCGCGCCGCCGCCGCTGGCAGCCGTACACCCAGACGGCCATCAGCAGCAGCTGGGTGAGCAGGAACAGCGCGCAGCCGACCACCAGGCCGAGCGTGTTGACGCACATGCCGTCGGCGGCCGGCAGCGCCGCGGGCCCGGCCAGCGCCGGGTCGGCGGCGGCGGTGCGCCGGCGCGCCGCGTACTTGTCCTGGATGTGGATCGACTGCACGACCAGCAGCTCCTCGTCGGTGGCGGCGCGTCGCACGCGCTGCGCGCTGCGCCGCCGGCGGCGGCCGTAGCTCTCCTGCTGGCGGACGGTGCCGGCGTAGTCGCGCACCTCGCAGGCGGCCGGCTCGCAGCGCGGCAGGCAGGGCGTGACGAGCGCACGGAACTGCACCACGTCCGACGTGGGGAACTTGAACGCGTCGAAGGCGGCCGCCAGCTGCTTGGTGTCGTTGACGCGCAGCACCGCCTGCAGGATCGTCTCGTCGGTGGGGCAGCCGTCGGCGTCGATGAGCAGGATCTCGTTGGCGTTGCCGCCGTCGAGCGCGACCAGATCGCGCACGAAGATCTCGTACGGCGACTCGACGTCGAGGATCTGGAAGCGTAGGCTGAGCGGATCGCCGACGCTGGCGCTGGCCACCTCGGCGCCGGTCGGGTCGGTGATGCGCATCAGCACGTTGGGCGAGTCGACCACCGCCTGCTGCTCCAGCACCGGCTTGATGTCGCCCGTCACCGCCAGGTTGGCCTCGTTGCTGACCGTCTTGTTGCTCAGGTCGTACTTGCAGTGCACGCTGAGCCCGAGGTCGGCCGCGGTGACGATGCGGTCGTGGTGCTGCAGCACCACGTCGTTGCGGTACTCGCCGGGCCCGGCGCGCGTCACGCCGCACTCCAGGTCGTTGTAGCTCATGGCCAGCTCGAACTCGAGGCTGCCGTCCACGTCGGTGACGCACGTGTTGGGGCTGCCCTTGGCGTAGATCTTGCCGCCGAACACCCTGCTGGTCTTGATGCGCGCCACCATGTTGCCGGCGCGGCAGTCGATGGTGACGTTGTAGCAGGAGCTGAGCTCGAAGGTCACCGAGCCGGGGATCTCCAGGTAGGGCTCCTGGATGTGGGTGAGCGTGGCGGTCGCGTGGTGCGACAGGCGACACACTTTGTCGCCCGTGTCGCCGTAGTCGTACGTGTGGCAGCGGTACTGGGCGGTCAGGCACAGCTCGCGGCACTGCTCCGCGGACTCCACCTGCAGACCGGACACACAGCGTGTCACAGTACTGGAGATAAACACCGTGCCACAACACATGCGACCGTGTCGCAATACTGGAGATAAACACCGTGCCACAACACATGCAACCGTGTCGCAGTACTGGAGATAAACACCGTGTCATAACACATGCAACCGTGTCGCAGTACTGGAGATAAACACCGTGCCACAACACATGCAACCGTGTCGCAGTACTGGAGATAAACACCGTGTCATATTACATGTTGATAAACAACTGGAGGTAAGCACATAATTATATTCATCATAGGTGTAGATTTATGAAAATTGTTGGCAGAGCACAATACAAAAAGGCAATGGGCGGCCCTAATCGATTGCGGGGGCATACTGCATACGTCCCATGTTAAAAGTATAAATTATTTGTGTGGAGGGGGCGCAAGGCCAATATTAAAGGGGCCAAGTGTTCTCCCAAATGTATACAAAACTACACCCCCGGTCATGTTGACTGAAGACAAATACCGATGTAAGGCGCCATTAGAAACGTTCGGCGACCGAGGACGAGAGGCGCGCTGC